>CM052887.1:18589430-18609383 GCA_028534135.1 Potos flavus
TCTATATCTATATCTATATCTATATCTATATCTATATCTATATCTATATCTATATCTATCTATTTATTATAGCCATCCTGGTGGGTGTGAAGTTTCTCCACTGCTTTTTAAATTTATGAATAAAATGATTATATAATTCTATAAAAGTGGTTAGTTAGCAAACTGATATAGCATGCAGCATGTGAAGATGGGTTGGTTTAATCCTGTAAGAATAGGAAGTGGCGATAAATTTGATCCTCCAAATTGGTATCCAAGGCTATGACTCAAAAAGAAAGTATTCTCCCACAGTCAGAAACACCAGAAATACTTCCCTCAGGAAATTAATCATTTCCCTGTAAAAAGTATATGAGGTTGCTGAGGATGCTCCCAAATCATAGGGATGTAACAAAGAAAATGGAAAGACTGACAGGCCTTAAGATATCATTCCTTGCACTCAAGAAAGAGAGGTTAGCATGGGTTCTAAGGGCGAAAGGATGGAAGTGGCAGGAGAAAAATGTGAAACTATGTCCTCAATAAAGAGAGAAAATGGAACTTGGGGTAAGAGCCCTATCTGCAGGGAAAGATAGGTCTTTTGGTAAGTCTTGTGGGCAGTGAGGGCCATTTCCATAGCAGACCGTCTCTAAAAGCAGCAACAAGTATTGGAGTAGTGGGGAAGGTGGAGGACAGAAAATGGGGAGGACAGGAAGTGGGGGCAGGTACCTTGGAGGGTGGGCACCTCCTAGCACATTCCAGATGCTTAAACAAACAGTGTGTCAGTAAACTTGTCATAAAGACACCTGGATCCTTGTGTAACTTAAGGAGGGAAAGACTTCCATCGGAATGATTGAAATTTAATTCTCACCACTCAGGCAAAAAGGGGATTCAGTCCAATTTATTCTAATTTGGAAAAAATGAAATAACATGGCACTCTTACAGATAAGTATGTTGGAGTAAAATTCAAATGAACTGTTTCCTGAAATTAAGGCTCCCATGACAAAACCAACCATACACTATACAAGACAAGGGGGAATATCATATATGTATTATTGCCCTTGATTCAGAACACTTTCTACTAAGTTTGCTTTATGACCATGACTCCGGCATTTTGGAAGTCCCTGGATATTGCAAAAGATTCTCTTGGTTTGTAAAAATCATCTAATAAAAGTGGAACAAAATTTTTCTTCTCTCATGCTTATAAAAGCCTGCTCAATGCTAGGTTAGAAGGCTGTCAAACTAATCACATACTTTGAAGGTAATATTTTGTGAAGTGATCCATGCTATTCAAAATAGTAGTTAATACAAATACCTTTTTATCTCTTAAAAGCATCATAGCAAATATTTATAATTCCAAATTACTTACAGAAATAATTTCCTATGACCAGAAGACAAATGTTTACTAGTCTGAGCAATACAGGGGAAACTATAATTGCTTTTTTTGGGGAAAGGTTTTGGTTATTGATCAGTTTGGTCATTCTCTACCTAGCCATATAATAGACTTCTTTCCACAATGCACAAGTACCCAAGATCTTGGTTTTTCTCTTTATCTTGGCTTTAGTGTTAATAAGAAATCATTCCAATACGGCAAGAGAATAAGCAGTGAGTAATGCATAGAAATTTCTTTCTTTTGGTTAGCCATCCTATCAACAGAAGCCAGTGTTTTTAATAGATATGTTGGTAACTAACTCCTGTAGCAAACAATCAATATAAGTTCAGAAGCGGGATTCATTTCCAGTACAATGCAAGTGAACTCGATTTGCTCACCTCCACCGTCACCTTCTTCACAGAAGAAAAAAAAAAAAAGAAAAACTGAGGCACGTGGAAGTCAAGGAACTTGTCTAAAGCCATGAAATGAATTAGTGAGAAAGTTGAAAACTGAACTAGGGTTTTAACTTTTAGTCTGGTGTTGTCCTGGTATGACAGACGTGACTATATGTTACCACACACTATCAGAAAATTCCAACGTTATTCTTCCTCCCTACAATGGAATTAAGATCAATTTCTTAAAATTTGAGTTTTTATTTTTAATTTGTACATTGAGTTATTATGAATATTTACTGATTGAGAAGAATTGAGTAGAGATGTTTAGATAAATAGAAATTAAAAATAACAAATAATTTGTACACCATAAAGCTATTTCAATATACTACTTCTATATATTAGTGATAACCTCTCTTCCTTTGGAGCCATCACATTGTTTTTCACCTCAATTATTTCCATGTAAATGAATGAATAAAGTGATTGCTACTAATAAATATATCAAAGTGGGGCATCTGGATGGCTCAGTTGGTTAAGTAGCCAATTCATGATTTCAGCTCAGGGGATGATCTCAGGGTTGTGGGATCTAGCCCAGTATGAGGCTCTGTGCTCAGTGGGGAGTCTGCTGGAGAGTCTCTCTTCTTCTGCCTCCCCCCTCAAATAAATAAATAAATCTTTAAAAAATACATGTATCAAACTGATTATTTTGGTATTTTCCAGATTTCTAGTGCCTAAGCTTAATGGCAATGTCCTCTTTACTCTTCTTCTACTTTCCTACATACTTTACCTTTGAGCACTTAAGGCACAAAATCCCTCATCCTGATGCCTATGAAATCAACATTTCCAGTGCATAATAAGCATTATGAGTACAAGTGTTTTTCTTAGAAACTATACCCAACTCTCTTTTCTTTATGCTTACACAGGAGTATACATTATTGCTAACTCATGCATGTAATAATAATTGAAATTCTTGCTGAGTTATTATCAATGTTTAGTGATAGAGAAGACAGAGTAGAGAAGTTCATATGAATAGAAATTAGAAGAAATATAAGTATAGTTTATCATAGGCTTTCCCATACATAAATTCACTTAATTTTTCACAATTTTCACATGAGTTGGACATTGTTATTATTTCTGTCTCATAGTTGAGACACAAATTAATGAAGTGCTTGACCCAAACAACACAGTCAGGCTGTGGGCCCCAGTCTTGGAACTCAAAACTCCCAGCAAAAATCTCTCTGCAGTACCCTCAGCCTTTCCAATGCCAATAAAACACACCTCAGTAATTCCTTTCTTTATGTTTTTGCACATAGTTCATAACGCAAAAATATTTTTTTTCAAGGAAGTCATCTTTAATTAAGCACATCCTAATCTAACTTCTTGCCATGGTAGATGCCTTCAATATTTATGTTTCTTTGATTAAATCAGTGTTCACTTGCTGATGTGTTCTTTATTATGACTTTTCTTATGTCAACTAGGTATTAGAGACATGCAGAAATTTTCCATTTTTATTATGGAAGATAAGACCAAGATAGTTGGTCAAGTCCACTCTTATTATTCTCCATGGTTTTCATCAGATAATTAATTTCTGTTAAAAAATCTCATCAGGGGGCACCTGGGTGGCTCAATCATTAAGTGGCCTTCAGCTCAGGTCATGATCCCAGGGTTCTGGGATCAAGCTCTGCATCAGGCTCCCTGCTTGGCGGGAAGCCTGGTTCTCCCTCTCCCACTCCCCCTGCTTGCGTTTCCTCTCTCGCTGTGTCCCTCTCCATCAAATAAATAAATAAAATGTTAAAAAAAAATCTCATCAGGATATAAAACTTTATTATTATAATAAAAGGTAACACTGAAAAAAAACACATCTTTCTTCATAACAAATATTTCTTTAGCTTTGGCAGCATATTGGCTATTTTTTCCCTGTATGTGAACTATTTTATTTTATTTTTATTCAAGTATAATTAACATTTAGTGTTACATTAATTTCAGATGTACAATATAACAATTCAACAATGCTATATGTTTCTCTGTGCTCATCACAGTAAGTGTACTCTTAATCCCCCTTATTTATTTTACCAATATCCTATAGCTTAGTCCCATCTGGCAACCATGAGTTTATGGTCTGCATTTGAGTTTGTTTTTGTGTTTGTCTCTTTTTTCTTTGTTTGTTCATTTGTTTATTAAATTCCACATGTGAGTGAAATCATATGGTATATGACTTTCTTTGACCTATTTCACTTAGCATTATACTCTGTACATCTATTCATTCTGTTGCAGATGGAAGATTTCATTCTTTTTGACTAATATTCCAGTGTGTGTGCGTGTGTGTTTATTGTTTATCCATTCGTCTACTGATGAACACCTGGCTTGCTTCCATATCTTAGCTATTGTAAATAATACTGCAGTAAACATAGGGGTACATATTTCTTTTTGAGTAAATATGTTAGTTTTCTTTAGGTAAATATCCAGTAGTGGAATAGCTGGATCATATGGTAATTCTACTGCAAAATTTTTGAGGAGTACCCATACTGCTTTCCGCAATGGTTGTACTAATTTGCATTCTCACCAACAATGTACGAGGGTACGTTTTTCTCCCCATTATTGCCAACAGTTGTTATTTCTTGTGTTTTTGATTTTAGCCATTTTGACAGGTGTAAAATAATATCTCATTGTGGTTTTAATTTGCATTTCCCTGACGATGAGTGATGTTGAGCATCTCTTCATGTATCTGTCGGCCATCTGTATGTCTTCTTTGGAAAAATGCCTGTTCAGGGTCTCTGCCCATTTTTAATTGGATTATTTTTTTTTCTTCATCACAATTAAATATTTCTTTAGCTTTGGTGGCATGTTGGCTAATATTTTAAATTTAAAACATGCTTTTAACTTAAATATTATCAATGAATTCAACTATGAAAGAAATTCCAACCAGTCTTGTAGACTGAATTTTATGATTTTAAGAATGCTTCATTTATGTTACCCTTTCCTTGATTTTTCTTACAAGAAGAATGACTGTGCTATTTTCTCTGAAATCTAAGATATGTTCCATTTAAAGTGTTTCACTAATAAAGTGGCTTTTGGAAATATCACCTGGATAAAAACTCAACATCTCAGTAATAGTCATTGGAAAAAACAAAACAAAACAAAGTGAAAAAACCCAACTACTTCAGAATTTCAGGTTTTTAGCTGGGCACATGCACTTTTTAATTTTTTTTTTATAATTTACCTGCCAAATAACTTTGGTTTCTTGACGTTGTAGGTTTACTTTCCTCAGGGATCTTCATAGTATCCTTTTTTTTTTTTTTTTGAAAACTTGACCTTTTAGTTATAAATGGGTAACACTTGCTATGGGAACTTCTTCCAAATAATAGTCTGTGACGGATCTAGTCAAGTAAATCCGCATGTCCAACTTTATTGTAAACATCGATGACTTTTTTTTTTGATGACTTTTCTTTATGTATATAAATCGTAAGAAGCAGACATAAATTTTAAAAACTTGAACATTGCGTATAGCTGATACCACTGTTCTTATAGAATCATCTAATTAAGATCAGGTTAATTGGAGGCTGATATTCGTGAAACAGGGTAACCAGTCCTTCACATAAGTGGTATATCAGCTGCTTAGTCAAATTCGCCAAGTCATTTACTTTCTTCTTCCATTTTTTTTCTCTCCAAAATATTATGACTTGAAAAATTGATAAGAATAAAAGTATTTTATATGTGTGTATGTCTGATTCCTAAATTATGAAAACCATCTTAGTGATATGTACTGTTAGATTAATAGAAATTGCTCACTTCCAAATGCTGGCCATCAATATATAAAAGTACAAATATATTTTTTCTGATGTAGTACATGAACATCTCAAAATATATTGAATACTGAGTATTTGTTTTTCTTTTTAAATTATTATTCCAGAAAGACTAGAAGTAAAAAGATAAAAAGAAGTAGTCAGAGTCACAATACAAATAGAGTCACCTTATATATGGGAAGCACTTTATATATGAGATGCAGATTCTAAGATGTGATCTAATATTGTGTAAACACTATGCTGTTTTCTAACATCTAATGGTTGCAACCATATTATTAGCACCTCTTGTCTTAGGTGGATATACTTTTTAAAAATCAGAGATTCTTTCTGTACAACACTGGAAAGGGAAAGAAGGGGGGAAAAGGAATAATATAGAATGGCAGATAAAGAAGTGATGGAATGGGAAGAGTGGATGGAAAGGAGTGAAAAAAAATAAAAGCATAAAAAGAAAGAAAGCAAAGGTGGAAATTAGAAAAATGATATGCATATGGGGCATCTCATAATACAATAATAGGACTTTAAAGCTTGAATGCAAATGATTAAAATAGGAAATGTAGAACAACTTGATGGGGACGTCTAACATGACTTTTTGAAAACATGCTTGTTGGCCCAGCTATGTTAGTGCTTTCAACTTTGGTTAGATTGTGTTTCCTTTAAAATCCAGGTAATGCTAAATATAATAACCGAGTTGTACAGATATTCATTTTTCTCAAAATGGCCAAATAATTAAGAATGTGATGCTATAACACAGTTTATAGTCAACTTAAATCTACAAACCTATTATCTGTTCACTGACAAAGAAAATGGAAGAGACAAAAAGAATCTAGAAAGTCTAGTCTAAGAAACTCTACAGCACTCTAACTAGTTTATGCCATAATTACCAAAGATGTCATTAACTCTGAACACAGGGACACTTTCTTTTATTGCTGCTATAATTTTATATGCCAGCTAGTGTCTTTCAGTTCGAGGATAAACTGCTGACTTCTTAAAAGTTTAATTACTGACTTTAAGTTGCGATTCCATTTGTTTCAGTCACTCTATTTTCTAAAATTTTAGGTGTTCATAATATTTTAAATTTCCATGTTAATTAAAATTGTTTCCGTAATGTTCACCATATGGGAAATTGTCTGATATAAATTAGTCCAGAATACCTTTCAACATATAATATTCTGATGGTACTGATGCTCCTACAGGTTAGTTTTGTTTGGATTTCATTCAGTTAAATCTTTATTTAAGTACATAATAGCTTTTCTAAAAAAAGTGCTTTCAAGTGAATGCTTTTATGCTGCAAGTTGCGTATGATGAAGTCGTGGAGCGCTTCTCAAACTTTAGTGCATATCAGAGACACCTAGAGTACTGGTTAAAATCCAGATTCCTTGACTGGCCCCCCGCCCCCGAGAATCTGATTCAGCAGGTCGGAAGTGGGCCTGTGAATGTGCATTCCTAGCAAGTTCCTGGGTGACCCTGAGACTGCCAGTCTGCTGACCACACTTTGAGTAGAGGCTGGAGTATGATCCAATCTTTAGAGAAAAATTTTCAGCTGTCAATATCTAGTTTATTCTTTAGGAGTAAATAGTGAGATGCTGTATCTTAAAATAAGCCAAGACAGTTTCTCTCCTGGTCTTCAAGTGTTCTCTAATTTGTAAATGAACGTTACCAGCTTTGGAGAACAGAGGCTTGAGGAGCAGTTCACTTGTCAGTATCGTTTAGTGGGAAAGAACATGAGATTTAGAAACTTTTAACATTTATTAGCTGTGTGCCCTTGGGCAAATTACTAAAACTTTCTGAATCTCATTTTTAACATTTGTACAGAAAAAAATAATAAGATCTATGTGAAAGTGTTATTGTAAGCATTTAACAAATTAACCTATGAGAATACATTATGAAATCTGTCAAGCACTTAATGAGTGAGATCTTTTGAGATCTCACTCCATTGGTTATGCCCTACATTTCCAACTTCTCCATTTTCACTGGCTCTGTCTCCTAAACAAAGGGCATACTTTTCCTTCCAATTTGAAGATAATCCTCTATGACCCTACATAACTACTGGCTTCTCCCCTCAATCTGCCTCACAATCAACCTTTGAAAAAATTACCTATGCTCACTGTCTCTAGTTTCATATTGCTTAATCCTTCACCTTACCATTACATTTGAAATTTTGCCTCCACTACTAAAATGAAATTGCCCTCTTAATGATCATACTGACTTGTAAGTGTCCAATCAACACCTATCACGAGCAATGCCTCTCGGGCATGTGGCCTCTAGCCCTAAGTGGTTGGCAGGACTCACCACTCACTGGCCCTGCAAACTCTCCCCTACCTTGGCTTTAACAACGCTTTTCTCTCTTGGTTTCCTTTTACCTCCGTCTTTGCTGATACCTCTTATACGGCTTGCCCCTATTTTCTCTCAGTTGGCATGCTGTCTCTGGGAGATCTCATCCTTACTCATGCTCGCAATTGCCATCTTTGTACTTTGACGCTCCTCAACCCACACATGCAGTATGGACTTCTCTCCTAAGTCACAGGCCCATTCAACTTCCAACTGAATATTACTATCTGGATGTCCAAATTTAAATTCCACAAAACTAAACATGTAAGAACTGCCCAGAATATGCACCTGTATTTCCTGTATTCCCCAGGGGAATGAGTGGCAATTCCATGTACCTAATCCAAATGGCTATCTGGAAGAATTCCCTCTGCCTGGAACATTCTTCACCCTTTCTTTATCTGGAAAACACTTCTTAATTCTTTGGGTTAAAACCTAGACATTAGTTTCTCAGGAATCTTTCTCTGACCACCCCAGTAATTCCTCTTGTGTATTTCTCTAGAATCTTACATCTACCTATGTCAGGGTTCCTGGCCATTTCCCACATTACACTCTCAGTCTCATGGAGGAAGAGACTACTCTGCCTCTTTAACTAATAAACCCTCAGTACACAGCTGACAACATGGCACATGATAGGTGCTTAAAAATGATGTTTGAGTCCCTTTTCCAAACATATGCAATCATTCAACCTATAAACACTGGGCCATCACTTTTCTTTGTAGTGGGTGAACCACAGTGAGCAGAATAAGAAAACTCCCTCCTTGGAGGTCAGAGGATCAAAGACAGACAATAAACAACACAGACAAGTAATAAATAATCACAAAATTACAAGCACTATTAAAGAGAAACAATTGCACTGACAAGGAGAATAACAGAGGGGAATCTGTCTAAAGAGAGAGGTGACAGAGTTGGGAGTTGTTTTTTAAACAAGATGGCCAGAATATGTCTATGCAAAGAGCACACGGCATGAGCAAAGGCCCCATTGTGAGAAAGACCTGATTTGCTTTCATTTTGGGGAGGTCGCCCCTTCCCCACCGAAAGGAGAAGCCTGTGGAAGCTCAGGGAGTGAAGGGAACTGTTGTATAAAATGAGGCTGAATCTTTAAAAATAAATAAATAAACAAATAACTAAAATAAAATGAGGCTGAAGAATTAAGCTAAATCTATTCTTCACAGAGATTCGCTGTCAAGTAAGAATAATTTACTCCTCTAACTCATGTTCAGTAAGTCTTAATGTTCTAGTTATGGTTCACATCAAATTCTTACTGTGTGTTATTTTTTATTCAGTCACCCTAATTCCATACAGTAAACAATTTCTGGTCATACTTTAGTAGTGTTTACATCTTTTCCAAAAAATAAATTTTTATATACTTTTCTAGTAGTCAGTATGTTTATGTCATTTTTAACACAACAAAGAGCCTTGAAGATATGGCCACGTTTTTCATTAAACAATGTATCAGAATAGCTCTGTGAATATAATTTCCATATAAAATCTCTAGTAGATGTGTAATAAATCAGATTCATGCCATTACCTTAATAAAAAACCTATGTTCTTATAGAGTATCAATGAGAGCTGAAGTATTGAAGTGTTATTTTCCAGAAGTAATTTATTTCAGAATAAATTTTTCATTAAATAATATTGAGTGCCAAATTCTCGAGTCCATTTTTTATAAGAGAAACTTTAAATAACACTAGCTCTAATCTTAGCATCATGTACTTACTTAACTGCAAAATTCACAATATGAACTTACCTTATACATAAGTATCAACCTTAGGTTTAAGACTGCACTTTTAAATTCTGCATCTAAGTAAGGCTTTTAAATATTTAATGATTTGCCCATTTAAGGCATCTAAGTTAATGAAATGATTGATCGTTAAATATGGATTATCTATATCTGGGTTTCTCAACCTTGGTATATTCTGAGCTCAGTAACTCTTTACTATGGGGGACTATCCTGGGCATTATAGGATACTGAGCTGCATCTTGGTCCCTGCCACTAAAAGCCATTTGCAACTCCTAGTCCCCCAAGCTGTGATAGCCAGAAGTCTGGCTGAGTTGAAAAAATTTAGCAACCCGAGGCTCTGAGTTTAGAATATAGTATTGCATCCTTTCCTACACAGTTGGATGTCTCTATTTTACGTCATTAATATCTAAAACAGTTAGTAAATCTGTTATCTGTATACATCTGAATGCTAGAGTTGGTTGATACTTTTTGGACACAGGTTTTGTTGAATTGACTATTTGTTCTGATAACAAGCAAAGAAGAAACAATTTAAATTATAGCTGTTTTTTTCTAATTATATCTGTTATTCATAATAATTGTGTAAATTTTAGAAATTGTATAAAATTGAGAAAACTAAATAAAGCACATTGGAGAATGTAAAACTACTAAGGATAACCACTTAACATTTTCAAATATTTTTATTGTTTGTATATAAACATATATTTTATAAAATTGGGATATTGCTGTTAAACTGTTTTTTATAGAGTGTGGTGTTCTATTTTATTCTTTTTTTATTTTTTAAAGATTTTATTTATTTATTTGAGAGAAAGAGTGATCACAAGTGGGCAGAGAGGCAGGCAGAGAGAGAGGAGGAAGCAGGCTCCCCGCTGAGTAGAGAGCCCGATGCAAGGCTCGATACCAGGACCCTGAGACCGTGACCTGAGCCGAAGGCAGAGTCTTTAACCCACTGAGCCACCCAAGTGCCCTATTATATTCAACATCATATGTGCATTTGTATGTTATTCAATAATCTTTGAAAACATTAATTTATTAAATTTTTACATACTATAATTAAGGAAAGATAATTTATTAGTTTACCCTTAAGTGCTTTTCCAATTTTGTCTTAATGACTAAAATCTATAGCATAAAGAAAATAGTTTCATACATAGCCATCTAATGTTGTCTTTGAATGACTAATTCTATGTTTGTTTGTTTGTTTGTTTTTTAATTTCCATGTAAGAGATACAGATTTTCAGACAACTTCCTTCTCTCACAATTGGCCTTTGATTATTTTCTTTTGGTTTAATAGTGACCACAACTACATGCAAAAATAAAATAATATATACGTAAGGTGATATAAAGGTCTAAAAGGAAATCTACCCACACACATATACTCACACACTGCTCTAATTTCAAATTATTTTCTGTCTTTACAGGCAAAACAGATTGGAAATAAATTTTTCAGGTGCCTATTCACAAATCCTGAAGAGGTGACTCAAGGGGCTATTGCCTCTTTAACGAAATGATGAGTTAATTATACTCTTCCAATAATTATATAAATATTGAAAGATAATTTGGTTAGTTTTCCATTTAAAACTGGCGTATAAGAATAATCTATAAAGAATAGAAAACATATGTCCACGAAAACTTGCATGTGAATTTTCAGAGCAGTATTCTTCATAATAGCCGAAAAGGTAGAAACAACCCAAATGACCACCAACTGAGGAGCGTAGAAACAAGATAGGTTGTATCACTACAACGGGATACAATTCAACTGTAAAAGAGCCTGAAGTACTGATAGGTGCTATAATATGGATGAATCTTGAAAACAGTACATGAAAGAAGCAGTCACAAAAAGCCACATGCTGTATGACTTCATTTACATGGAATATCTACAAGAGTCAAACTCATAAAGTAGATTAGAGATTTCTAGGACAGAGGAGTGGATGGCAGGAGAAGTGACTGCTAACAGGTTCAGGATTTGTTTGGTGGGTGATGATGATGCTCTGGAATTAGAAACTGGTGATGGTTGCACAACATTGTAAATACAGCAAAACCCCTGGATTGTACACTTTAAAGGAGTGGATTTCATAGTATATGAATTGTATCTCAGTAAAAACAAACAAATAAAAACAATAAGACTTCTACAATCCATTCTGTACTAGACTACACACATGTAGTATCTATGATGAGCCAAGTAGGAGAAAACATAGATGGTATCACCAAGAAAGAAGAAAACTCTAGTCGATTAAAAGAAAATGGAAACCAATCCCTCAGTTAAGAAAATAAATTTTTAAAAATGGTCTGAGTTTTAGTTTCCACTGCTTTAGAGTATGGAGCTTAGTAGAATACCGCAGCTGTCAATCTTTAAATATCTTCACCAGCAAGAAATATCTATTCCCCTGGAAACTCAAGTGTTTTAACCATAAACTGAAGTCTGGCATAAAACTATCTCAGGCGCATCACCTCCCACGTCCTAAGAGAAGGGATTTCTATCAAGAGTGAGCCTAGGAAAGTCAAATGACCACAATCCTAAGAACACAATAAGAAAGCAGCAGTTTTATATTTGAATTTTACAAATCTAACTACTGGGCCGTCTGCTAAAATAATTCTGGTTACTTTGGGTCATGATCTGAACCTCTCTCACTTACCGAGATTTATCTCCATTTTAGAGAAAGGAACAACAGAAGTTCTATCATTTTAATAAATTGTGAGGGAGAGGAGGTCAGTTCTAGACATATAGCATAGCAATTAATACTCCCCTCTCAGCCTAACGCTTTAAGATGATATAAAGTTATTTCATGCTTTAAATCATTCTAATATATTGTTGAACAATCCCCTGAGGATTTAAATGCTGTAAGAGAAAAAGTAACAGTATAACTTTTAAAGGATGCAAAATAAAACATAAGGCCTATTGCCGTCAACTATCCATATGGGAAATAATTCTGGATCTCTGGAGAAAAATATCATACTAATGTGAAATGTCAAAGAGAACAAATAGAAAAATCTTTGATCAACCTTTTGTTCAGTACAGAGTGTAAATATCTTTACCAGAGCCTACTGCTGAACTAGTCCTTGGTCCTAACTCCTCACATTGCAATAGGTGCAATATTCATACATGAAAAAACTAATTTGGTAAAGCATTTTAGCTGACATTTAAAAATGGACCAGGTCAGAGTGGAGGTTGACCTCATTTGAAGGTGTACAGAAGGGCAATGTGGAAAATGAGACACAGAAAGAGATTATGGAAAAGCAACAAAACTTGGCAAAGATACTTCTGCGAGTAAAATTTCAGGTAAAGTCCTTGGTATTATGAGTGAAATGAAAAAATACCACTGAATTGTTAACAATAAATCTTATTTAACATTCAGTACCTTTTAGGTTTTTGAAGTACTGGAAAACAATGATCTTTAATACAATATGCCATTTTGACAAGGTACCACTATGTGTTTTCATTTGCAATACTATGCCCCAGTGAACATGGGGAAGTAATGTCAATCAGACCGTGAAAAGGAAAAAGTTTGAACAAAGAACAAATGCACTATTAACCATACAATCTGGAAAAAAAAAAAATTGAAGACAAGCTGTGAACAAATATTACTTTTTCAAAATGGACAAAATTTAGTTTTACTTCCACATCATTTCTTAGGCTTAATACATTGCAATTTTTAATACACTGTTCATGTGTTCTAGTCATGTCAGATATGTGGGCGTCCAGCAAGTCTTTATGAGAAATACAGAATGCAAATAGTGTACCTGTCTTCACACTCACAGTTGGCTGCACTCTCTTGGCTCCCAACTTTCCAGCTTTTAATTGGAACAGATAATGTTTATTGCTTTAGGAATGGTTATCTTGTGAAGATAACATTGATGTACCAAGAGAACATGGTAAAAAACACTTGACCAATTACTAGGTTCTAAGACATTCTTCTTTGGTAGTGATAGTTTCCTAAAATTCATTCAGCTTATTTGTCATAGTACTACTGTTTATTAAACTGCCACCTGGAACTAGTGATAACTGCAAAAATAAATCAGTTGTTTGGAGATAATTTATAATAGAGTCTCTCAACATTCTTTCTTTACTTGAATGATAGGGAATATTTCTATTAACAGTGACTCAGGAAGGTAAAGGAACTCAACGGGATGAAGTGTTTAGCTCTTTTAAGTGCATATATTAATATATATATTTCACTTTTCTGGTAGGAGAGGACAAGAATTTGGAAAGTCTGAGTAAAGCCCCCCAGGTGAGCCTTATATAAGTTGAATTCCCAATCCCCCAATTCTTCAAGAATCTTCATTTAGAATTGTGTGTTGGAATACTTTTTCTTTATTGATGGTTGATACTACCATCAATTAAAATAGATTAAAAGTTGTAAAAAAACACAATTTTTCCAACAATGGGAACCCTCCTTATAACTATCTGTGCTTAAAAGAGTTAAAAATAAAATTAAAATATAATATGCTACTTAAAGACCTCTCATAATTTATATAGTTAATTTATTTATTGAATAACTACTATATGCTAGGTGGTAGTCTAGATGTGTATCAGGGATATAGATATGGCTCAGACATGGATTCTCTTTGTGAAGATTATAATCTAAGAAGAAAGCTTATAAATGTGCATACATAAGTACCAGGTAAGCTAAAAATGGCTAGTCTTGGGAGAAATACTGGTAAAATAAAAATTCATAAGAAGGAGAGATCATTAGTAAATAAATGGTTATTTTACAGAGTAGACTTTAATTCATATATGTGTAAAATCATATGCTCCTGTTTTAACCTTTATCAAAATCTACTGGTGAACTGACCTAAGACAAAATATGCCAAATAAGCCACTGACAACTCCAGGAAATTCCAATTTTGAGGAATAATCTGAGGTATGAGTATGAAGTTATCTTTTCTTTTGCTGGGTAGTTAAAGGATCTTGTGCTAGAGATAAATGTAGACCATTAGAAAAATCTGTGATCTATGTGTTTGTACATCAGAAACGTCCTCTCTTCAGCAAGGACTTTCCTGACCACCTTATCTAGAAATCTTCCTGTGGTATTCTCTAGTCCTTCTTCTCATTGTCTTGAGCATGCAGGCATTTTTTTTTTTTTTTTTTTACAGGCATTTTTTGTATTTAATTATTTATTTACTTACTGGCTTCCTCAAGATAATCTAAGCTCTTTGAGGATAGAGGACTTTGTCTTGTTCACTGCTATTTCACCAGTATGTGGCATCTGGTAAGCATTCAATAAGTATTACTGCATTACAGAATAATTTTCTAACTTTCCAATAAAATAAGCACAGATTCTAGGATTTGAAAGCACTGTGCACTAAAAAGGATGCTACCTACCCACATAGTTTTATCCAATCCTTTGCCTTTAAATGGCATCTATAAGATGACAACTCCCAAACGAATATTTAGAGGACTGGCTTCTCTCCTTGAGCTCTATTTGACATCGCTGCTTGGTTAACAAAAATTCCAAATTTAATATGTCAAAACAGAAGTATTCTCCATTTTGGTTAATGCTGTTATCATCTACCTACTGTATCATCTACCTACCCCAAACCATTCTTGATTTTTCTTGTTCTTTCACCCCCCACATCTGATCCATTGCCTGCCCAGGTATATCACATATTCTTCTGCTTTTGTCTATCTCATGCTCCTATCCTGAACTGGCATCATTTCTTGATTTCTTATTTTGCCCTACCTCCAGCTTTCCCTTCCTATAATCCTTTCTCTACACAGCAACCAAATATATTTTCAAAGACTTAATCAGATTGTTCCCTTAAAACCTGAAAGGGATTCCCCCCAGCACTTAAAATCCAAATTCTGATATGGATAAAAAGATTCTTTATAATCTCCTTCTACTAAACTTTAGAACTTTGTTTCCTTATACCCTAAAATCTAGCACCACTGATTTTTCTCTATTTGTTCAATTCTAAGGACTTCACTTCAGGACCTCTCCTCTTCACTTCAGGACCTCTCCTCAGGTGTTCCTCTGGATTTGAAGTCTGTTGTTCTTGACCTTCACTATTTTTCAACACTAAGGTCTCAGCTAAGATATCTTCCTCAGAGGTCTTCCTCACCACCTTAGATGATGTTGTCATCTCCTACCCCGAGCCCTGTTTATTCTTTTCTTATTCCTTATCACAGCCTGGAATTACCGGGTATGTTTATTTATTTGTTTACATTACAATGTAAACTCCGTGAGAGGGGAGCCTGGGTGGCTCAGTGGGTTAAAGCCTCTGCCTTCGGGTCAGGTCATGATCTCAGGGTCCTGGGATCAAGCCCTGCATGGGCTCTCTTCTCAGCAGGAAGCCTGCTTCCTCCTCTCTCTGCCTGCCTCTCTGCCTGCTTGTGATCTCTCTCTGTCAAATAAATAATAAAATCTTAAAAAAAAAATAAAATAAACTTCGTGAGAACAAAACTCTTCTGTCTTACAAATGTCGGAATGCTTGACAAATAGATGCTCACTAAATATTTGTTGAATCAATTAATAAAGTAATCAATTAATCATCAATCAAATGGTCACAAAACAGTGCTTTTATGCAAATTTTAAGTTTATTTAATTTTCAAGGATCTTCAAACACTATCTAATTTAGTTTCATTAATATTTATTGTGCACCTCCTATACGCAAGAGACTGAGATAAGGTCTGAATATATAAATATGAATAAGACATGGACTCAGCTCTTCAGAGCTGGTTGGTTAACTGGAGAAATATCAAGATAAATCATTGCAACATTGATAATAATTGTAACAATACACAGAATACAAAAATAGTAGAGAAGATAAAGAGCATACAACATCTGGGCTGTGGCATAGCAAGACAAAACATCACAACATTACAACAAAACATTAAGACAAAACATTACAACAAAGAAAAATAAAATCTAAGAGTTCACAAATGTATAAATAAACTCAGATGCAATTCAAACACAGTGAATGCCATGTGGAAGTCAAGGCTATAGAAGCACCACAAGCTCAGTTTGGATTTGGAATGTTAGAGCCCTTTTGCAGCAATTGTTAAAGAAATGATCAGAGTGGAAGGCAGGTCTACTAGACCTTTGAGAAACCATGTGTGCCATACCAAGGTGTTTAAATGCCATTGTACAAGAGAGAAGAAACAAGTGAAGAGACTTCCTTAAAACATGCCAAATGTCTAGTACTACCAATTATGAAAATGGAAGGAAACCTTAATTCTTAAGATTGATATGTCACTTAACAATGACTCAAGAGATGAATCCTAGGACCTTTTCTTTTCTTTTTTTTCTCTTCTCAAGTAGGTTTCATGCCCAACGTGGGGCTTGAACTCAACCCTCGGATCAAGCATTGCACCCTCCACTGACTGAGCCAGCCAGGTGCCCCTGTAGTTTTTCTTTTAATCTTTTTCCATAGCATGATATGATATTCTCCTTAAGAAAATTTCTTATTGTATTAATAAGAAATTGTATTAATGAGAAATACAATATTTTCTGAGTCAAAATTCTGTACTAAATACTTCATATTGACTTATACTTGAACTACAGTAAACCTTGCAGATTATCAGATTTTATTCATGTTTAGTGTCTGATTTACAGTAGATCCTCAACAAATACTTGCTGAACCATGATCAATAATTAAATTTAATTGCTTACTATGATTTCCTAACTATACAAGAAATTGTGGGGTTTTTTTAGTAACAGACTCACTAAAATTTCAGATGAGTTGGTAATATTACTTTAAGTATAGGCTAAATATCATAACGCTGCTTAACTGTTTGCTATGGCCACTTTTGAAATGATAAAAGGGAGGCTTAAAGAGGTCACATAACTTGGGGCGCCTGGGTGGCTCGGTGGCTCAGTGGGTTAAGCCTCTGCCTTCAGCTCCAGTCATGATCTCAGGGTCCTGGGATCAAGCCCCGCGTCGGGCTCTCTCTGCTCAGCGGGGAGCCTGCTTCCTCCTCTCTCTCTGCCTGCCTCTCTGCCTACTTGTGATCTCTCTCTGTCAAATAAATAAATAAAATCTTTAAAAAAAAAAAAAAGAGGTCACATAACTTGCCTAAGACTGCATAGGTAATAATGGGTAGAGCAAACAGACAAAAGGAAGGTTCAGTTCAGGATCCTTGCCTATTATAATGTAGTGTTTCTTTGTTTCAGAAGCAAATGATAAGATCCTGGTTAAATATAGCAGAGATATACTCCACTAAAAAGACTTTAGATGATGATGGGGTAATTAAAATTAAGGAGGAAGACACAGATTTACATCTGGTTTTCTCCAAGAGCTTTGCTAAACCTAGCAGTTAACATCTAGCTATCTCTGTTGTGGCAAGAAAGGAAGGGCCTATTTTCTATCTTTTCAATGATGTACATTTCCCGTTAAAAATTCATCTTTCAAGGTAGACTAGCTGTTTTAATTCTTATTTCCTCACAATTTTGATTTTTTTCTTTTCTGGAAATCATATAGTATCATCAGATCCACCCCCCACCCTTCTCCTCATGAACTACATACTGGAAATTATATCCTGAAAGCTGGGTTTTCTTTGAGTGAATCCATGCCTTTGTCTTCCTTGTATAAAGTACTGCACTGTGGTCTGCCATGTTCCTTAGATTATAATCCAAAACACTGATCAAATTTAATATTCTTAATTTTTCACTGCCAAAGAAGGAAAATTTCAGGCCAGCAGGAACAAGCCTAAGAACAAACACATTGGATAAGTTGAACTTCAATTAATTTTTTCTAAGTGAGATTTTTTTAGAGAAAAAAAAAGCCATTCTACTTTATTTTAAAAAAGATTTTATTTACTTATTCATGAGAGACAGAGAGAGAGACAGGCAGAGGCAGAGGGAGAAGGAGAAACCCTGTTGAGCAGGGAGCCGGATGTGGAGCTTGATCCCAGGAACCTGAGATCACTACCTGAGCTGAAGGCAAACACTTAACTGACTGAGCCACACAGGCATCCCCATTCTACTTCTTTTTTTTTTTTACTTTTACTTTTTAAAAGATTTTATTTATTTATTTGAGAGAGAGTGAGAGAGAGCAAAAGTGGGGGGCAGGGAGAGGGAGAAGCAGACTCCCCATTGAGCAGGGAGCCGGATGTTGGGCTCTATCCCAGGACCCTGGGATCATGACCTGAGCCGAAGGCAGAGGCTTAACAGACTGAGCCACCCAGGTGCCCCTACTTCACTTTAAAACACAGAATGAATATAACATAGCTAGAAATCTTTTTTAATATTGTCTCGTGGGGGGCGCCTGGGTGGCTCAGTGGGTTAAAGCCTCTACCTTCGGCTCAGGTCATTATCTCAGGGTCCTGGGATTGAGCCCCGCATCGGGCTCTCTGCTCATCGGGGAGCCTGCTTACCACTCTCTCTCTGCCTGCCTCTCTGCCTACTTGTGATCCCTCTCCCTCTGTCAAATAAATAAATAAAATCTTAAAAAAAAAAAAAAAGAGAGAAAGCAGGGTAACCTTTATAAAAAAATATTGTCTTATAGGGCACAGCAATGCCATTGTTTTACATGAAATTTTAAAAATCATGTTTTAATGTTTACTTTATCACCTTCTTATAGTTATGGCTAAGTGCTTTATAATCTATTATTTTGTCTTATAGAAAGCAGAAAAATAACCCAGCAAAACTAGGAATTATAATAATAAAACAGTGTGGTTATATTTCCTTTATTTAGAAATGATCTCCCAGTAGGGTTTTCTTGCTACCTTCACTTTTCTCATCATTAGTCTGTTTAACAAACAAATCTTAAACAACCATAAAGAAAAAGATCTATGCTAGGGGACATGGGTTTTAAGACTAGGATAATATTAAATCCTGTCATGAGGCTCCCCTTCCCCCTGGAGTGCTGTGAGGAGTACAGTGTTCTCTGGGAACCTAGAGGAAGAGTAATTCTCAGACTATGAAATATATAACATAAATGTTGTTATTAAACATAATAGTGAACAAAGAGAGACTAGTTCCCACTGCAATAGCAACTCCCTGCATATTCTTCTGCCCTTACCCCCCAAGGCTTGTTTCTGTATCGCTTTGCTTTCCTACATTGTATTCAACAATGTATGTATTTCATCTATGTCTACATGTAAACAAATATTGTTTAATTTGGCTGTTTTTGATCTTTATAAAAATCATATTGCATGTTAGGAGATTTTCTGATATTGTGGGTTTTTTTGTTTTTTTTTTTTTTGCGTTAAATACAATGTCTGAGATTCATCCAGGTTGATGTCTATAGTTAGAGTCCTTCTCTTGTTTGTTTCTAGTCCTTTGCTATTGCAAACAATATGGCTATGTAAACATTCTTATGAACGCCTAACAATACAGATGTGCAAATTTCTCTACAACTCGTTATTTGTGCATTTTATATGACAATAAGAAAATGGTTTCCAAACTGTGCCAA
>CM052887.1:18609883-18654200 GCA_028534135.1 Potos flavus
TTTTTTTTTTCATTATCATGGGTACCAATTTTGTTGAATATGTGAGTGACAAATACCTTCTCTAGCTTTCTAATGATGGTTTCTTTTTTCATGAACAAGAGGCCTTAAAATGGATACTTTTTTTTTGTCTTATTTGTGAACTGTTTCCAGACACTAAGGTCATAGAGATAATTTTCTATGTATTCTTCTAAGAATTTAAAATATTTATTTTTCTCTTTTAAGAATTTGATTCACCTGGAATTGATGTTTATATGTGGTATAAAAAAGAGATTTTACTTTTTTTCCATATGCATAGTCACTTGTCTGAATTCTACTTATTGAAGAGCCCATCCTTTACAAATTAATCTGCAAAACTATCTCTATCAAATATTACATTTCCTTGTATATGTAGTAAATTTGTTCAATTTGTGCTCCTAGAGATTGGAGACTCTAAATGGATGGGTCTTGCTCACCCAAGCCTTTTAATGCAATGTAGGATGCGTAAGGCGCACTTAGCTATAATTTGGGGAAGGGATAATGGGTAGAGAGTTCAATGGTTCTGCTTAAGAAATTAAAGGCATTCAGTGTTGGAGGATGGCAACTTCAATAGATAGGAACATTGACTTGAATCGACAGCCAGTCCCAAGAAAATGGAGAGATAGGGTCAAGAGAAAATTCCTCTTGAGGCAAGACTGATGGATTTTTAGAATAGTGATGTATAATATTCAATTCAAAGTTGCTGTTCAAATGATCTCCTCAATTTTCAAAGCCTTCAGTAAATATCAGATACACACTAATGCCTTGGAAATTAGGTGGTTTCCAGTGAGGAACAAAAGCAATATGAAGGAAAAGGACAGTCTTTTTTTTTTTTTTAATTTTTTAAAGATTTATTTATTTGAGAGAGAGAGAGAAAGACAGAGAAAGAGAGAGAGAGAGTTGGGGGGGAGGGCAGAGGGACAGCATCTTCAAGGAGAGTCTCTGCTGAGCTCGGAATCCGATACCTAAACCCTTTCCCCCAACCCACGACCCAGGAGATCGTGACCTGAGCTGAAAACAAGAGTCAGATGCTCAACCAACTGAGCCACCCAGGTGCTCAAAGGACAATCATTTTAGATGGAAAGATATAGAGTAGGAGTCAAGAATTCAGCAAGAGCAGGATATTGGATCAAGAACTGATGAGGTTAATATAAGCTTTCTCTTCCTTGGAAACAGTGAGAGAAGGAGAGGTTGATATAGGATTTTTCCTCCTATGTAGGTCCAGATCATTTTATTGGACTGTTAAAAGAAAGGTTATATTATTCCCCACAAGCACAATCTTATTGCTCCTGTAGTTCAGAAGCTCCTACATAGAGAGCTTTATGAGGTTTTTATTCATTTCTTCTGCTTTGAACTACAATATTCAGTTCGAAACTCCTCAGCACAATATCCAGAGCTGCACAGAATCGGTGCAGGACCTGTGTGGATCATTGCTGACTTCTAAAATCACCCCACCTTGGTTGTGAATAGTAGCCACAGTGGAGGACTCTGTCCAGCTTTGGGATCTGTGACACTGCAGGCTCAGACTAAAAACAAGCCCACGGTGATATCATAGCATGAGCATATTAGAGTCCTCCATGGGATCGTGGATGATGGAATCATTTCAGGCAAGATAAGCAAGTTTACTGGTAAGGGAAAAGAAAAATCTACCTGTGATACAATGATCTGTATCTCTCTCCAGTTTAGAGTTTCTATCAAAAACAAGATAGAAATATATTCAACAGCTGGGATGCCTTATTGGAAATTCACGTACAGTATTTTCTGGAGATTAAACTGTTAGATGCATTTAATGAAAAGAAAAAATAAATTTGTAGATAAAATCTAATAATAACATTCTATTTAAAAAATCTTCCTAAATTTGCTCCATGGAAACCATCTATATACCAGAAGAAGAAATACAACAAAATTTCAAAGTTTAAATCAAACTTTAGATTACATATTTAATATACTTTTTAAAAAATTATTTTTTATTTTGTTCAGTTAGCCAGCATATAGTATATCATTAGTTTCTGATGTAGTGTTCAATGATTCATTAGTTGCATATCATACCTAGTGTTCATCACAACACGTGCCCTCCTTAATACACTTTTAAACTTATTTCTTTAAAAGTAATAGGTCAGTTACTAAAGTCTGTATATAATAAATATTAAGGCATTAACTATGTATTTTATAAGGTAAATGACGGATATGACCAAAGGTGAACCCTCTTTTATAGCAGGTAAGGAAAGATTTAGGACTTTGTGTGTATGAAATGTGTGAAATTTAAAAAAATCATAAATAAATGTATCCAAACATTCTTTGGATTTATTATAAGGTAACCCTTTTATATTTCATAAAAGTAGGAAATACTGAATGTTGAATGTAAAATAGCCAATGCAATTGATTCACACATAGAGTCCTTTGTAAAGTTTTTCTCAATCCTTACAGGCCAGACTCATTAGTTTTTCCTCTGGATTCTCATACTGTTGACCACAGCTCTTATAGAACTCAATAGATCATATTATATCATAGGCATAGGAACAAAGCAGATATTACTACTTACTGAATGAATGAACTAGCACAAAACCACTGCTTAAATTAAGTGGGAAGTAAAAAAAATCTCAATTAAATTAAAGAAATCAAAGTACATACATCCTGATCAGTATTCTCACAGTCCTTTCTATCTAATGAATAATGTGAAGTTATGGACAGAATTAATAGAAGCTCTTAAGGAACAGAGAGAAGAAAGGAGGTAATGAGGAAGAAGAAGGGGAAGGTAGAAGAGGAAGAGAGAAGAAAAGGAGGAAGAAGGGTGAGAAAAAAATTAAAGAAAGAAAAGAAAGGAAGTGTTTTGAAGAGACAAAATATTAATGGAATGGCTTATTTTTAAAAATCATCTGTAAGTTTAATGTAAGGAAATATTTCCAAATGAAAATCAACATAGTTTAATGAAAGAAATCTTAAATATCAATAACTGTCCTAAGTAGACCATTTTAATTCTTTTACGTATAATAATAGCAGTGTTATATTACTTGAGCCAGCAGTATTCTGATTCAGGTAGTCTGTGGATCGTACTTTGGGAAACACTGGATTAAAAAATTGTGTTAGAAAACAAGCAATAGCAACAAAAAACTCTATGTGGCATGAACATTAGGTATAAAATGAAAACATTCTTTCATTCTGACTCTACCCAGTGTAATAATGCACTCTCCCATGTTACTAAGCAGTGACGACATTCCCATAGCTGTCCCCTGGGAGGCATGGAAGGGAATCTGGGCTTTGGAGAAATAAAAGGAGAGTAATTCACCCAGTTACATAGGCCCATCATATTTCTTTCCCTATGGTTTAACTAACTTCATTTTTAATATACAGGTTAGAAAACCAGGCTAATTATGAATAAAACCTGAAACACAAGTATCTAAACATTTAAACCAGTATCACTACCAAAAGTGGACTTTGTTTTGGTAGGAGGAACCGACTGTAATTCTTTATGGTTAGGATTGATGCTTATAATCAGGATAAGTATATACTTACACTTGTTAAATCCAGAAGCAAAACTATGACTCTAAACATCACTGTTGATCCTCATTATTCAAAAAGAACCAAGAACTGTCTTCACAGTAAGAAAGGCTGCATAGAAATTCAGAAAGAGCACAGCCTTAGGAATCAAATGGCCCTGGGGTTAAACAGCTGTTTGCCCTTGAGCAAATTATTTAATTTCTCTATCTATGATTGCTCCTATATGAAACAGGCAATTGGGATATTTCTATCACATGATCATGTTAGAGTGAAAAGTGGGATAATGCATAGATTCTTATGTCTATTACTTAGCAGATTCTTGGTTAAAATGAGTTTCTTGTCCTCCAACATCTTCCATATCTTTTTGTATTAGATTTTTAACACTATCGACTGTACTTTTATTTGCAAATTTGCCACACTTTTGAAAGTTTGGGCCAGGTTCTTCTTTTCATAGGCAGAAAGGTGAGCTTTTTGAAAGGTGAACTAGTCCAAATCTCACCTCAGTCATTTCTAGCCTGGATGAAGTAGAAGAATGGGAAGCTGGCTGCTAAGGGGAGAGTGTAGTAGTCTGGAGTTGTCGGGGAGCTGAGTCTGGAGCAACTCATTTTTTTCTAGGGACAGTTACACACATGGTCTTTTACAACTTCAGTTTATCACCAATGCATAAATCGTTCTCTTGGGATTAAAACAAATGACTCAAATAAGTTACGTCTAGCAGAAAAATCCGTTGAATGAAGCGAATTAAATTACTTATGAAAATTAAGTGTTTAACTACCCTCAAATTCCATTATCTCTCTTATTCTTCCTATTATTAACATATGCAAGGAAAGCAAAAGTTAACCATAAAGGGACACTATTTCATGCTTCTGAATTTCATAAAGTATGTTCTTTGGTATAAACAAAAGATGAATAGCTTCATTTTATTATCAATATTTGCAAAAGGAATACGAATTTACCAGACAAAATACGATGTTTTTTTTTCTTTTCTTTTTTTTAAGGTGGGGAGGGGCAGAGGGAGAGAGAATCTTAAGCAGGTTCCATGCCCAGTGGGGAGCCCAATGGGGGGCTCGATCTCATGACACTGAGATCATGACCTGTGTCAAAATCAACAACCAGACACTTAACCGACTGGGCCACCCAGGAGCCCCAATTTTCACTTAAAACCATATTCCCAGGGGCGCCTGGGTGGCTCAGTCGGTTAAACATCTGCCTTTGGCTCAGGTCATGATCCCAAGATCCTGGGATCAAGCCCCACATCAGGCTCCCTGTTCAGTGGAGAGCCTGCTTCTCCCTCTCCCTCTGCCTGCCTCTCTGCCTACTTGTGATCTCTTTCTCTCTGTCAAATAAATAAATATTAAAAAAAAAAACAACAACCATGATCCTTATATTCTAACCTTCAAAATGAAGACTTTTAAATTGAATATAGGGAATGACTATTTACCACCTCCCTTAGGTAAACCATTCACAATACTCAGCTAATTTGTAAAGATCCACACACCTGGTTCAATCTGAACTACACCTTGATTTTAGCTTGTAGAGGCCTAACAAATATCTTGGCAAGAATTTTGTTTCCAATTCTGAGCAACTGAAAATGAGTTTCGCTTCTCAGCAGAATCTGTACTGTGGACTCAGCAGAAGCATTAACCTTCCATTTTTTAAAAGAAAACAATCAATATCCATAACACGTAGGGAGAATGGGTCATTCTTCCATCTGTTAGGGTCTTTTACATGAGAAATAACATCAGGGCTCAGATAAAGAAAAACTTGTACCCACTTCTGTAAAGGGCCAGATTTATAGGACCTCCAAATTCCATTAAACAGTCAAAGCAGGAGAGAATGGTGAGAAAACATCTCTTCTAAGTTTTAATTTGGCTTCTATTTGTTTCTATAATTGTGGAAGATATCCCTTTGAATGATCAACTATACTTTCAAAGCAAAGATAAGATGCTGGCTACACCTGAACTTGCCAGTGAACATTTTTAAACTTTGGAAAATAAGTGTGGATTTGAAGGAATAAATTAGCCCAAAAACACGGTTTAATGAATAAATTAAGTTATTTAAATTATTTTCAAACTTCAAGACTTTAAAGATTTTAAAGATTTAATGTGTATGCATGCCAAAAAAAGTTGAATTTGTGTCTTCATTTGAATGTACATTTGGTTAAAATCCAAACCTCTGGTAAAATAATATTCTAAGATCATATATATATATATGACACACTCGAATATATACGGTATATTATACATAATTCAAATTAACCTCAAAAATTTATATATATACATATTCTATATATAATGTAAAATTAGATTTTAATTTGCAAACTGAAAAAATAATACTTTAGAATATATATGTATACATACACACATAGACATACATATGTAGGTATACAAAGTTAGTAAGTCAATGTGATCATCACATTCTCTGATAATGATTGAATTCCAAACACAAGCACTTTCTTTTAGTATATGTACTTAAAATCTGAAATTCTTGAGAATTTAAATAGAAATACAAAGCCATTTTATTCTGTTTTCTCTAAGGAGTCCATTTTAGGAGCATCGGGTACAAAAGCCCTATTATTGCAAGTAGTGCATTTAAGTGGAGCTTTGATAACAATGTCGGGAGAGTGGGAGGAGAGAAGACACGCAGTGAGCCCCATGCTCTGCGGAGTCCCATCTGCCTGAGCTCAGATTCCAGTTCGGCCCCTCATCATTGTGTGACTGGGCAAGTCACTTACATCTGTCTCAATTTCCTCATCAGGAAGCTGGGAATAATAATCCCCACATTGTGGAATCAGTATTTAGCATTTACTTAATGCCTGAATTATAAGGGCATTTTTTTAAAAGTGAAAATAAAGAAATAGTGTGAGGATGACAAAGATGATCTGCACTGTTAACTGCAATGTTTAACTAGGAAGAAAGTCTATGTTTCAGGCTTCTATTTCTATGCCCTTCGACCTCTCCCAGGCACTCACTCCAAGGTGGTTTAAACCAGGGGGCCTAGTGAACTATCGTACTAGGGGCTGGAGACCTGAATGTCCAAAGGGAAAGCTTAAACCCTACTACAGATTCCCTCTTTCTGAATCTGTCTCTAGGAACTTGTCCTTCCTATATGGCTACTATGGTAAGCGAGGCACCCAGTAACCTCTGGCTTCTCAGGATACACCTTCCTCCTAGCTTCCTCTCTTCCTGTCCCCTTCAGAACTGTTCTTTTCCCTCAGAAGGCCAGTGGGAACCAACGTGGATGAAGGGGAAAAAAGTCAGCATGGACCGTTTTGCTTGAGTCAGCCTTTAGTGCAAGAAAAGGCGTTTATGCAATTCATACATAGTCTAGTTTAGTTTACCTGGGAAAGCATTCCCTATCACAGCTGAAGGCCAAAGCAAGCTCTTATTAGTAAAATCAAAATACGCCAGGTCCCACTTAGCCTCTGGATACAAATAATATTAATATTAGTATTCAATATCCAAACGCTGCTTCTTCAATAAAGACCCACAAGACTTTTAGCCCCAACATAAAATCATTCCAAGTAGTGCCTCCCATACCACCTGGGACAAATCTACCACCTCTTTGGTTTAGTGCCCTTTGCAGACTGCGTCCGGCTAGCCATCTGAGTGCAGCATTCCTCTGACACTGCTGCCCTCCAGGAAAATGCTGCTTCCTGCTGCAACTGCTTAGCAGACTCAGCTGAAATGTGCCACTGTGTTTTATCACGTTAGAAACTTCTGTATCCCGGACCCAAAGTGAAAGTGGTCCTGCCTTGTGTTTCGTAACAGTTTTCCCCGCAAATGACCTAGGTGTTCTGACCAGCAGACACAAAATGATCACATTCAAATAACGTATGTAGGGCGATGTCCAGAATATTGATCATTAAACATTATCAGTAATTATCTCTGGATAAAGAGATCTCATGGAGATTTTTTTTTTTTTACTTTATTCTTTGTACTTAACTTCGTTGTTTGACCTATTGTTTCTATTTAGCTTATATCGGCTTTATAATCAGAAAGAAAATAAAGCTCTCTTCATCGAAATAGGAGACCCCTAGTTGCTGCTCTTTCCCCACTCTTTTTGGGAGACAGTCAGGTGGTCCTGCAAGCCAACTAGAGAAGAGAGGCTATTCTGCCCTCGATTTTACCAGCTCCACCTCAGGAACCTGTGCACAAACCTTCTCCATCCTTCAGAAAAACAAATAGCCCTAAATGAATCGGGACTGGAAATATAGTGAATGCTAGTATAATTGCTGAACATCATGTTTATTTGGCGAAGTCCAAAGACAAAACTGAATTGCACACAAGCAGCACCAAGTTTAAACTAGGTCTATGTGCCTCAGATTCATTCAATCACCTTGTTGCAGGGTTCAATTTCATATGTGTAATTTCAGTTCATTATTATGGTCTTGCTAGGCTTCGGTCATATTACCGAATGGCTAATTATTTCTAGTTTGGAGTCAACCATAAACTTGGTATGCAGAGTCTATGTCTCCTTAAATGCTGTCAATAAAAATGTAGATCAGATTAAGTCTCTGAGTTCAATGACCCATTATTAATGAACTCACTAATTGGGTTGTTCAAGCAGATACAAATCCTCTTATCTTCACTAACATCCTGTATAATTTTTTTCATTTATCCATGATAGAAGATCATGAGAAACTATCCTAACCACCTTGCTGAGTTTATGTTAAATGAATCATTCTAGCAAGTCCTAAAACAAAGGAAAATTAATTTCATTTCTCATAATTTTAGTCCTGAGAATACTAGCTAACCATTATTAGTTACTGCTTTATTTTCTAAGTGCTCCAAAGAATCTGTTCAAGAGTTTAATCAAGAATATCTCCAGAGATCAGGAACTATCTAGTGTTTTTGACATAAACTCTCTTTTTTTATTTGAAATCACAAACCTATTTGCCTAGCTCCCCTCTCCTGACACCTCTTTGTTTACATGATTCTTAAAAAGTAAGTATTGGTTAAAGCAATCATAATCACAAATGTAAGTTGAAACACCCAATGTATTTGGACTTGCAGACTTGAATTGATTTTGAACACTAAAGAAGAGATTAAAAAGGAGATATCTATCTAACATCTATCTATCTATCTACCTATTGCTTCAAGTTTTATTCAATCGTGCTCATTACATATTTTTTATTTAAAGATGATTCTTTTTGAATGAGTGTGTCCCTAACCTTTTCAAACCCCATACAAAATTACAGTTGAAGGTCCAAATACCACATGACTCAGCACCTAGATATAAAGCGGACAGACTGTTAAAGTACTATACTAATCCGCCTACCTTCATAAATATACTTATAAAACATCCTGGAAAACCAGGTTAAAATTTAGAATTGCCAGACCCCTCAGAGTTGTATACCTTCTTCCCACACTCGGATCTCTGCACTAGATACCTGGCACTAAACACCTCAACCACACATGAAGGATCTGTCCACACTTTCTCCCATTGCAAACAGTCATTCCAGGGAAACCGAACCCAGGAAGAAGCCTGTACAGGTCCTCAATTATGCTTGGGACCATCTGGTTAGAAATTTTGGAGCATGAGCAGAAGAGAGGGCATGGCGTCTGGCCATGGGGGCACATGGATTCCTGGCCAGGTGCAGGGGCCTCTCTTGTCCGGGTCTGTGCCATCTTTGCAGTTGAAGAGTGCACTTTCCCCTTTAATATATATCAATTTGAATCTTTGATTCTTTTATCGTGGTTGATGGTTTCTTCCAAAACCTACCTGGAAACATTTGTTTCCTGTAGAATCGTATATAATGCTTATTCTGGGCTTTTTTGCCTTGAACAATTTTTTTTTTAAAAGCTTATGTATTTATTTGAGAGAGAGAGAGAACGAGTGCATGCCCTGACAGGGGAAGGACAGAGGGAAAGAATCTTAAGCAGACTGCCTGACGATCTACTAATCTCAGAGCCCGACCTGGGGCTTAATCTCACCACACGAGGTCATAACCTGAACTGAAACCAAGAGTTAGATGCTTAATGGACTGAGCCACCTAGGCACCCCTGCCTTGAATATTCTTATAGATTCGAGAACCTCTTCTGCATTCACCCATCCTTGTATGTTTCTCTTTCACTTTTTATATATGATTTCCCTCCTACTACCACACATGCAGATAGATACAACTACCATTTACTGTTTTCCAGAATAGTTGGTGCACAGTAGATTAATATTCAAAGATCTGGCTTCTAATCCTCAACCTACTAGTCATCAGCCATCTCACTGCAGGATCTCTGGCTACATTTATTGTTTGGTATTCGAAAAGATAATGATAATTGCCATGCTATCTTCACAACATTATTTTAAGGATAAAATAGGAAAATATATAAGAAAGTCATATTTGAAAATGACAAAATATCACAGAAATGAATGGAATTCTTGTGTCTACCACTATAAACTTGTCTTAATAATTATGAAGTATTGTTCTTCAATACCATGCACTTACTCCCCATTCACCTAGTGTTTGCATAATTTGCCATTTTATTGTAAAATTGATCTGTGTTTATTCTTGGAATGCATGAATATTGTTAACTATTATCAACAGAAATATTGAGCTAAAAGTAAGTTCTGTCTTTATTGGCTCGTTTATTAATATACCATACAAATTAAAATAAAACAAATGCACAAATAACAAAAATTCACATTTAAAAGAACAGAAAAGGACAAAAATGTGAAATATGACTAATAAGCCTCTAGGAGTCTACTCTGGTTTCTCCTTTTGCATATTTACCATTACTTTTTATACTAAATAATTAGCTTGGTTTTGGTTTCTCTATTCAGCTACCAGTCCTGAAATGTTTTGTAAATTGCCTGAGAAAAATCTTTTCCTTAATATGATCTTGCCTCTCTCTGTATCATAGCACATTGCTGAGAATATGCCTTCTTTATATATGTTGACAGAATAAAAAAATTTAAAGATTTTATTTATTTATTTGAGAGAGAGAGAGAGCAAGAGAGAGAGAGAGAGAGCGCACAGCAGAGGGAGAGGCAGGCAGAGGGAGAAGCAGGCAGAGGGAGAAGAAGGCTCCCTGCTGAGCAGAGAGCCTGAGGGGGGCTTGATCCCAGATCCCAGGATCATGACCTGAGCTGAAGGTGGAAGCTTAACCGACTGAGCCCCCCAAGCACCCCCAGAATCAAAAAGTTTAAAACACAAAGACTAACTTCAAAATGCTGCAACAAGACTAAATTCTCTTAGCCCTGACTAAAAACATCTTTAACTGAACATGAAAATTTACATGGGATAATATGCGTTCCAAAAGTTTGGCAAAAATTTTCTAAGTGTCCAAGATGGTTTTGTTTATGAATTTCCTATTAGTACTTAACTTTTACTATGCCTGAGTGGACTAGTGAAGTTTGTCCAGGCAAGTGTTCTTAGTTGCTTCTCGTATTGGGTGACCTATATTTATGAATGAGGAACCTCTGTTGTGTCATCTCCATAGCAACAGGGCAAAATATCTTTATCTTCTCATTTCATTCATGAGTCTTGTGTCCTTACCAGGAACAAATCATGCTATCTCAGGCATGGAGTTAATTTGATGCCCTGATATAAAAAACATTAAGGAAATTAATAATACTTGGTATTTACATAACCACTTAATCCAGGAAAAGGTGTCAGTTTTGCTATGGTCCATTACTGTCTGGGACTAATAGGACTATTTTGCTAAGATACTACCTTCACTACTCCATTTATGTCACAAAGTTTCCATAAAAGGTTGACAATACATTACAAAAAGGTACCTAAATTAAGAATTAATTTAATATGTTAAAACAAAAGACAGAAAGGCAAAATTGGATGAGACCTAAATTTAAATCACTATTAACTTTCTTGCTCAGCATAACAAAGCTAGAAGAAACAAACTGATTATAAAGTGCTTGAAATCTGAGGTATTTGAACTCTTAGCCCAATTAAACATTAGGCAAGAGATACTATTTGTGACAACATGGGTGTTATGCTAAGTGACATATGTCAGAGAAAGACAGATACCATATAATTTCACTTATACATGGAAACTAAAAAACAACAAATGACAACCGAACAACAGAGACAGATCCATGCATACAGGGAACAAAGATAGTTGCGGCGGGGGGGGATGGGCAAAATGAGTGGAGGGGAGTGGGAGGTACAGGCTTCCAGTTATGGAATGAATAAGTCACAGCGATGAAAGGTACAGCATGGGGAATAGAGTCAATGGTACTGTAATAGTGTTATACTGTGACAGATGGTAGCTATACTTGTGGTGAGCATAGCTAACATAGAGACCTGTCAAATCACCATGTTGTACACCTGAAAATAATATAACACTGTGTCAACTATACTTCAATTAAAAACAACAATAACAACAACAACAACAACAACAAAACCTCCAAAACAGGCAAGAGATCTTTATGTAGATCCAAATAAACTCATGTAGAAGGGTTGGTTATAGAGAATTTAATTATCACTTACTCAAAATATGATAGCACTACTTCCCTATCTAGCCTGTCCCCATGGGATTTTTTTTGTTCATTAAATAGGTAGAAAAGGAGGTGGAACAAATGGGAAACTTGGGATGCAATGGGGGAAATCATCTCTGTCCCCCAAATTCTATAAACCACTCTTGCTAGATACCTGATTACACTGGGGGCTTGGCTCACAAATGAATATGGGATCCACTGGCTGTACTGGGTCATTCTTCGAGCTGACAGAGGTTAAAGAGTCATTTTATGTAAAGCATTTCACTAAGTACCTCCTTAAGGAAATGCTCAGGGTCAAGTGTTCCTGTTTGCTCACTTTTATCTTTAAAGACAAGTTTATGCTTTATGCTCCCTTTTAATTTTTCCCACTTTTAAGGCAGAGAAGAATTTGCAATACTCTACTTTTCACAAATATTGAACTGGGTATTTGATCCCTAGAAGATGTGAGCATTTATGTAGGAGATTGGGTGCAAAGGAGGCTACAGTGTTTCATTTGATGAGGAGCTATAAAGGGTAAAAGTTAAGCTTTTGATGTAATCATGTTAAATATACATTCTTGATATTTTTCAATGACACATGTATTTTTGCCTGAATAATTTCTACTTAGCATTGTGTCTTATGGATGTGATACAGCTAACTAAACATTATCAGCCTGTGCTAGTGTAAGCTTTGGCTGGGATTAGCAAAGTATTATCTTTTAGGTAAAAGGTTTATTACCCTGGGGCACCTGGCTAGCTCAGTTGGTTAAAGTGTCCGACTGTTGGTTTCTGCACAGGTCATGACCTCAGAGTTGTGGGATCAAGCTGCTGCATCGAGCTCTGCACTGGGCATGGAGCCTGCTTGGGATTCTCTCTCTTCTTTCCCCATCCTCACTCTCCCTCAAAGAAAAGGGTTGTTACCCTTATAACATTTTTTAAGGTGCCTGAGAGAATATCTGAATTGTTTAATGTGGTTTTATATGTGGCTCCCAAATGAAGATACCTCATAATTTCATACACACACACACACACACACACACACACACACACACACCATTTTACAGCATTGATGAGAAATTATGTTTATCGTTCATACGTTACGCATTGAAAATTAATTGTGCATTTTAAATATATATTGCCAAACTAGATTGGCATCCAAATGAATGCTTAGATCATTGACCTTATAAGAATAAGCCCTATCCTCTGGTGAATGGGTTAAACCACTGCTGTCAGATTGAATAGAATTACCCTTGCTGATATGCAAAGAATTGCTCTGTCAGGAAATGTCGCTGTCATTGAGTGCTGTTCCTTGTCTGCATTGAATTTTCTGTCTGGCTCAGAAAATTTTAATAACAGGTTGGAATTCACATGTAAAATTTTAACCAATTTTCATAAAAATACCTTATTTCAATTTCATTTTGCTTCATATAATTTTTGGTTGTCATAAAATAGGATACTAAACACATCTTATTTCCTTAACTTTCATTGCCTTTTGTCCTTTGAAGATAGACACTTGTAGTTCATTTTTTTCCCTTAGTATTTTTCAAATTTTAATGGAAGTTTAAATTTCACTGAAAACACACACAAAAATAAGAGAGAAGGGGCAGTGAGATGCACAAAGCTGAAGAAAGAGATGTGTGCAAAATTACCTCCTCTACATCTCGAAGGAGAGAATTTTTTAATCTTAGGTGCTCCAGGGACACAAAACTAGTGCTCAAATTTCAAAAATTGTCTTTACTCAATAGAAATCTTGGTTTAAAGACTGTTATTAATCAGGGTCCAATGCAGTCAAGAAAGTCAAGATGCTTTCATTACATAACCTACTTGAGTATAAATCTGGAACCTGTCTCTAGTCTATTCAAAATCCTTTGTAGGAAACAAAATCTTGAGGGCAGAGATGCTTTAATCTTCTTAAGTTGAAGTGTATCATTTTGGGAAAAAAAGAGATAGGATGTGGGATTTGAAAAATCAGTTCTACAGAGTAGAAAAACAGGACATTTCCTCTATTAGGTTCATGATGCCAAAATTAAGGACTCCTGGCAATCAACCATGTAGGATAAACAAGGTTTTGTCAAGACCCTTAGTCAAGGGGATGGACCTTCACAGGAAATTTGACAGAAAACACGCAATCAAAATTGAAATTCAAATTGTAAAATATTGATTGATAGAAACAAAAGGAGGTGGTAGCTGATATTTGGTTATTCTAGAAGGAATCAATATTATTTGTAGTCTTAAATGTTTATAAAGTAATGCAAAATAATGGATGATAGATGGCCTTGAAATTTTAACACAAGAAGAGAAATTTAATGCAAGATTTCACTGAAACTTAGAGAGATATGATAGACTAGAATGCAGCTACAGGAGGGTACGTCTTGTTCAAAGGAAAGTGCTCTAATTGATAGCAGTGGGAAAAAAATAGCTTTCTGTTACGAAATAATGTCCAAGACTGCGATGTTGCAGCTGGGAATATAGAACTGACATCATTGTGGGAACAAAGAATCACATTATTTTAAAAATGTTTAGAGGGCAATTTGTCCAACTTTATTTCACATCCTTCATATTACAGAGGGTAGACTAAGGTCCAGAGAGATTCAGACTTTCTTCAAACACAAATTATTACATTTAGGACAAATTGTGATATTGAGATCACAAAGATCACAAAGCTTCACAAAGGAGCAGTATACACTAGTGAGGATCGAAGTGAGAGAGGGGACAAACTATTTAGATATTTTCCAGAAAACACGTAATCTGATATATTCCTACTTTACCGTTCTAAAAACTTTGTTTTGTGGAAGAAAAAGAATATAATCAGGGATACTGGTGCTCACATGCTGATTCTGACCAAGGAAAAAAGTGAACTGAAAATTTCACTGGAATCCAGAATTCCGTAGTATAGAACATTATTGTAGATTCTAGGAAAATAGAGTACTTTGTTACATGCAATCCCCAAGTCCCCTCTTTGTATAACACTGAAGAAACATCTTCATCTATCTCCAACTAGAGAATTGTTTGATATATCATCATGATATCTCCTCAGATATTCAGCAGCCTAATGGAGTATGAAGAAAGACTGGATAGGGGAGCGGGCCATATAACTTGGCTTCTAACAGAGACATTTTTAGAGTGCATGGGTATATTAACTATATGGGCATAATCCAGCCTGTCCTGAGCAAAACTAGAAGTATGGGCAAAGATACTTACGGGTAAGCAAGAGAAACTTTATTTCTTCTCTTATGCAAAATCAAGAAGACCATTAGTTGATTTTCCGTATTTACTGTCCTGCTTGTTTTAGCCCCACATTAGTTTGGGGCTAAAACTAATGTTTTAATTAGCCCCACATTACAAGCCCCAGACTTCTTCCTTGATCAATCTCTTACTGCCCCTACTGTCCTTGTACTTATCTGCATATTGAGGCTGCTGTGAATCCTGGAACTATACTATACTACTGCTTTAAGATGCTGGACATTTGCAGAAATGAAGTCAATGATGTCTTTGTTATCTGACATTTGGCTGATTACTTAAAGAGTTAGTACGAATTTACACCAACTAGCTCACTAGCTAAGTATAGGCAGAGAACACTCAACATACATTCAGGTGTACAAAAAGGGAACCAAAGAGTATCTACCTATATGACCTAAGTATTCCTGTCCTTGTTGGGAACTGGGAGAAAAAAAAAAAAAAAAAGTTTGGGCGAGGGGAGGAGGCAACAAGAGCCTGATGCGTAACAGAAGAATAAATAACTGGTAAGATGTGGAAAAGCAGCACGTTTGAGAAGGATCTACGATAGCCTACAGAAATAGATTTTTGAAAGCATATGCTTTGGGCTTAAACGGTATTTAAGCATGACTTCCATGGGGAAAAAGAAAAGCATAGTATGAATGATAATAAAAGAGTGACCAAATTGGAAGGAAGTGGTCTGAGAAGATGATATATTGATACAAGAAAAACTGAAGAGTAACTAAAATTCAGTAGCAGAATTTCAATCTTCATGAAAAGCATTATAAATTATATACTGTAGAAATTTCAATGAGTGATATAGAGAACAACAGTGGAAAGCATTTTTGAACGCAAATATAAAATATATTAAAACCATGAGAAATAGTATAATTAAACATGGATAGTAAGCTTTAAGAATAATCAGAAATAAACTAAGAAACAGTAAAATAGTTAACACTTACTGGATTTTGACTACATACCATACATTCTTTTTTTTTTTTTAAAGGTTTTATTTATTTATTTGACAGAGAGAGACACAGCGAGAGAGGGAACACAAGCAGGGGGAGTGGGAGAGGGAGAAGCAGGCCTCCTGCAGAGCAGGGAGCCTGATGCAGGGCTCGATGCGGGGGCTCGATGCGGGGCTCGATCCCAGGACCCTGGGATCATGACCTGAGCCGAAGGCAGACGCTTAACGACTGAGCCACCCAGGCGCCCCTACATACCATACATTCTGCTAAGTACTTTGTTTCATCTGAACCTCCCACAAAACTATTAGTTGTCACACTACAATTTGTATTTTATAAGTAAGGAAGTTGAGGGACAGAGACAGCAGGTAACATGTTCAGAGTCACACAGTAAGTAAGTGTAAGAGCAAGGTTTCCAACTCAGCCTGCTCCACTGGTAAATACAGCTGTGCTCTTCAGAGAAGTCTAAGGCTTTTTCAAGCAGTGTTTCTTGTCAACTTTGTGGTATCTCACAATGCAGTATAGAAGAAAGTGTTTAAATAGAAAGTAGTTCATGACTAAAGAAGATAACAGATGATAATGCATCGCTGAACAAGAACTGTATACTATTTAAAAACAGAACAGTCAGAGAAAAAGAGTACTTGGAAATTAAAAATATGACAGGGGACATAAAAAGTATTCTGACAAGAATTGGAGGATAAGATTGAGAAAATTTCTCTAGATAAGAAAAAAAAGACAGTTAGACAACATATTTTTTAAATTAATTAATTAAAACAAAATCAACACAAGAGGCTGACTAATTGAATTTCCAAAAAAAAAAAAAATATATATATATATACATATGCACACACACACACATTCTCTCTCTCTATCCCCCACCCCATATATTCCTTAACTGAAAGATATGAGTTTTTAGACGTCAATGGCTGGTTGCTCACCTAAGTGAATAGATATGGAGATGCAAACAAAATATATCTTCGTGAGATTTTTAAATCACCAAGGATAAAGAAAAGATCCTAAAAGCTTCCAAGTAGGAAACAAATCTTATACAAAAAACTAGAAGAAAAACAGCAATGAACTTATCATACATATTGAAAGCTTGAAGATAATGGAATGATGCCTCCAAAATTTTCAAGAAAAATTATTTTCAACCTAGAATTCTATGCCCAGCCAGATTCAGTCAAATGTAAGACTAGTTTAAATTTCTGAAAATTTACCTTCCATGAATGTTTTCTTATGAAACTTCTGGATAATATATGTAGGGGGAGGTGGTAGAAAGAATACTTCTGTCATCTACCAATATAGTGTTTCAATTTTGAACCATGTGAATCTATTTTTGATTGTTTTTAATTCAAAACAATTTAAAAAGAAATTGCTGTATAGACATAATCCTTACAAATATGAAGATAAATACTTGGGAGAACAGCAAAAAATGTCAACAGGCTGTTTCTGGGGATGAGGGCATTAGGGAGGGCAGTGATCTGGTGCTCCTTGTTATAAGACACTTATTAGTGCCTTTTTATGTAATATTATTACATACGTTATCACTTTGTTACAAAAAATTCAATGGTAACAAAGTCTCCAAAAATACAACAGTAATATTTTTTTAAATGTCAGATAAATGAAGCAAGTTATAAAAAACATATGGAATGATTTTAATTTGTAAAAATGTGTTTATATAGAAGAGGGGGAAATTAGGTTAAGATATCATGCAGGTGATTTTTACCTTTTTGTACTTTCTCAATTTTGTATAATAAAATTATCCTAAATAAAATATTAATAAGTACAATTAAAATATAATTAGCTGGACATGACTCTAAATTTATCTACCATTCATAAAACGGATTCTGTAAAAGAACGTATTTTGAGTTGTAAACCACCAAGTTACAATTACGTTTTTGTAATACTAAACCATTACAAGTTGGGGGCTCCCTATACATATATGACCTAACAAATGAGGAGGTGGCCTTGCCAGAAAAACAATGTTACTGGAAACCAGTTAAGTCTACATATGAAGAAGCGTCATATTCATTAGTTAAGACAACTTAGGGAACTGAGGAATTTATCGCATGCATTATTAACAAAACGTAGCAGTCTGATATTGCTATCAGGTGACTTCTTTCTGAACAACACATTTCTATAATGGGCATGGCTTCTAATGTGCCGTTCCTGAGATTGAACATCTTTTCATGTACCCGTTGGCCAACTGTATGTCTTGGTTGGAAAAATGTCTATTCAGATCCTTTCGCATGTTTTAATCAAATTATTTTTTTTAACATTTTTTACAAAGCATAACACTTTTTTGTTGAATGATATGGATCATCACTCCACTCAAGGAAGAAACATTCACAGTATCTGTATTTGGCATTAGTTACAGTAGTACATTAACTGATTATACAACTGTAGCTGGGTCAACATCCTAACACTGTTGTAAGTCACTATTTCCTCCACATAACAGTAGTTCACATTATGTATAAAGATGCAAAGCCCTGAGTTGATTTGATAGACCTTCTGTAATTCCAAAGGAAAGGCCACTCAATAACAATTTTTCTCTCTATCTTTTTTTGAAATGTTGACAAACATTTAATTTAAATTTAATTAAGGTTATAGGAACAAGAAAGCAAAACCACAAATGATAAAACAAATTCAAAAGATGGGATATGTTATATAGAATAGACATGATCTTTTCAGCAAGTTAAAATGCTATCATAAAAAAGACAGTTGAAAACAATACGGAAGTTCCTCAAGAAGTTAAAAATAGAACTACCCCAGGACCCAGTAATTGCACTACTGGGTATTTACCCCAAAGATACAGATGTAGTGAAAAGAAGGGGCACATGCGCTCCAGTGTTCATAGCAGCAGTGTCCACAATAGCCAAAATATGGAAGGAGCCAAGATATCCTTCAACAGATGACTGGATAAAGTGGTTTTATGTGGTTCATATATACAATGGAATACTACTCAGCCATCAGAAAGGATGAATACCTACCATTTACATCGACATGGATGGAACTGGAGGGTATTATCCTCAGTGAAATAAGTCAATCAGAGAAAGACAACTGTCATATGGTTTTACTCATATGTGGAATATAAGGAATAGTGCAGAGGACCATAGGGGAAAGGAAGGAAAACTGAATGGGAAGAAATCAGAGAGGGAGATAAACCACGAGAGACTCTTGACTCCGGGAAACAAACTGAGGGTTGTGGAAAGCAACGTGGGTAGGGGGATGGGGTAACTGGGTGATGAGCATTAAGGAGGGCACATGATGTAATAAGCACTGGGTGCTTATGCAACTAATGAATCACTGAACATTACATCAAAAACTAATGATGTACTATATGTTGACTAATTGAATTTAAATAAAAAAAAGACTACTGAAAATTAAAACAAAACAAAACTTGATACAAATATACATAACCTGTGATCTTGAATTAGTTCTTACTTCACCCTGACCTGTTACCAGACTGTGTTTGTGACAACTGAAGTTGAATATGATTATTAACTATTTTTATAACTAAAGTTCACATTTCATCCAGATTTCCTCAGGTTATCTCTAATGTCCTTATTTGCTTCAGGATACCACATTACATTCAGTCATCATGTCCCCTTAGGCTCCTCTAAACTGTGACAGTTTCTTAAACTTTCCTTGTTTTTTATGACTTTGAGAGATTTGAGGGGTACTGGCTTGGTATTCTGTGGAAGATTCCTCAATTCAAATCTGTCTGATGTTTTTCTCTTGCTTACACTGGAGTCATGAGTTTCAGGAAGGTAGTTTATAGAGAAAGGTGCCATTTGTATCACATGATGTCAATTACATCTTATTCCATGAATTATCACCGTCAATGTTAACCTTAATCATTTAGCCAAGGAAACATTCGTTAGTTTTTCTCTACTGAAAAGTTACTTTCTTTTCCTTCTTTTTCATGTCATATTTTTTAGAGGAAGTTGCTACATGCGGCCCATACTTAAGGGGTGTGAAATTGTTCTCCCTATCCTTGATAGTAGATTATCTACACAAATTATTTGATTTTCCTTTGTATGGAGATTTGTCTCTTCATCCTCATTTATTATTTACCCACCCATTTATTTATATCAATATGGATGCATGGATATTTATTTTATACTTTGGGTTGTATTTTAATACCACACATTGTTTACTGTGGTGTTCAGATTGTTCCTGCTTATTGAGAGCTTTTCCAGTTGGTTTCTGTGTCACTTTGACGTATCCTCATTGTTGTTTTTTTGAGCACTTCCTTACTTTCTGGCACTACAAAATGATCCAGGCCTATGTGTGAGTCTCATCAAACTTCTTTTTTTTTTTAAGGGAGTGATACAAACATTAGCTTAGAATACATGTTTTTCATGAGCTGATTTATTTTAAAATTCTCTAAATTCAGGGGAATAATGATCAGGCTTCTTCATTGTTTCAGGCTAATATAAAATGATGAGAGTTTTGCTGTCTAATATATTCTAATCAAATACAGTACTCACCTGTTAGATGTTTGACAAGTGAGTAATGGAATGAGTATTAAGTAGAAGTCTACAACTGACATGATTCTAGCGCATCCAAGTAAATTATTTAGGGAATAAATTTTCTTATGTGTACAAGCCACTGTGTGCTCACAAAGCAAATCAGCAAAGAAACACAATATTTGGAGGTGGTTTTGTCTGAAGACATTAATGATATTGCTTCATCCTAGCAAACTGAACCTCAGCTATTGGAGAAGAGAAAAACTTAATAGCACTTGAGGAAGCTCCTGAGTGGCAAAGGTTGAAGCTTGCAGTAAAGGACACTACTGTTAATCAGGTTTGTTTTAATCTCCATCATCCAGTACAAGAGCAGCCTAAGAGGACAACTGGATGAGCTATCAGAAACTGGGATAATAAAACAAAACAAAAATAAAATCTATTTAAATTATTAATTATGTTTTTCCCACACAATGTCAAATCAAAAGTATTAGTAATTTTCCCAATCTCTTCCCAATCTTTAATTTTATACCACAAGAACTGAATTTTTCAGTGGTTATGCAACATCATAGTTTTTATGAGTTGGCTTGCCTAAAAACAATTCACTGATTAAAGCAATGAGTGAATAGGGGTACCTGGGTGGCTAAGTCAGTTATGTGTCTGACTTTTGATTTTGGCCCAGATCAGGATGTCCAGCTTGTAGGATGGAAACCCCTATAGGTTCTGTGCTCAGTGCAGTGTCTGCTCCAGATTTTTCCTCTCCTTCTGCCCCTCACCTCCCTACTCTTTCTCTCTCTTGCTCTCTCACTCTAAAATAAATAAAATCAAAATAAATAAATAAATAAATAAATAAATAAATAAATAAAATAAAATTTTTAAAAAATAAAGCAATTACTGACTGTAACACTCACTTAGCATTTAATGCCCCATAGGTTGCATTACAGTTTTTTATGTATGTCTTATGTCCTCTAAATAAGGGCGTGATTAGAGTCTCATCTGAACTTAAATCCCACTAGTTATGTGACCTATTTTTTCACCTCTTCAAGCCTTTTTTCCCCATTAAACTGTAAATAATACAGTTTAACCACCCTACAAAGTCATTGTGAGGATTAAATGAGATCATTTGAAGTAAAGATCTTAAAGCATTACATCTATTACACAGAAATGCTCAATATGTGTTCCTTTTTGTTTCATTTAGGGCTGGTTTCATAGATGTATGTGGCTTGCACAGCCACAAAGGGCCCCTGACACTCAGAAGGGCCCCATGCTTGGTTTTATGATTTGCTATTGGTGTCTCGAATTTCTTATTAATTTTTGAATAAGGAGTCTAGCATTTTCATTTTGTACTGGGCCCTGTAAATTATGCAGCTGGTCCTGGGTTCACCCAACTAAATTGTAAGTCATTTTTGAAGTATGGAATTCCATAGTTGACTTTATACCCCTAGTATGTTCTTCAGTGCTTAGCCCGATTTCCTGCCTGTGAAAAAAAGCAATTCACATTTATTGAAAATAATAGTAGTGGCTTAATTAAGACAGTTTCACTGGTATATATAGAAGACCTGCCTGGGAAAAACATGCAATTATTTCATGCCTCAGCATCCAAGTGCTTTGATTACCAGCAAAAAAAAAAAAAAAAAAAAAGTTAAATGAAGGTAATCTTATGAATTGATTTCAATCACCATGCTTATGCATATCTAAAATAATACCATGATTTTAATAAAAAAGCATATCTTCTTCAAGGAACCAAAACTCTTTATAAAGTTCATCTTTAAATTCAAGAAGAAATATTGTCGACTTTTGGGTTATGCTTGCTGAGATGTATAAAGGGGCCCTGTCACTGCCTGCCAGGGTGCTTATAATAAAGCAGTAGGGCTTAAAGAGGCCTAGGCTTCCTCTGGGAAGCCCTACTGGTGCTCATTTTGCTGGAAATATCCAGTTATTGGTCCCCGATAAGTTATTTTGGATCCCACTGATTTCTGCATGGGGTGGGAGTGGGACACAGGACCCATGGCAGCAATAATGCAGAGTGGTGATATAAAGAATATACTGGAAATATATACTGATCATGGTATTGGAGACTCAGAGAGAATTAATGGTAATTTTGCATATCTGATATGGTACGAATATTCTTATGGCTGATTCAGAGCTTCTTTCTTGGATTCCAAAAACATGATCTTTATTCTGATTTGGCATATATTATAGGTCTAGAATGTGTTCTTGGTTGTACTTTACCAGGGCCTCAGAATTTTGAGTAAGAAAATTCATCTAAAATGAGAAAATCAACATGAATCCTATTCCTATTAGAATATTGCTCTCTAAAGTGTTAAACTCAGTTGGTCAGAGAGCAGGTCAGGATGACTAATTCAAAGCTCTAGAGGGTCTTGCACAATCTGGAGTCTTTGTACTAGATACTAAGCTGAGGTTAGACACGACAATACCTCAAGTCATTTATCTCATATGACCTTAAATTGGGACACCAAGGTCACTTTGCAAAGAGTAGGGACCAGTATGAGAAGGAGCACTCATTTATGACAGTCAGTTCACAGGGTATCCAGGCATCCCTTATTGTAGGGAATCTGGTGTGTGTGTGTGTGCGTGTGTGTGTGTATTTTGTATGAGACATATTTACACTTTTCTATGTATACAAATATATACATACTTTAAAATTTAAATTTACCATAACATATTTTTTTAAACCAGCTACCTTCCTTCTAGTTGTGGAGTAAAACTGAATTAAATCAGCATTCTTCACCATCTGCTGGGTATAAATCACTACTTGCTGTAGGAAGAGAAGCTAGTTCTAAGCTCAGCACATAAAGCCTTTACCAAAACACATTTCAGCTCTTTGGCATCATGGCTGAAGGACAGACTGTGCCTGCTGATCCTCTACCAAATGATTTGACTCTAGTTGATTGATTCTGTTTAAGGGTAACAAACCAGTCCACCGCTGTAGAACAGCAAAAATACAATTGCCTGAAATCTCATAAGGCAGCTTCTCCTGAGATGTGAATATAAAGGAGCAGCAGTCCATGCATTTGCATCAACAAACTGCCCAAAGCAATTCTGCATCATACCCTTGCACATCCCTTGCAGATGTATTCTACTCCACCTTAGAATATGAACAAGTTGATTTACATATTAATGAGAAACAACTAAAACTAAGCAATTAGGCAGGTGAGGCTCCTGTTAGGGGGACAAATATTTTAAATACTGTTAAGTGGAAATCCAGAACAATCTAAATAGACTCTGTATTCTTTTTCTTCTTTAACCTGGGTTGCGTTAATGAGAAATTAATTGATTCTTGACAACTTCAATGAGTCTTTATTAACTGCATAATTGGAAAGAAAAATCCATGGATGTAATGAGCATCTTAATTTCTTGGAGCCAATGTGATTGACTGACTCAGTCATAGAAATCCCCACAATGTGCTATGTGCATCTCCCCACAAATATCTAGGCAAAAGTAAACCAGTCTGCCTCATATTTCCTTTATTTCTTTGCCTGCTTGGGTAAGAGGAATATATTGTCTGGAGACAATTCTGGAAGTAGAATGAGCACTGGGTCGATGATTCTAGCCCCTTTTTTATCAGGAACTTTCTGTGTGGCTTTTATAATCATATATTTTTTCAGTAATTATTTGTCACTTATCTCCTCCTGACTTCCATTTTCTCATTTGGAAAATGATGAAGATTAACTCTAAATTCCCTTTGAACTCTAAATTATATGTTTCTAATGGCAAATTACATGGTGATTCTGGTATTTTAAGGACCCAATCAGTAATCGCCATCCTGTCATCTAATCCAAAATAAAGTCTCCTTTCAGCAAGTAAATGCTAGCCAAGTTTTTATACTAAATGACCAACTGGAATTTTCTAATGTTCCTCTCATTCACAGTCTAGATCAGTTATTCTCAAAATGTAGTTGCTGAACCAGTAGCTACAAGTCACCAGAGAATTTTCTAGAAATATAATTCCTCAGCTCCATTCTGACTTATTGAATCAGAAGTTCTGGGAGTGAGGCCGAGCAACTGATATTCTAACAAGACTTTCTGGTGATTCTAGAGGATAAAGTTTTAGATCCATTGGTATACATAAATATTTCCTCTCTTTCACATCTTTACTTCATTTGGTGGAAAAATGCTTTGTGAATGGCTCTATCATAGTAGGTGGTCATTATCCATGAACCAACTTATCAACTGGTCCTTTATGGGTCTTTGTTCAGACAAACATCCTTCTCCCTCCATCTCATACCGCCCGCTTGGTTTCTTCCCTCATCTTTGAAATATAATTTCTGTCTTATCAATTGGACTTACTCACAAAAAATGTAACTGACATTTATAGAGCACTTCAGAACCTCACATCACTTTTCATAGGTAGTTTCTCCTAATTATCATGATCACTTTATAGTAATGGAGTCTCAAGGAGGTTAAATAATTTTACAAGGTTACATGGCCAGTTATGCAAAAAAAAAAAAAAAAAAAGAGATATAAAAATCATTATTGAAACACCGTACCTTCAGTTTTCAACCAAATTTTCAACCAAATTATGGGAAGAAAAAAAAGAATAACTAGAAAATTAAAAAAACAAACAACTTTCATCCTTAAAATAGTAAAAAAATGGGCCTGGGATTAAAAAACAACATTTCCCGAGGGGGGAAAAAAATCAGTCTTGATGTTCATGTACCATTTATTTGTGAAACCTATGTCTAAATTTATAAGACTGATTGATGGTAACACAACTCAAGAAACTAATTTCACTCACAAGCCATCACACAAATGCAAGTTCTCACAAAATCTCCACAAAATCAGTTTAAATTTAAGATTAGAAAAACTAGTCTGATGAAAGATGATAAAGATATCAACACGTAAACTAAGAAAATATAAAGTACAAATAAATACACTAGCATATTTTAGAAAATATTCTGAACTCAAATGTCCAAAATGAGAATAGAAAGAAAATATGCTGGACAAAGGTCACACATTATACTTAATCTCCGTATTACTATTTAAGTCAATATATCTTTCACTATTTACACTACTATTTAGTAATTTTTAACTCAAGTGACAAATCTCCAAAATTTTGAAACAGAGATCTTAGGTGAATAGAAAATGTCCTGTATTCTCTCCAATTTTTCCAAGAATTTTTTTTTTCTCAACCAAACTTCTTAAGATTTCAAGTTTGCAATAAAGAAGGACTCAAAATAGGACACGTATCAACTGAAATTGTTTTACAAAACATTTACCAGAGTCTTAAGAAAAGAAAAGTGGCTGTACTCAGTGCAGAAGACAGCAGTGCTATAAATTAACCCCAAGGCCTACATCTCATGATTCACTTGACAGTTTATCAGTTCTAGGAAATGCATGCAGACAATTTAGATGAAAGATGAAGGCAAAGGCTCCAGGGGCCTGCTGTTCAATTCAAAGCATTATTTGCACTAAATATCTTCATATTCCAAAGGTTGAGAGAGTATGGTCAACTCGATTCACTTGGTTTCATTAGCAGAAACAGCAGTATGGAAATCCCTGTATTACCGAGTTAAAGGTTAATAGTTTTGTTGAAAAAAAGGTATTCATATTAAACAAATTATTTCATTTGAATCAAATGAAATGAAGTAACTTTATAAACCTACTAAAATACTAATGCATAATGAATTAGGAGTAAACATACTGAATTATATAAGTATTTGGCATTTGAAAGATTTTTCAATCAATTGTCCTATCTTTTAAACAAAGGAAAAAAAAAGAACAATTCATTTCAGATTGTTAGGTTTAAATTAGAACTAACTTTTCAAAATGAAGTTGAGGATAAAATTACTTATTAATATCTATGACAGATCAAGTTAATTTAGAAGCTCATTCTTACTCAGCAAATAGACTTAAGAAGGATACCTTTTTATTTCCTACATTTCTGTAAACACATCTACCCCTATTCTGTTTCAGAATCTATTTCATTTTCTATATAAATTAGCACCCGGTGTACTTGAAACTACCTTTAGGCTTCCATTTAGTTGTTCTACCTGGAGTTTATAGCACTTGTCTTGCCCTCAAAACTTGTCAGGACAATGTAAACTATCCAAAAAAGATATAGAATGAAGTTAACATAAATGAATGAATCTGTTGAGTTAGTAAAGCTCCCTATTTTAAAATAATATAAACATATAAATATAAACATATGCAGAAATAGAACAACCTTATTTATTTGTGTAGAACCACAAAAGACCCCCAATAAACAAAGCAATCTTGAGAAAGAAGTGCAAAGCTAGAGGTATCATGCTCCCTGATTTCAAACAATATTACAGCACTATGGCAATTAAAACAGTGTGGTATTAGCACAAAAACAGGCACATAGATCAATGCACCAGAATAGAGGGCTCAGAAATATACCCACATATATATGGCCAAGAAATACATACGAGAAAGAAGCCAAGAATCTATAATGAGGAAGGGGCAGTCTCTTCAATAAATGGTGTTGGGAAAATCGGACAGCCACATGGAAAAAAAAGAAAAAAAAAAAGAAAAACGAAAAAGTGGACCACTACCTTACACCATAGACAAAAATTAACTCGAAATGAATTAAAGACTTGAATCTAAGACCTGAAACCATAAAAGTCCCAGAGGAAAACAGGCAGTAAATTCTCTGATATAGGTCTTGGTGATAATTTTTTGAACCTAACACCAAAAGCAAAGACATCACATAAAGTAAATATATCTTATGATTTTTTTTATGACCTAAATCTGTGGAAAATGGTTCAGGAAACTCATACTCTGAATGAGAAAAAATATTTATAAATTTTGTGTTTTATATCATGAATGACATATTTATGCATGCACCCAATCTATTACTTGGCTTCTACCACTTAGAGTATAATGATCTTCACTTTGGCATGACAAGCTATGTTTTCAAGGATGTTTATCATCTCCTTGGTATCATTTCTACTGACTATGATAAAAAATAGAAAATGCATTCAATAACAACAAAAATGGTCAACTTATGAAGTGATTTTGTTTCAAATATCCATCTCTCATTAAAAGCACCCAGAATACTTATTCAAAGAGCCACATTTTAAAAATGGCAGTTGAGTTTCCAGATCAGTTGACCAAATTCTATTTAATTCATAACATAAATATGCCAAAATACTCAAGATATAGTTCAGTGCATTTGAGGGCCAGTGCCATACTTTAGAACTTACACATACTTATACAATTTTATGTACAAAGCACTCTTCTAGAGGAAAAAAAAAATACCTTCTTAAACTTACGTTAAGGAAATATGTGCTGTTATACAAATAGGAGATTCAGAAATTTGTTTATCTCTTTAAAAGTTTATAGGATTCAGATTTTATTATTCCTACACAGTAGTAATTCTACTTGTGGCACTGTGGTTGGTGTTCCTATAAGCTTTGTCACACATTTGCTGGAGCCTTCGGAGTCAAACAGGGTCAGAGAAAGTGCTGAAACCATCTCAATACTGGCTTGTGAGGAGTAATCTTTAAATTTTCAGGAATTTTGAGAGCTAGAGTTAAGTGCAACCATTATTAAAAGTTAAATAATATAAACTTATAATTAAATTCTATTGAAAACAAAGTTAAATATTCAAATTCATCACAAACTACTTATTTTACAACATTTTACCCTTATACTATAGAGGATATTTATGTCTATTGGATTGTATGGTGGAAATACTACATAATGCTCTGTTATTGCCCACCATTATCTCTTTCAGTGATGACATGTTGGTAGCTTGAATTTGGCAATGGCGGGCATATTTATACCATGGGTATCAGCAAACACTACAAATTAGGGCTTTTCTTCTGGAAAGCTGGCTTCTCTAGGAAATCTCTGACTTCTATGGTATCACTTACAACTAAGAGTGATGCTTCCCCAACAGGAAGAGATTTCACATTTAGAAAATAAAACAAAACATTTCACCATGATATTTATATTATATGTCTCAAAGTTTTCATATAGATGAAATTGGGATAAAATGAACAGCAAGAAATATTAAGAGGAAAAAATTCCACAAGAATTGCAGCTTAATAGGTGTTGTGCAAGAAAGTGTTGAGAAAGAGAGAGTAAAGATATTTTGGGTTGATTATATATATTTAAATTGATAAAGCTATTTCTTATTTCTGTGTTCTTTGAACAATGGCCAAGCAACTCATCCCCAGACACAGAAAGGATCCCAAACTTGATGTGATAGAAGGAAGGTATATAGCCATTAAGAGTAATGCATCCGAAACAAGTTCTAAAGTAGTGAAATTCTACTTTGCAAAATAACATTTCAAAAATCATTTACACCTAAAAAGAGAAGGAAGGGTAAAATAAGATATCAGAAAATGAATTCTAGTGTCTGCCTTATCTGGGTACATAGGTAGACTGTTTTGATGTTTCCAGAATTTAGCATTTAGAACTAATTTTGCTAGATAGTTTTTGATGATGATGTTCAAAAGACCTTTAGTAAATGGTCTCCCACTTGACCATTAATAAATGTATTTATTCTTGAATTGCCCACCTAATGTGTAATTCTTAACAAAAAATTATGTAGACTTGTCTTCTGCAAATGCTTGTTTATGATTTATAAATCTCAAAGTTAAAATACTCCTGAATAGAGAATGCAGCTTGGGTGGGGGATGAGGGAGGAAGGAAGATGACATTGGGAAGTACCTAAGTATTTCCCATAGTACTGGTAATTTTCTAGTTATTTACATAGGTACTGGGTTTGCTGCCTATTTTAATATTATCCTTAATAACTTACATTTACTATATATTGTTTCGTATGTAACAAATGTCACATAATAAAAATATTTGAAAAGAAAAAAAATCCTATGTTGCATATCTGCCAGGTGGGCATTTAGCTTTTATAAACCTAATCTACTATATAGTCAAAGTAAGAGTACACCTTCCTCATAAAATTTTTGTGTATTTTAAATGACATGTATGTAAAGACGAGATTCTGAACTGTGACTGAACACTTCAACCACCTGGGAGTTTTGAAAAAACAGTGACGCTTAGGGTCACAATCTTACAGATTTTAATTTAATTGATCTGGGGAGGAGTTGTGTATCAGTATTTTAAACCATATCCCCCTAGATGATTCTACCATGCAGTCTGTGTTGAGAATTACTGTTAGCTATTATTATCCGTGCTTCAATCTATCATACCACGAAACTGTCTACACAATTATCAAAGGGCAAAGGTAATGAAAAATATAGGAGAATATGTGTTTACTAATATGTTCACTTGCCAAAACAGCTCAGAACTTAGAGCTTTCTTTACTGTTCTCACTCAACCCTTCAATGAAAGTAGAGCCACAGTTTAAATTTTTTATTGTACTTGAGAGGACCTTCTAAAAGTGGTTGTGTTCTAAGGTCTATTTTCTAGAGTGGAAGAGCCAAAATCCTTTCTCAGCTTACTTTAAATGAGTCCCTTTGCTCTTGTGTTACTTCGTGCACATAATTTGAAACTCTTGAATTAATCTCTATCTCCACCAAATTCTGTTGCATCTGCTCAAGTCCAAAACACTGCCATGTCTAAATGAGACTGCTACCAGTACTGCCTTGTGTGGCCTTCATGCTGCCACTCACATTTAACCTCTAGTGCATACTCCTCATATCTGTCAAGGATGTGTTAAAAACACATAGTAGATTTTCTCACTCCTTTGGTCAAAACCCTCTTTTGATATTTTCCTATCACATTTAGATACAAATCCAGAGTTCCTCCCTACAAGGTCTTTTGAGCAGGTGCCTGGTTTCCTCTCTGATCTAATCCATATGTCCCTTCCTATCCTCCACTCCACCCCAGCCTCTCTGATCCCTTTGCTAACCCTTGAACAAACACATTACACAAACTCTCTCCTTAGATCCTCCACACATGCTCTGCCCTCTGTCTAGCACATACATCTACTCCGAATGGTTTGGCTTTCCCCCCTTTCATTTGAATATCTACTCAAATGTCATCTCTCCAAAGACTTTCCTGACCACCCTATCTAAGATTTTAACCTTATTCCACAACTATTGTCCCTCTATTCCCAACTATTGTCCCAGAATTTGAGCTGTGTGAGAGGATGAACTTTGATGCTTTGGTTTGTCACTGTATCCTCAGCATACAAACATGACAAATACAGAGTAGGAACTCAGTAAAAAATTGCTGGATGGATAAATAAATATATAGTCAGGATGAGTTGTCTCCGAGTCCTGCGACTCCCAGAAAAATCTAGAATTCTTTTGGTTCATTGATTAAAACAGCAAGACCAATTAGCTTCACAACAGATGGCAAACCTAAAGCCAAGCAGCCATCTTGCTAATTCTGGCATCTGTTGCAAGATGCATTACGCGAGAGTGTGCATAGATTAGCTAAGATTCAGCAGCATTACAGGAAGCACACCTCAAACTCTAGTCATTCCACCATTTATATTTCGATGAAATCTAACGGAGACCACCTTATAATATCCATAAATCCAGAGGGCATGGATTATATCAATTTTAATCCTGTTCTGTTAGTGATTTGAAGGAAGAAAGATATCCTATATTTACTATGCAACTTGAAAAATTCAGATCAACACACATTATATAATATGATTTGGCAATGTTCTTCCTAATAAGTTTACAATGTGCAAATCAAACAATATTATAGGTGGTGCAATACACTAAGTGTAGTGGATACAAGTATGTGATAGAATGTTTTCAAAAGAAAAAAATACTCTTCCTTTTTATAGTTCTGATAATATCTGCTCAGAAGTTTAGAAATAGATGCCACCTAATATTATCATCATTATCTCATCATTGTTAAGAAATAATAAGGAAGTCAATTTGTTGTTGTTGTTGTTGTTTCTTTCCTGGGAGTGGCAGAACAAAATAATCTGTTAGAAATGTTCAAGCAAGCACTTTGGTTATTTTGGTGTACAATGATATAAAGACAGAATATTGCATGAGTTCACCAATTTTGTTTTGTGTCATATAGGCACAACCAGACTCAAACGAAATATACTTTTATTGAAGTAAGAGTGCTCTTATTCACAATACAGGAAATTAAACAATAAGTTCTTGTCAAACAAAAAGTAAGTTGTTTTAAGGAAAAAGAATTTTTCTGACATTTAGTCAAATTTTATTCTTTCAGGAAACAAGCGATTCTTTGACAGAAAAATACGTTATTGCCAGAGGATATGTACTCCTCTGTTAGATTTTGCTAGTTTTCTATTTTCTCAGCACATAAGGAACAGATGGAAATAAAGCTGATCCAATGAAATAATTTCTTTTACATCCCAGCAATGAGGAAAGCTAAATTTCAATGAAATAATCTAACCAAATCTACCACATGTATGTCTATGTGTTTTGGAAACCTTATAGGAAGTGTAAAACCTAGGAGAAATCATGGAAATTAGTAAAATAATATTTACCTCTTCATTTCCTTTCAGACAACTTCAATAGTTGTTATTTGTATTCTTCTCTAAATTCTCATTTTCCCCTAAATATGAATGCAAAAAGCTATACTGCTTGCTCCAAAATGATGTTTAGCTTTCTTAGAGAGTTTTTCATACTCTGAATAAATTGTACTCACTTGGGCTGGGACTAACGTGTCATATTTTAAAAAGGAATGTGAAAACTTTCAGATTGCTGACTAATAAAACAACCATTTCAAGTGCACTGTACGGCCATGTTTACCTCATGACTCTGTATCATTCAGATTTTAAAATATCATCATTTTACAATAAAATGATATGCTGTCAAATGAACTATCGTACCAATTAATAGTGTGCCAGAGTAAGCAAATAATCTGGGGTAACAGTAGGAACAATTAATTTGACTCCTATCAAATATTTAACTTACCTTGGATCATAATCACAGTGTCAAGCTCATCAAAACAAATCAAAAACAATGGCAGCCACTGACATCGGTAGAACTCTTTCAGAAGCCAGTGTTCTTGAACTCTTAAGAACACCAGGAAACTACAAGAAAACTGGCAAATCTCACACAGAGAAAACCAAGAGAACTTTTTGGTCAGTTGCTTGTGTGAAGTATGTAAGCTTTCCTATTACCTGGAAGGGATGTATTCTTTAATTAAATAATATGTTAATGATACCAAAGGCAGTATCTCAATTGGATCCCTGTCGGCAGTTCTCCCAGGCAACCAGCAGAAACAAGCGCTAGGATCCATGAAGTTAAACACTCAGGGGAAGAGCACAGAAAATGTGTTGGAGATAATACACAACATATTTAAGTATTTTAGAGACTGGATCCTGGAGAAGAGCTGTGTCCTGACAGTTTTCCCAACTTTAATTCCCCTTAGCCAGATCCCCCAAATCTCCATGATCACGCCCTTGTCAGCTCACTTGAGGGAAAATGTGACAGAGGAGAGAGAACATCTTAACTAATTGCCATTAAAGTTCCTTCTGCAAATTTTACAAAAACATGCGAACATGGTGGAGCACCCGTGTGGCTCAGCTGGTTGAACGTATGACTCTTGATTTCAGCTCAGGTCATGATTTCAGGGTCCTGAGATCAAGCCCTGGGTTGGGCTCCACTCCACTGGGCTCCATTAGCAGGAGTCTGCTTCTTTCTCTTTCTCTCCATCTACCCGGGCTCCCGCTCACACGTTCTCTCTCTCCCTCTCTCTCTCCAATAAATAAATAAATCTTTAAACAAACAGACAAACATATGAACATGTGAACACCTTGCTAGGCTCCTTTACTCAGGGCCCATGTAAGTAGGGGGTCCTTGAATCTTAAACTATATTAACTCCACAGTACCTCTGTCACAATCTGTGAAACACTGTAGTAATATAGAAGCATCATACAGAGCCATGGAGAAAGTAAAACTAAGGCCATAGCTTTCACTGTTCATGTTACTTCTAAGCATTTGATGCTGTATCTTTAAAATCCCACTGAAAGAAATTTTTTAAAAAAGATTTATTTATTGAGAGAGGGAGAGAGATGGTGGGGAGGAGCAGAAGGAGAGAGAGCTTTAAATAGACTTCCCGTAGTGCAGAGCCCAATGCAGGGCTTGATCTCACGACCATGAGAACAGGGCCTGAGCTGAAACCAAGAGCGGGATGCTAACTGACTGTGCCACCCAGGTGTCCCCCACCCCAAATGACAGACATTTTTGGCCAAAAACTGTTTTTGCCACCTTTCTATATACTACTACTGAAAGCAAAATGTGTGCATATGTGTGTAAATGGACACAGGAAATTAGCTGGTAATTAGCTCCGAATAAATTGTGGAATTAGATGAACAACTTGAGATATTTAAGACTAATTACTACGTATTTAAAGATGCTTAAGTATCCTCTTCTTATCAGTGCTATACAGTGAGCTCTACCTATTAGTCACTCGTACTCATTAGCCAATAAGTCATTTGATATGGAAACTGGGAACTGGGGATTTGGGGATCTGCTACAAAAAAGATAGCTGAATTAACACAGTTAAATTATGAAGTTTCAAATATGTTAAGCAGCACCAAGTCATTGTCTATACGTTTTTAAAATTTCAAAACACTTGAGAGCTGAACATAAATATATATCCCTGTGTGATTTATAAATGTCATTCTTGCTTTCTTTTTAATGACATTTCTAGAATTTACTTCATTTGGGGTTTATAATAAATGAAATGGTGGATTCAAAGAAGTACAGAAGAATTCACCAGAACTAAGCCAGTGGCTAAATCTTGACTATGTTTTGCTGAGTTCTCAGCTAATGACATAATCATTGTCTGACTCTAAGGGAAGGAGAAAGATGAAGTCTACACATGGAGAAATATGATTTTGCCAGATAAGCAGAAGATGCTAGAAGCTACAGATAAAATACCAGTCCTTTTCAGATGATGAAGAAAGATGAGGGAAGGAAACTTGAGAAAATATGGAACATAAAATTAGGCTAAGACTTTTAAAATTACATGAAATCGAGCAATAATACCAGGGGAACTGAAGAGGGAGAGAAAACATTTTTCTTTTTACCCAGAGGCAGATATGGTTAAAGGTAAACTCTGTGCCCTCTGCCACTGTTATGAGATCATAAATTTATAAGTCAATATGCTTCTCTGTAATGTGTGGTTAACACTGCATTCATGGTATACAAAATAATAAAGCTATTTTTAACCATCATTGCTTACAAAAGTTCCAGGAGAAAGAATGTACCATAAGACAAAAAGGTCTTCAATTCTATGAACAGTTCCCTTGTTTTTCTCCTACTTTTCAAATTACTTATTTTCTTTCTGTGATTCTCTTCCTTCATTTACCCTTTGTATGATAATGGTCCTGAAGGCTTCATCCCTGCACGTATTCTCTTCCTTTTCTGGATCATCTCCTCTGTAGCCACCTAAACTCATCCTGTTACATATGCTGGTGGTTCCCGCAGGCTTATCCCTAGGCTTACCAGCCCCGACTTTCAAATATTTATTTTTCCCTGGGTATTGGCTACTCCCGGATGAATACCCCACAGGAACTACATGCTCAGCATTGCGTTTATCCTCCCTCCAAATTCCTTCTTCCTATTTCTCCTATCTTCATTAACGACACTATGTCACCCAAACCAAAAGTATTTGGAAGCTATCTAGAATTCTTCTTGCCTTACTTCTCTCATCCTACTCCCGAGATCAGAAGCAATATTATGTGGTGGTCAGGTGCTTAGTTCAAAGTGTGAGCATGCTACTTACTAGCTATATGAACTTGGATAGGTCGCTTAGTCTCCCTGTGCCTGTGTCTTAACAGGTTGTCTAGATGACTAACTGGATAATATATGTTCAGTGCTTAGAGCATTGCCTGGTGCTTACTAAGTGCTCAATAATTTATTATTGCTCACCTCCATGCCTTCATGCGTACTGTTTCCTCTACTTAGAATGCCCTTCCTAGGATTTTACTATGATTTAGATGCCAGGGTGATCATATAGAGCAGAAGCATCTGGGATGCTGTCTTTGCTGATAGATGGACTTCTGGTTGTAACAAGTGTCCTAAGAGTTATAAGCAATAAATCTCCTCTAATTTAAGGGACAGGTTATTTGGCCTGTTGATTTTACTTCTGGCAAATTAGTGAAGAGGAAAGTGAATGCAATCAGTCTGGTGTGAAAGGAATGGGTCACATACCAAATCCAATACCTAACCCCTTATTAGAGGATTCTCTAAGCCTTGCATACTTCATCTACAAGATCATATAAATCAAGGAAGATACTTTGAAGGACGGAAAAGTATGCCTTACCTAACTTTATGTATTCAACACCCACGAGTGTTCCTTGCTTATAGCAGCAAGATCTTAATATTTATAAAAGAAAAGAAAGAAGATAGGAAATAAAGGAGGAGAAGGAAGGTGGGAAAATAAGAGAAAAGACATGAAACATAATGGCATAATATACAAGTATGAAAAGATTTTTCTGACTGTAGTTAGCTACTACTAACATAGAAATGGGATTACATAATAGAAATGTGGAGATGTGGTTGTTATTAGGAAAAAGAAAATTCAAAGCAAGTGTACTATGTTTTCTCACATTTTAAAGACACAAAATAGAAGGGAATATCTACTTTCAAAGACTGTCACTACAACTTAGAAGGAAATTCAAATAAATGAACCCATTTTTTAAATAGAATAGATATGTAATTTAAAATCTAATTTTAAAAGTTATAGAAAAAAAGGAATAGTGATTAACTATTCAAGACTGTATCTTTTATATTCTTCTAAGTACCTACTGACTTCCCAAATGGAAGGAAATGGAAGACAATGAGATTAAACTAACAATACATATTAAAACATCAGTTAAATCAATTCTAGAACACCTAAAAGAAAACAAGTATCCATTTTCCTACTTTTTAGTATGAAATATAATTCAAGTACTGACTAATATTTACAAATAAGGCAGAAATTCTGGACTCAGGTGAATAGGAGGCCAAACATATGTATTCTTTGGAAGCTCTGGTTTTTAAGTTCTCAGGTGGGGAGCAAGGGCATCATGATATCATGGTTATTGGTGAGAGTTCTCCCTGTGTGAGGACCCCTCTCACCACCATGTCTCTTTTTACAGAAGTAGCTAGCTGCTTCTGTCCCAGCTAGAAAAGTCCTCCTTTGACATCTGATGTAGCTGATCGTCACTGTTCATTTTCTCTTAGGTTTCACTGCTTTTGTCTATTTATACTCTTGAAGATGATAGCTGAACCTCCCACTGACTTTGGAGTTTGCAATAGATATTTGTTACTACTTCTTTTTCATCACCATCAACATCCTTAAGACCTTGGATAGTGATGTTGACTTCATTTTTTTCACCACAGAGTACTTTTAGCCACCTCTCTACTTCAGTAGCTACCATGCCTGAGGGTAGAGAAGAATCTTCTTTCCAATATCATTTATGTACATTTTATTTATCCTTGAAGCACACTTTCTTGTCTTTTTCTGTAATATTCCTAATGATACAAAAATTTTAGTTTATACATTCTCCAAATTTGATAATTCTCTTCTATATAAAGGATGCTGGATTGTATCCAAGCTAAGAATAGTGTTAGTTTTTTGGTCAGATAAAGTGGTATTATACAATTTATAGAATTTATAAACATTTCTAGGGCCAATTTCTAAGTGGGAGCTTCATATACACACATAATATATATATGTATATACACAGGTAAACACAAATGTATTTATATACCTATACACACATATATATGCATATACATATATACAAAAGGTAACGAAAAGTAATTATTAAAAGCCATAATTAAAAGTAATGGCAGTAATTGCTGGGCCTTAGGCCACATGCTGTGTTGGAGAAAAAGCCTAAGCAGAGCTGAATGTTATTGCTATATTGCTATGAGCAAGGTTCAGCCAAAGAGTTCAGCCACTAAACAGTAATTAAGGAAATGCACACAAGTGTTAAGAAATCATCATTGTTTGGGCACCTGGGTGGCTCAGTTGGTTAAGCATTCAACTCTTGATTTCAGCTCAGGTTATGACCTCAGGGTTGTGAGATTGAGCCCCATGTTTCGAGTCTGCTTGAGATTCTCTCTCTCCCTCTCTCTCTTCCCCTTCTCCTGCTTGCATATGTGCTCTCTCTCTCTCTATCAAATAAATAAATAAATCCTAAAAAAAAAAAAAAAAAAGAAATCATCATTGTTGAAGCTAAGAAACCAAATAATCAGTAGAGATGGATGAAATGAAAGAGGTGGGGAGTTATTGAAGGTACAGCAACATTAGACAGGAAAACCCTAGCCAGAGAGGGCTCCAAATGGAGGAAAACAGCCCATGAACCCTTTTTAAAAGGCCTGGGTTTCTTTGTTTCACAGAAGAGCTTGCTCAGGTGAAAGAAAGAATCCCTTCGTTATCTTCAGTCTGGCTCTTTATGACAGATGCTAAATCTTCCTTTCCTTGGGTTTGAGGAGAAGGGGGATGTTGCAGAGATAATCATGTTCTCTTAATGCTTGGTAGGGATTATCACCCTGAGGTATGTATGCTGTTTTTTCCTTAGACCATATTAATTATTGGGTCTCACATTTTCCTAGATTGCTGAAATCTGGATAGTGAGTCCTCTGGGATTCTGGGTTTTTCTAACATTTTTTTTCAAGTTTACTTCTTTAAAGAGCAATAGATGCAGTTGCTAAAAATTTTATCTCATTATTTTCCTAGTTAATCTTATTGACATATACATAGTAAATTCCAAGATCAGGATTTGACAATGAAATAAAGTTAACTCCATTTTTCTCTTGGCTTCTTAATAGCTCAGAGAATCTAAATATATCTATCTATCTATCTACATGACTTTCATTTTAACTTTTCAATTATATATAAATTACTTTTCATTTATTCAGAATTCTCTGTTTCCACTTAATTATTAAGTGTATTTCTTTTTTCCAGTAAGTTTTCAAGTACATTTTGCAAGAGGAGAAATAAACAATGTCTGATAAACTACAGTGCTTCTGAGGTTGAAGAGGGCTCTTTAAAAATTCTAAATTAAAACAAAACAAGACACAAACAAATAAACAACTAAGCTAAGGTATATTTAACCATCTAAAACATTGAATAAATTCATTGTACAAAGTCATAAGAGGAGAGATAAACTGGCTGTCTCTGAGGGATGTAAAGAGTCTTTAAAGAGAAGGAAATTTGTGAGCTAAATGGGAAAAGATAAATAAGAATTTGCTAAAGAAAGAGGAGAGGAAAAAGTATTCTAGTTAGAAGCAATAACATTTGCAAAGACAAGAAGTTGTATATTTGGGAAACTGGGTTTGGAAAGAGCATTGAGTCTATTGATAGAGCAGCAGAAAGTGAAGTTGGAGTAAAACGCTACATATACAACCTCATAGGTCATACCATAGATACCAGAATTACCACCAATTAACGAAGAGGGAGCCATACGAATCTAGAATCTGTTAGGAAGGGGAATGATGTGCAGGTATTTTTTGCTTTCCAAAAGTTCCTGTTACACCTCTTGGCTTTTATGAAAGACCTATCTGTTTTTGCTAACTGAAAGAAATATGAAGAGGATTTTCACTTGTATAAAAAAGTGGCATCCTCTGTGTTTATCGCAGCATTGTCTACAATAGCCAAAATCTGGAAGCAACCTAAGTGTCCATCCATAGGTGAATGGATAAGAAAGATGAGGTATATATTCACAATGGAATATTACTTAGTCATTAAAAAAAAGAAGGCTTGCCATTTGCAACAACGTGAATGGACCTAGAGTGTATTATACTAAGTGAAAAAAGTCAAACAGAAAAAGGCAAATACTGTATGATTTCACTCATATGCAGAATCTAAAAAATAAATAAATAAATAAATAAATAAACGAAAAATAAACTGATTCATAAATACAAAAAAAACCTGGTGGTTGCCAAAGGGGAATTGAGGAGATAAGCGAAATAGGTAAAAGGGTTTAAGAGGTACAAGTTTCTTGTTATAAAATAAATAAGTCACTAGGATAAAAAGTACAATATATGGAATATAGTCAATAATATTATAAAAACTTTATATGGTGACCAATGGTAACTACAGTTTTGGTGGTAAAAATTTCATAATGTGTATAATTGCCAAATCATTATGTTGGACACCCAAAACTAATATAATACTATTGTATGTCAACTGTACTTCAATTAAAAAAAAATAATGTGGTATAACACAGTTTTCAGACAGCAAAGGATACTTTGCTTTATGCCATTTTGGCTTACAAAAATTTTTATAGGAACACTTTACTTCTGTGTAGTGAGGTGAATCTGTAATTAGATTTATGTTACAGAAGCAAGACACCATAGTCTCTGAGACAGAAAGTATACCAGCTCTTACATTCCTACAGCTCATGGAATCATCTCTATAGTTGCCACAATTGACAGGAATTATTAATAACAGCTGGCTGTCAACTCTGGGAAGCTTGCTGGACACACAGAGAGTCTTAGAACTTTTTCCTTTAAATTAAATTAACATGTTAAGACTTCAGTTTTCTGATTTTGACATAAAATAACTGTGCTTATATCTTAAAATTAGAAAAAAAGATATATGGTGAGAAATTAATTACAAACAATATTCAGAAGTAGATCAAATAATTTCATTGCTTTAACATAATTCACACTGGTGTGTGTTTGAAACCTAATCGATGGAGAAAGAAAATAAACTGATATTGAAAGCACTAAGAACAACATCAGATTCAAAGAAGCAATTTCATCATTGAATGCTCTGTGAACTTTGGCAATTAATTAAATATTTTTGGAACGAATTAACAAGCATTTATTGAAAACATTATATATCCCATTTTCTGCTAGAAAATATATTTAGATAACTGTAATAGAGTGTTACCTAGAGAGAAAATAGGAAAAAATGACTCCCCTCACCCCACCACCCAGAAAGAGAACTTTCTACATGTCTGGCCATTAAACCTTGAGTTTAGAGCCCCAAAGAGATGGAGAGTCGGGGGACTGTTTGCGGCAGGGTAATTCTATCCTAGCACTTCCATACCATTCATGGAATACATGCTGCCAAATTTTCAAGAGCAAGTGTTTTTTCTTCATCTTTAGACAGAAAACAGCTAGACTTAAAAATGTAAACCAAGCAAATTTCCAAGGGTGGGTAGGTGTTAAGTTAGTATCATAAAAAGCCTCAGTATGGTGTGCACTTTTAGAGTCTAATACTGTGAGTGAATAAAATACCTGACTCAAGAAGAAATGACTTGGTGGAGTCTGTAAAAAAAAAAAAAAAAAGACTATGAATATAAACATGGGTTTTGACCTGAGGTTACTGTCTCATAAATCTCTCAGAGTATTTGTGCTTTTCATTTCACGATTTTTCTCTGATCAAGAGCATTATCTCTCTTGTCAACTTCCTTCTAAATCCTTTAAACTATACAGTAAGAAAGTGTTCACAATTTTAATAAAAAACTTCATTGTCTTGTTATCAATCGAAATTATGATCTTTACAGAGGTAGGTATGCTACTTACAGAGCTTTTGAAGATAAGGTAATGTTCTAAATGCTAGATCTCAAAGCCTTGATATTTGCTTCCAAAAAATCTCCTTTGAACCACCCCTCTCCTCCATCATGCATACATATTCACACACATGCTTTCAGATCCACAGGAAATATATTTTGTATTTCATAATAGAGTTTAAAATAGATGCAAATTACAATTAAGTCAAATCTCAGAATCAATCAAGTGGAAATGTTTTCCCCTCTCCCCCAATTCTTCATCTGGGTTCCATGATACAATTAAAAAACCTCAGGTATTAATATAAAGGTAGAATGCCTTGGATAAAAGCAGGAAGGCAATAAATACCACTTGTTTATAACAAATGAGTAAAATTTATATGTAATTTGTTTCTACAAAGTAATGAGCATTTTTCAAATCTTCTTCCACAACCACAAATAAAAGAGCCATATTTTTTTCTTTGATCTCTCAGGGAAAAATTTCAAGTTAGTAGAAATTCTATTGCTTTCTCTTGCCCAAATTAACTACTGCAAGGCTCAAAACACCTCATCAGGAATGGTTTAACTTTCTAAACTGGGAAAACAGTACTGGTTACTTTGGTAAATGTTTATATTTATCTTTTAAATATTTTCCAATGCTTTGCATTTGAAATATTCCCTTAAAAACAGCTAAACATAATCTGATAAAATATCTCTAGTTCCTCAGGAAGAAGTTCTATTCTTTTTTTTTTTAAGATTTTATTTATTTATTTGACAGAGAGAAAGAGATCACAAGTAGGCAAAAAGGTAGGCAGAGAGAGAGGAGGAAACAGGCTCCCTGCTGAGCAGAGAGCCCGATGCAGGGCTCGATCCCAGGACTCTGAGATCATGAACTGAGCCGAAGGCAGAGGCTTTAGCCCACTGAGTCACTCAGGTGCCCCAGAAGTTCTATTCTTGAGCAAAGTAAAATCTTCATTCAGTGCCTTGCTATAAAAATAAATAGTATTTTCATTTAGCATGTTCAATGTTTTAGAATCTGACTTGGATTCATTTCCCTTGCTATATATAAATATTTACATTCTTGAGACACCTGGGTAGCTCAGTTGGTTAAGTGTCTGACTCTTGATTTTGGCTCAGGTCATGATCTCAGGGTCTTGACATCAAGCCCTATGTCAGGCTCTGTGCTGGCCATGGAGTCTGCTTACGATTCTCTCTCTCTGCCTCTGCCCCTCACTTGTGCACTCTCTCTGTCCATGCCCTGCCCCCCAAAATTACATTCTTGATAGATAATCTTTAAGAATTTATAAATTCTATGACCTATGTTTTAATAAGTTGCTTTGTAAGTCCCCTTTCAAAATATGAAATCCCTCCTAAGTTTGTTATAACTGACTTTCTCAGCTTTTGCTTTCCTTACCAGTTTTGGTTTATGTTTAAAATTATGTTATACACCCCAAATTAGACTTTCTCTAATATGATTGCTGCAAGCTCAGAATATCCCTAATTGGTGACATACAGCAGAATAAGCACAAGATTTCCAGATAATTCTCTGTCATTGGGGGTGACTTTGTGTCCACAGAAAGACTCTTAGTAAATATTAAAAAGTCACAATTGGGATGAGCTGCTAACTACATTGACCTTTTAAGTTGTAAAAAATTATTTTTAATTTAAAAGTCAATCTAAAGATTATCTTTTATAGTGAATTATACCATTTTTTAAAACACTTCCAATGATTTTTTTAAACTACAACTTTAGCACTTTTATACATTTCAAAAAACATTAAATTAAGTGTCTACTATATTCCAGGCACCATACAGTTGCTAGAAGCTGTCACAGAGCCTATATAATTTAGAAGACAGGCAAACATGAGAACATATGGTTCATATTGGGTGAACAATGATATGACATGGATGTGTGGAATCTGACTTCAAGGAGGAAGCAATCAATACAGCTGGCTGGGGAGGATTTGAAAAAGATTTCCAGGAAGAGAAGCAGTTAAGTTGAATTTCAAAGACAGATGATTTTTTTCGGTCAGATCAGGAGGAAGAAAGCATTTGAAGCAGAGGAAACAGCATGTTTGGATGCATGGAGGCAGGGACAGTATAGTGTTCAGGACTGGATTGAATCATGGAGAACCTCCTATGCTGGGCTAAGTTCTTTGGACATTATCCAGAAGGCAATAAAGAGTTCCTCTTAGAGTAGTGATAATAATAGAATATTAGCAATATAAAGGACTGGAAAGTAAAAAAGTACAATACGCTAGTAAATTTTTCTATTCCAGATCAGTACCACCTGGGACACTTACTATTCTTACTGATTCCATGGCCCAGCATCTCCCAGAGTGGAGGGCCTGGAACCTGTGTACTCAAGGTTACCTGAATGCCTGGAAAAACTGGGGAAATGCCACTTTCAGAGAGTATATTCCTTTAAAGGAAGTCTAGAAAATGTGGCTGTTTTGTCTGCAAATTGAGGTCATGTCATTAAAAGGTAACCAAAACATGAAATGGTCATAGTTACGGATAATTGATGGTTTAGTTGCTTTTCCCTTCAAAAAGACTTTAAATTCTTAAAAGCAGAGGATATATCACCTTCTAGAGTCCTAGCTCCTAACATAAAAATTTGATAAACATTTGCTAATGTATGAATGAATGACAATACAATCATTCACAAATTTTTTAAAAATGGTTCCTTCTCCTTGTGGGTATTACAAGATGTCCAGTTATGAAACACATTCTACTGAGTTAACCCTGAAGAATGCCGATTAATAAGGATTTTACTGTGGTATGAACAGTTTAAATTCTTAGCAAAATGAACGAACTACATTTTTTCATATCAACTATGTATTTGACAAATAACATAAAATATAATGTGTTTGTGTAAAATAATTTGATTTGTCTTTTGTGCCCTGGAGTAATTACAAATGATTTTGCACTTCACATGTATTGCATTCCATAGAAAGAACACAGGATCAAACACCTAAAATTAAAGACATTGGAACATGATATGCTTGATAAACATTATTCTTCATTAGGAGAAGCTCCTGATTCATGAATTTTCTCATATTTGCCAAAAAATATAGTTAGAGAGGACAGGCATTAGAGTGAAAACAATTGGATAAATATTTTAAAAATTCTCTTTGTATGGAAAAGAAATATTTTCTTTCAATAATTGACATTTAAAGGGCAAAAGGTAGCAAGGGTCATATTTTCCATTAACTTCACAATGTCAAAGAGACAGATGATTTTCCTATATGTTAGAGCAGAACATCATGGAAATGATTTTATTTTCTTGAATACCATCAGAATAACAGGTAGAAAACATAGAAGACATTTATAAACTATTACTTAAATATAAAATAAATTTTGCTTTTTTTTTT
>CM052887.1:18654700-18671954 GCA_028534135.1 Potos flavus
CAAGTGGGGTGAGGAAGAAACGGTCCCTGTAATCTCTAGGATATCTCTTTTTCTAATGTGTTTCTCAGGGTTTCATCTTGGCCATATTTTCTTCTCATGCGGTAACTCTGCCTTATGGGCAGCTTCCCTATTTAATACCACATCTATGATGGTGAGGGCTGCAGTTTTATCTTCAGTTCTGTACAAATGCAAGCACTTAGCCTTGACTGAAAAAATTGCTCTTTAAATGATCTCAATATATTTAGCATCCATAGCACAGTTATATAAATGAACCAGAGACAGGTATTTAAAACAATGAAGCGTACATCTAACATACCTAACACAATGTTGTGCTCACAGCAGGCATTCAGTAAACATTTGATGATCAAATACCAATCCAACCCTAGCTTATGCCTTTATCATTTTGGCCTTAAATGAAAAGAGGGAACTATAGACCAACATTTACTCCAAATATCACACATAATAGATACCAACTATATTTTATTTTGAAAAGTGTACTTAACTATTGGAAACAAAGTTAAAAGATTTCCATTTGAAGATGAATGTACTTGACTGTGTAAAAGACATTAATAATTAATATACTGGGTTTTTTCCCTTCAAAGTCATATAATCTTATTCCTTAAGCTCTATATAATTGCAAATAATTTTAAACATCAGATATATTTTCCAGAGAACTTATTATAGAGTTATCTGAGCGTTGTTGTTATTTTGCCTTTACCAGAAGCAATTCATGTTCCATGTGTCTCACAAAATTCATTTTCAAGTAATATTGAAACAAATAACCAAAACGTAAAGTAATGTCCAAAGGGCTTATCTGCCCTTGATGTAGAGCACCCATTACTTCAACTAGTTATGAAAAATAGTGCATTCTGGGGGTACATATCTAAAAAGTTATTCCACAGAATATATTTTAAAAAATGTATATCATATTCTGATACGATAGTTACCTCTTAAAAAATTATTTAATAAATTGCCTAGGTTAGATACATAAAATAATTTTACTTTTATTTTAAAATTTAAAATAATTTTAATTTTTAATGAGTTGCCAACATCACATATCAGAATGGTCACATATAAACCTACCCAAACCATTTTTCTCCATCCTAATTGTCCACTTGTCAAGTCAGTGATGAGAATGATTCTTCTCATTCATGATTTTGTCAGACAAAATGTAATAATGAAGTATGCACTCTATAAAGCAATATCAAGTCTTTTAAGCATGTTGAACAGTAAGCAATTATATATGAATTCATATATAATACAGTACAATAAATTGGACCAGGAAAGACTTGCTTATCGTCATTAGCTCATGTTTTAAAAGGAATAGGTTATACATGACTTAAAAGAGATCAAATTATTATAACATGATGTGTGTGCATACAATGTTTTGCCATAAATATTGTACAATATGTTTAACTACCATGGGAGAAGAAAAGCATCAAATAATTAATAGTATAATAGTATTCCAACAAAGTTGTTAAGAAAGTATTAAATAGGTTTGAAGCTAGCACTTTAGGAATACATAATCATATTAATTGGAAAGAGTCCATCTGAATCAATGAAAAAATGGACTTATAGTACATTTTAATTTACATGGGGTTTTATAACATGATAATTCAAACTATGGAACTGTTACCAAAATTACTAAGCAGAGGCTTTACTGAGCTCAGGCTAAGGAAAGATGTGACTCATTTATAACAGACATATTAATTATATGCAAATGCACACTTTAAAAATTCTAAAATGTTATATGCATCTTAATGAGTAAGTTAAATATTTCTCCTTAAAATTTTACTCATGCTATTCATTCATTTCCAATTCTTTCATGGCTAGTGCAAGAGTAAACGTTGGCTCCATGATTATGTATGCAGTAAGGCTTAAATTAATAAGATTTTATTTCCTAGGTAACAGGCATCGTGTTTAAAGTCATTGATCATGGTTTCAGGCACCCTTAAAAGAAGTTCTGTTACTTACAACACTAGGCAAGTCTATGGCCTTGAACTTTCTGTCAAACTGAGAATTCAGCTTGAAACTTTTCATTAAGCCTTCAGAGAGAATCATAAAGATGAGTCTCTATAAACTTATGGATTTCTACATCATTACTTTGACAAGAGGGAGACTCCATGATAACAGGGAGCTTTGGTAACTATAGTGTAGCATGGATTCTATAATCAAAATTGGGTATGAATCCATATACAGACTGTGTGGCTTTGGGCAAATTATTTAACCACTCCATGTACTAGCTGAAAATGAGGAAAATAATAAGAAAGGATGGCTGTAAGGATTAAATGAGTTAACATGTATCAATTACTTAGAATAGTTTCTTGAATATGAAGAGTGTTCAATGAATGTTTGTAATAATTATTAACATTTATTGTCCTTAGTTTCAATGTTAATTCTCTAAAGCTTCCTTAATGATCTACAGTTGAATACTCATCTTTATAGCATTAAATTGGCAATTATCTTTTCTTCACTTATACTGATGTGGTAAAACCACATTTGTTGTTTTAAGAGCTGAGATTTTAGAATGGGAAATATTCACATTCATTACAATTCTCAACATCACCAGGGTGAAGAATATTTTAAAGAGTACAAAAACTTGAAAACTTTATCTGTTAGAGAAGGAGTTTCCTCGCTTTTTCAGTGTTTTGAATGTTTAATTTAGAGAAGAAAATGAAGATACAATAATGCAGGATAGGGATATAGCCAAAGAGAAACCTAAAGAAGACACCTTCTATATTTTTAATGGCTCATAAATGCATCCTTGCCCTAAGCAGACAATCATGTTTAGCATAGTTTTAGAACATCTGACCCATTAAAAAGTAGCCTTCTCTATATTTTGTTATGCACTGTGCCTGGTTTAGTTCAAGGAACTACCCTCTCACCCTTACTGTCCCCCTTCAATTTAAAAAATTCCCCCTAGCCTAGGAATTGAACTCTATTTTTTCACTCAAAATTTCTTTTTTGATCCGCCGTAAGGTAAATATACTTTCATAGATTCTTTCACCCTATAATCTTTTCCCTAAATGGAAATCTTTTTGTGATCAGTTACTGCCAGCCTCAATGTCACTCACTTATCTTCTATCTCATTTGAACCTACAAGGAAAATGGACACATGCAGGGGATACTGACAGACAGTGTACGAAGAAATTCCTCACACAACGTTTGTAGACAGAAAGGACAGAGGTAAATTTAAAGTATAATTAATTATTTAATTAATTCATCTTTTGCTTTGAAGGTGGAGATGTGTTTACCTTAAACTTTTTTTAATTGAAGTGTAATTGGCATACAATATTTTTTAGTTTCCAATGTATAGTGGAGTGATTTGATATTTATATACATTAGGAAATGATCACCACTATAAGTCTAGTAACCATCTGTCATCCTATCAAGTTGTTGATATTATTGACTATATTGATATATTGACTATGTTGATATTATTGACTATATTCCCTAAGCTGAACATTAGATCCCCATGTTTTATTTATTTTATAACTGGAAGACTGTAGTTCTTTTACTTTTTTTAATATTTTAAAAGATTTTATTTATTTATTTTAGAGAGGGAGGAGGAGTGAAAGAGTGTGGGAGTAGGGGGAGGGGCAGACAGAGAGGGAGAGAATCTCAAGTTGACTCCCTTCTGGAGTGGGGATCGTGAGCAGGACTTGATCTCATGACTAGGAGACCATGACCTGAGCCGAAATCAAGAGTTGGGGCTTAACGAACTGAGCCACCCAGGCGCCCCTGGGTAGTTCTCAAATCTCTTCCATTATTTCATCCATCCTGCCCTCCCCTCCCACCTGGCAACCATGAGGTTGTATCTATGAGATACTTTGTATCTATGAGTCTGTTTCTGTTCTGTTGTTTGCTTGCTTTGCTTTTTAGATTCTACATGTAAATGAAATCATACAGTATTTGTCCAGCTACTGTGTCCGGTTTAGTTGAACAAACTACCCTCTCTAACCCTTACTGCTCCCTACCCTTTTTTGGCTTCTTATTTAAACAAATTAGTGACTTTCATTATGGCCTTTTATTTTAGATTCCCGGTCTTTCATTTTTCCTCCTCTCCTAAGCAAATCTTCATACCTTAAATATTTTGAAGTCAAAGTTTCTATTTACTTACCTCTGAATATAATATTCAGCCTTTTAAAAATGCCATAAAGTGTAGGTAGGATAAGCCACATCTGATCTGTCACAAAGTATTATTAAACATTAAACTATAAAAATCAAGGAGCAAACCCAAAATATGTTGTTTAATCATTTTACATAAGATTTTAATCCTCGAAGTGTTTATTTCATCACTCAACTTCTCATTGTGGCATGTGCTTGAAAAGCAAGAAGCTTCCTTTGTTCCTAAGTTCCTGATTTCCATCTGGCATAATATGGTATAGACTCAGAGACAGGCTGATTGTTTCTGACACTCCTGTTGATTACAATGTGAAATCTTGGGTTCTTGATTCTTAGAATTCCATGTATCTGTGTCTTCAATTTCTCCTCCCAGCTCTGTCTCTAGGCAAGTGGAGGATCATTAGAAAGAGACTTAAGGAGGTAAACTCCTTTTATACTAATATTATTCAGTCAGTGTTTATTCTACCTCTCTGTCCCTCCTCCTAAAAATACGATAAAAATACAAAAATGGTTACTCTACCTTGTCAGGTATAAAAAACACTTGAAAGAATATTTTTAAAAATCTGTATTCTTGTGTTCAACTTCCATAGATTCTAGTCCAGTAGGTTGTGTGGGACCTTAGAATCTGCATTTTCAATAAGCTTTTCCAGAGATTTTGATGTAGGTGGTCCTTGTGCATGGTTTCAGAAACTCTGTCTTAGAAAGCTTAAATCAATACAGAGCTTTCTGATTTCCAGCAATCAAAAACTAGCACAGGGAATCACAGCCAGTCAAACTGCCAATTATTATACAGGATTTATCAGTCTTCATCAGATCTTAATATTCTATTACCATTGCGCCCAGTCAGAGTCATAACCTTTAACTACATTGGAAATAACTTCTTCCTTTGACCATAAGGAAATGTGACTTTTCAAGCTAGATCAAGAAAATCATCAAGAAAAAACAATAGAAGACACTTTATCAGTCACCTCATCACAAGTTAAACCACGGAGAATCTACAACCATGGAGAATCTACCTGACTACAGTCTGTGCTTATTGCCCAGGAAAAGCTCAGTCCTGTTATTATTTGTTGAATAACAGTTCCCCCTACTGGCATACTTGCTGAATTCTCCCTTACATTATTATTACTTTTTTTTTTCTTTTTTCTTTTTATGAGGAGGGGGGTAACAAAGCATTAGTTAGAATCAAAGTTCAAAGTTCAATGTTTTTACTTCAGGATCATGCATAAGGGTGTGGTCTCTGGGTTGGAGTCATCCTTTGAAAGCTAGATGGTAAAGAGTGCTTTTATTTATTTATTTATTTATTTATTTATTTATTTATATTTATTTATTTATTTAAATTTTTTTTAAAATATTGTATTTATTTATTTGACAGAGAGAGAGCACGCGCGCGCGCACAAGCATGGGGAGCTGCAGAGAGAAGGGGGGGGTGGCGGGGGGAGAAGCAGGTTCCTTGCTGAGCCACTGAAGCAGGGAGCCAGAGGGGTAGGGGACTCTATCCCAGGACCCTGGGATCGTGACCTGAGCTGCTTAATGACTGAGCCACCAAGGCGCCCTAAAGAGTGCTTTTATTGACATGTGATTTGTCCAATGAAAGTAACCCTAAAAGAAAATGAGAGATTTGCCTTTTTGGCCAAGGGTCAAGTCTCAAATTTCAGAAGTGGATTGGACATACTTTGTTTTTAAGTAATTCAGTGTGCTCCCTTTTAAACATTCCAAATTAGATTGGTCAGAACTGTAGTGGGGGAGTAATCTTGAGTTGGCAATGGACTGTTCAGAATTCATCACATTAATTTCTTTATCCTTTTGGCATGACCTTGAGGTATTTTATAAAAGATGAAACAATATTTGATATAAGAATAAATAAGATCTCTGCTTCCCAGATATTTACCAGCATGGTCTGGAAAGTTAGGCTAGGACATCTGATGTGGTTTTAAAGTTCGGAAAAGTCGTCTTATTTCTAACAATGTGTGGAATTTATGTGCTCTTCCGCCAGTTTTATAGATATGAGTCTTTCTGAACATTCCAGTCATTTCTCTCACTATGCCTATATATTAATACCTCCTATACACTATTCTCTAATCCAGCAGGCCTTAAGATGTGGTCTGGGGACTACTGTGCAGTCACTATGCTTCTGTGTTTTTTAAATTTTTATGAATGTACAATGAAGTTTTCCAGAAATTCATGATGAGTGTGATATTTCAACAGATTGAATGCAGAAGCAAATATGACCATCCATTAATGCTGCTTTTATTAATCCAGATAATAGAGTTTAAAACATAACAGATAATAGAGTTTTGCTCTGGAAAATATAGTTATTTTCATAATAGTATATTAATTATTTTAAAATGTACTGGCTTATTAGTGTTATTTAAATAAATTAATAAATATTTTTAGAATGATCAGTTTTAATTTCTTTTTTTAAAGATTTCATTTATTTATTTGACAGAGAGAGAGAGAGAGATCACAAGTAGGCAGAGAGGCAGACAGAGAGAGAGGGGGAAACAGGCTCCCCACTGAGCAGAGAGCCCGATGCGGGGCTAGATCTCAGGACCCTGAGATCATGACCGGAGCCGAAGGCAGAGGCTTTAACCCACTGAGCCACCCAGGCGCCCCTCAGTTTTAATTTCTAACACAGAAAATATTGATAAATATAACTTTTGTAGACGCTAAATAACTAAGAGTGCTAAAAATTGTGTATGTGGGTGTGTGTATATATGTATATATATATGTGTATATATATATGTTTATATATATATATACATACTATTGTGTGATTTAAAAAAAAAAAGAAGAAAGAAATCCTGCCATTTGTGACTACACCAGTAAACCTTGAAAAGATTATGCCGAGTGAAATAAATCAGACAGAGGAAGACAAATACTGAATGATCTCACAAACATGTGTAATCTAAAAAAAAAACCTGAACTCACAGAAACAGAGTATATTGGTAGTTCTCAAGGGCAGGGGTTGGGCTTCTGAGGATCTAATATATAGCAGGGTGACAATAGTTAACAATAGTGTATTATTGTATGTCTGAAAGTTTCTAAGAGAGAGGTCTTAAATATTTTTACCACAAAACTAACAAACAAAAAAAAAAGGTAACTTTGTTAGGTGATGGTGTCACCTTATGGTGGTAATCATTTCCCAATATATATGTGTATCAAATCATCAGGTTGTACATCCTTAACTTAAACGTTATATGACGAGTATATCTCATTAAATTTTGAAAAAAAAAAAAGATTTTTTTTCGAAAAAGAGAGAGTTGAAAGGTCACCTGAGATCAAAAATATTTGACTATTGTTCTAGCTAAACTGAATGCTGTTCACTTTATATTCCCAATACTGTTTCACTATCCTATTTAGAATACTTCTTCTGACTGAAATATGCTCCTCCTCATACTTCCCATTTTGTGTACTTAAATATTCACCATCCTTTGAAATTCAGTTCAACTTCTACCACATCCATAATGCTTTCTGTTCACCTCTATCCCAATTCTTCTCTTCCTCATTGGATAAACGTTCAGATGAGCTTTTCTCTTATGCCACCAATCAATTTAACTTTTTACTATAATTTATTTTTCTTTATGACTTCTTTTCATTTTAGTTTCTAAGATCCTTGAGGAAATTAAAAAGCAGGGTCTCCTTCTTATTTGCAGATTTTTTCTCCCTACTGTCAGAACTCAGTATGGTGCCTTACACCAAGTAGGAAATTCATAAATATGTTTTGGGTAGGTGTGCTATACATTTTCCTCATTAGTTCAAAGAATTCTTTGTAAACCTACTGCAGGTTTGATTCAAAGGTAAATAGGTAAAGCGATGGACAATTAATGTAGGGTCATCTTTGAGCCCAATTGTGAGCAGACAGAATGGCCTGTACTTACCTGCAGTTTCCCTGTGGCCCTTCACCACCCATATAGTTCCTGTCCCCTTTCCTTATTCCCTCTCCTTCCATATTCCCTTTGACTGTCCTACGCAGGCTCACTCCCCCTCAAATGCTCAGGAAAAAAATCTTATTAAATAAAAATTAAAAAAAATTTTTACATATAACAGGCTAATAAAATTCAAAGACTCTGTATGAGCCTCTGGTTTTTTTGTTTGTTTGTTTTTGTCTTTTACAAAATGAGATTGGATATAAGGAAGTAAATACACCAACTAATGAGTAAACAACTAATTTTCCTCCCTGGTACTTATTTTTAAGTAGAGAAAAAGGAATAATATCTTTTTGTAATTTGAATAAGTAAGACAACAAAATATATTTTTGGAGGGGTTTGACAAAAGGAGGGCGATTGGTTTTTTTGTTTGTTTGCTTTTAAAATGTATGTGTGTGTGTATGTATTTACTTATTTTAGAGAGATGGAGGAGGACAAGCAGAGGGAAAGAATCTCAAGCAGACTCCATGCTGAGGGCAGAGCCTGAGTTGGGGCTGGATCTCATGACCCTGAGATCCTGACCGGAGCTGAAATTAAGAGTCGGACGCTTAACTGACTGAGCCACACAGGTGCCCCAAAAGAAGGGTGATTGTTTTGCAAAGGTGGATGTATCCAACCTGAGTGATATTCTGATTATAATTTCTAGTTAAGTAGTCATGCAGTGAGAATAGTGAGAGAAACCCAGCACTTAACCAGTGTCTGCCTTCCCAATCTCCTTGTTATTGTACCACGAACAAAGACAACAACCTTGTACTAAATCTCATCCCTTAAACGGTGGTTTATAGGAAATAAATTGTATGGCCATGCACACTTCAAAGTGAGTTTTAACATGTCATATCTTTATGTACAAAAGGTACAAAAATACCTTTCATTATGGGAAGCAACACTGCAATAATGTAAAGATAAGGGAGATGGGCATTAGAAAACGCAAGCTCTGCTTTCTGTCTCCTAGCAAAGAGTTAAGTAGTCTTAGTTGGGTTACTTAAATCCTCTAGATCTTGGCTTTCTCACCTTTACTCAATGATTTTGAGTCTTCTCTTGAAACTGATTCTGCAAAATCAGGGTCCTATTCCAGATAATCTCTAATGTTTTTTCCAGCTCCATGGAAAATAAATCAATGGCTATTCCAAATATTAAGGATGCCTAAATTACAAATGCCTGGTCCACATTCATCGAGGAAGTTAGTGATATTATCAAGGTGAAAATGCAATTACCTTGAACTTCAATTCTCTACTCTGTCCATAAGATTCGAGCCCTAATAACAACCTAGTATCAGAGAAAGGGACAGAGTAAGGGTAAGACTCTTGAAGGGGAACAGAAACACAGGTAGGACTGGATTAAATGATTTCCTAACCTACCTTCACATGAAGGGAACCTGTTATTAAAATATATATATATTTTTGGGGGCGCCTGGGTGGCTCAGTTTCTTAAGCAGCCAACTCTGGATTTTGGCTCAGGTCTTGGGATTGAGCCCTGCGTGGGACTCCTTGCTCAGCGGGGAGGCTGTTTGTCTCCCTCTCCCTCTGCCCCTCCCCCTGCTTGCGCTCGCATGTGCGAGCTCCCTCTCTCTCTGAAATAAATAAATCTTTAAAAAAATATATTAAATAACTTGAAAAATATAGATGGTCTATAGTAATTAAATTAACATTAAATTTATTTACAGACCCTTTCTCCTTTCCCCAACTCTGAATCTTATCCAGAAGGCCAAGGCATTATTTTCAAAAACCAAGTTTTCTGATGTGTTTAAATGACAAGGACGTTCACAGGATTGTACTCACATTAATTCACAACTGTTAACTATAGGATACTGATGACTTCTACTGTACCTAAGAATGCTGTATGGAAAAATTTTAGAAAAGTGCTGAATTTACAAATTTGGCTAATTCTACTCATGGAACAGGTTTCAAAAGTCCTAGAGTCAGAGATTTATTTATTAAAATTAATTCTGAATTATATTGTACTTTTTCCTTCCTCACGTATTTTCTTGGCACTCATTTATTTCTACCTATTAATAATATATACCATAGTATTTCCACATTTCAAAAAGTAAATGTCACAAATAGTTTCTTCTACTAACATTAGTTAATAAAAGTGCCTGGAATTTTATGTGCTGCCTGAAACTCTAGAGAAAAATTATTTGAATGTACTTATGAGAGGCAGATGGGCCTGTCACCCCACCCTCAGGAAAAATGCATCAACTAGACTATGACAAAGAAAGTCCCTTTTAGAATATTAATTATGGAATCATCTGACATGTGCAGTCATGAGGTTCCTTTTAGTTTTATTCAGACACTAATTAGTAAAAACTCATGACTAGAAATACCATGTGAACTTGAATGTTCATTCCTCTAAAATTAAATAGGACTTTGGTCAATCAGTATTTACACACCCACGTTTTGGGAACTGGCAAAGGAACATTTGAGGCTTCCCTTTTGGGCTCTAATCATGAGTAAAGTTACTTCTACCTCCCAAGAATTTGAAATATCATCAACTCAATGAAATAGAAGCAAGGTGCTTAGCTAGGTACTCCATAAACAAAGACGTGTTCAATGACTAAACCAAAAAATGGGGTTTGATGCTTTTGCTTTAAATGTTATAGATCAGAGTTTTACCATTCAAAATTTGTTTTTCAGGAAACTTCTGTTCTAACAAGAAATGTAGTTAGAAGAACAGCAATGGTCATTATTTATACTGATAGAAAAATTAAGTAACGAGAAAGTTGGAAATGGAATTAAAAATGAGATTCCTAAGCTTAATCAGAGATTCACTGCATGTGCTGTCCTCTGTGTATAGATCATGATTACCAGATGGTCACTCTGATCTACAATGAAATGAAGATATACTATTACGTAGCCTATAAATTAATAAATGTTAGTAGTTTTCTTTTTAAAAATAACAATGCTAATAAGCTTTCCCAGATGTTAAAAAGACATTCCCAACAGAATATAAAAGAATAATTTTTTAATACAGAATTTAATGGGAGTTAATTTTAAAACTTAAAATGTGTATTAAGTGTAATGGCAGTAGAAAATTGAGACTGAGAAGATATCATCTTAACAAAATTTTAGATACAGCTAAAAACAATATAGAAAATGAGAAAAGTTGGGAGTAAGAAAAGCTAAAAACTAAGAAAAGTCAACATTTTCAAGTGGCTACAAAGCAAAAAACATTTTAAAACACTGAATTTAAGATATTTTGGTGATAAGCTCATTACTTTAATATTGTAAGTTCATTTTCTCATAATAGATTCTTATTTCAACTTACTATTAATAGATTGTATTAATAATTAATAATTTACATTGCTGCCACAACAAATTACTAGAGACTTAGTGACTTAAACAACACCAATATATTTTCTTGTTGCTCTGAGTATTAGAAATCTGAAATCTGTTTCTCCTGTTAAAGTCATGGTGTCCATGGGTTGGTTCGTTCTGAGGACTAGGAGGTGAGACTCCCTTGCAGAATCATTTTCAGCTTCTAGTGGTCACCTGCATTTTTTAGCCTGTGGCCCCTTTCCTCACCTTCAAAATGCATCACTGCAATTTCAACTTTCATAGTCACATAGGATTCTCTACCGATTCCTCCTGAGTCCCTTTTAAGGTCTTCAAAAAATACCCATCTCAAGATCTTTTTTTTCCCCTATCTGAAGATTTTTAAATTTTTCTTAAATCATATCGGCAAGCCCTCTTTTTTTTTTTTTACTATATAAGATAATGTATTCACAGGTTCTGGGGATTAGGACATGGGCATCTTTGAGTGGCCGTTATTCAGTCTCCCACAAAGGCTAGGAACCAGAGTAGATCCTCCAATAAATGCTTACAAATTCAGAGTAAAATAAACTTAATTTATTAAGTGAGTGTGCTTATATAATTCTTAGGGCTTTCACGTCAGAACAGGTTAAATTCTTTGACATCAGGTTTTTTGTTGTTGTTGCTTTTCCATTTCACCCATCCCCCACTATCCTGCCTCTGGCGACCACCAGTTTGTTCTATGATAACAGTTTTAAGTTTTCTCACCAGCAGAGTGCTTGGCACTGGATAGTGTTCCTTCTAATTGTTAGTTGAATATAATTGAAGCTTACTAATAATTATGGGTCAGTGAAGAAAATGCTTAAAAGTTTATGGTATCCCATAAGATTTCCATTTTCACAGACCAAAGTAGTCTCCAATAATGCAGAAAAGCAGAAGCAAATTACTCAATTTGGCTAATGCAGTTCAATAAATATTTCTTGACTATCTATAAACTTAGCACAACTGACAAAGGTAAAGATCTCAAAACAATTCACTAAATGCATCAAGCATGCTTGAAAGGGATTGCAGTGACTGCCTTTCTTCAGTGTTTCCCTTGATGAACTCACAACCAGTAAGTTAGCACAGGAATTAGTTCATTAGCCTCTATAGAAATAATGTTAATTAAAAATTTAGAAAGAAAACAGCAGGTAGAGCTCTTTCTCTTCATGAAACACAAAGATGGTCAAATTCAATGGGTTAATCGACCTATTGGGTAATGGGTTGAAACAAGTTTAATATTTTCAAATGCCACAAAAAAGTCCAAAATGGCATTTAGAGATCTGGAAACAATTATAAACATGAATTCATTGCACGATATTTCAAAACATAAGAAACATGAGAAAAATAGATTCATTACTTCTTGTTCATTATTTATAATTGGGTATACTATCTAGATTTAATCGTATGTCTTTTATTGGTTTCATATTACACATAATTTTCTCTCATGATTCTTAACATGCATTGGAATCCTCTTCATTATGTTTCCCTGATAACAGGCAATCCTAACAGGACAGCCAATCCAATCTTCTCTTCTGTGCTCATTTAAATACTTAAGATGTAAATGGTAGGGTTGAATGCTTTATTTGAGCAGTTAGTATGGAAATATAGAAATTTTCAATGGTCATTGAAGTTTATCATTGCATAAAATGTCACTGCAAACAAGAATCTCTACTTTGATATTTAAGAGAATGAAAAAAATATTGTTCTACATGTAAATGGCAGTAGAAGAAAAAAATGATCAAGTATTTGTGCTATTAATGTTGAACCAATGGGGCACCTGGGTGGCTCAGTCATTAAGAGTCTGCTTTCGGCTCAGGTCATGATCCCAGAGTCCTAGGATCGAGCCCCGCATCAGGCTCCCTGCTTGGCAGGAAGCCTGTTTCTCCCTCTCCCACCCCACCTGCTTGTGTTCCCTCTCTCACTGTGTCTCTCTCTGTCAAATAAATAAATAAAAGCTTTAAAAAAAATATTGAAGCAATGACTGACTAGTAGGAGGTGGGACCCTATAAGATAAAACCAGACACAGAAATAGAGCTATGACCCACTCCAGAGATGTGAAGCTGGGACTTCTCAGTCAGACTAAAATGGCCATAAATGAAGAGTGGCAGTCATTCTCATAGGCAGCTGCAAAAGCTGAAGCTCACACTAACTGTAGATGTTTGTTGATCCAATAATTGGATTTGATTATGAGAAAAGGGAGGGTGGCCACGTTTACGATATGCCCAGACATTACCACTGTACATGGTTTCTAATTGCCCTCTTCCTTCTAGCATTAAGCAAGATCTCAATTCCTTTAAGTTAGGAGCAGCAATATAATTGCTCTTGTCATTAAACTAGTTAGTGTAAGTGATATGTGCCATTTCTAGGAAAAAGCATTTAGGAGTCAGTGCACAAATTTCCCTGCCCTCTTCCTCTCCTACCACGACAGGCAAGATTGCAGATGGTGGGACTTCTCTAAACTCAGGTTCCACCAGAGTGAGGTCCACATTGGGATGTGGCCCCCTACACAATGGGATGTAGAGTGAGTAAGAAATAAAGGACTGTTGCTTAAACTGTTGGGATCTGGAGGATTGTTTATCAATCTCCAAGTAGCCTATCACATCCCTGTGGATAAAGAAGGACTCAACAATTTGGATTCTCAATTCTTTTGGTAGCTTAGATTTTAGAAGATGTGGCAGAAAAAGCAAAAGCAAGAGATTAAGAAAGGAGAATTACATTGGAGCTACAGGGTCATGCTCTGTGCTTGTAAGCTATTACTTCAAACCAACAAAGTTATTGACCTTTTCAATCTTTTGCATTCTCAGTTATGAATCAAGTTTTTAAAATTCAAAAGCTTAAGTTTTTCTATTTGTAAGTGTCTAATACGATCTATTTCAATAATCGTCTAAACATTCTTATGCCATTCATTGAAAATCACTTTCATGAAGATATATTACTAGAGGACTGAGTGACTACCATATAAACTCGTTGGATTTTAATTAATTTATTTCAGGCCAAAGTACATAGTTTTAATTGACAAAAATCCCTCTTTAGGCTGACTGAAGCTTCCCATGTATTTGTTTCAGTTTAAAGAGATACTTACACAATGATCATAATGAATAAATAATTAACTGTTGCTAAAAATAGCTCTATTGGCTTATTTAAAACGTACCTCTTGGGTAGAAATGCTTCCAGAAGAAATACCAAAAAAATTTTTTGAAAGATTTTATTTATTCATTTGAGACACGCACAAGGTGGGGAGGGGCAGAGGGAAAGGGATAAGCAGGCCCCCCACTGAGCAGGAAGCCCAACACAGGGCTTGATCCCAGGACCCTGGGATCATGACCCAAGCCAAAGACAGACACTTAACCTACTAAGCCACCCAGGTGACCCACAAAGAATTTTTAAATATCAAATTATATATCTGGATAGGAAAACTTTTTTAATGGTTATGCCACCACTATTGTTTTTAAAAATCTGTATTGTAATGAATAGTCTTTTTTCATTTAATAAAGGTTTGTTAATGTGCAAACTAACAAGTTTTAGTTGAATTTGCTTATAAAATTTACGACCCTTTTCTCTCTTCCTAAGTGTATGATATTAGATTCAGTGACCACAAGGCAAAAGGTTTAACTTTGAACTTAAACAACTGAAAGCCTGAGAAGGGGAAAAGACACTATATACTTCTATTCAATATACTATATACTTCTCTATATACTTCTGCTGAAGCAGAAGTAGAAGTAAAAAGATGAAAGGAAATGTATGGTGTTCCACAGATTTGGAGTGTATACTACTCTTTATGTTCATCTGAGAGCTATAAATGCAGGTAATAAATCAAGAATGGAATGACTACACATAACAACTCCTAAAGATGGTATCCTATTATATGTTTTGGATGAGAAATTGACATTAGAATTAGCAGAGAAAGAACAATTAAATTAGCCATTGAATTAGTTATCTCCTTTTGCCCTTCGCCAAGCCACATATATGTGAAACTTCAAGCAACAACATAACCATGAGAGACAAAGGTCATTGACTTTCTGTGAGCTGTAGAGTGCTGGTTGGTACAGAGGAGGCCATTAGCTTTGAGTTTCTCTCAGATGCTCTCAGGTCTGGCTCTACATGTCATTGAGACATGTTATAATGTCCCCAAAATGCTCATTACTGCAACAACTATGTCCAAGATAAAAGAGAAACCCAGCTGCGCTGAACTTTCCTGGTCATATTAAAGCTGCCTTTTCTAGAGATAATTATTTTATACACTGATTTTCAAAATGAATATATATCAAGTCTTTACTTACAGATTCCCTCAGTTGAATAAAAGTTTATGTCTACAAAATACCAAATGTTCGAATTGCATGAATATTAATTAAATATAATAGAAACTAAATGAATTAAGCATTCAAAAAATAGGTGAGGAAAATGATGACAAAAATAAAACTAAAGAAAAGAGAAAAGAGTTAGAATGAAAATAACAAAAATAAATTAGAAAAGTGACTATTAATAATAATAATTTATTGAATGCTTACCATTTGGCACTGTCCTAAGTAAGCATTTACTTAATAACTCATTTAATTATCATTAAATCTCGATGAAGTAGTAATGGAAAACAACCCTCCCACCACACACTTATTCAAAGAACAAATGTAATTGTAGAAAAATTTAAAATAATATGTAGAAATACATATAAAATTAAATTCACATATCAACTGAAGGATGAGAAATAAGTTAAAATAACATATACATTTTTGGCATTAAAATTCTTTTCAACTGATATATTTGAAATGCTGATGCTAGATATCTTGATGCCAATAAAACTTAAAAAGAATAGTAACAAAATTAACACTATAGTCCATCCCTACTGATGAATACTCATATAAATATACAAATTAAATTTCAAAAAAATATATATCTATACTAGGATTGACAAACATATGGTGGAGGAATAGAGGCAGGTTTCTCACTGCCAGAGAAAGGGGTTACAAATAAGAAAAGGGAGAAGGCTAGCATAATTAAATGGTGTTAGATTAGAATCAGAAGTATCAATAAGAATCATGATTTTTAATATACTTATAGATGGCTAGCTAAAAAAATAAACATAGATGTGTGAGTATTCATATATCTATTTCCTAGTTCAATGCACTAAGAGAGCCTAGAGGCAGAGATGCCCAGCAACAATGTGCTCATCTCAGGTCATCTCAGGTCTTGATATCTATACAGTACTCTCCAATAAAATAAAGCAGGATTCCTTGGGAAAATAGCTGATACCAGTCCTGGAGATATTCCAGTCCTGGAATATCTTTCAGTGCCAGAAAGTATGAGAGTTCCCTCCTGAAATGGATGGGACAAAGGAAGTTAACTTGAAGGATCTCCCTATGGCAAATCTGGAACAATTTAAACAACAAAATAAAGAATGATAGTAATGGGTTATAAACCATGGAATAAAATAAATATCTGCTAGCCCATACTAATAAAAATAAATCATTAAACTAAAAAAAAAAAAAAAGATGGAAACAGGACAGCCATTTTTTTTCCAGTAGAATTCTAATTAATAAATGTAGAAGAAATGATGGAAAAGAAAATCACCATTAGGCAGATTACTACAGTAATAATAGTTGCATGGAAGAATTATTGAAAAATGCTAAAATTAGTGGTAAAAATATTTACATAAGATATTTTCATTGTCTCCAAGTGTCTTTCCACAAGCTACTTCTTAATACAAAGAGAAAAACAGAAAATTTACAGTAAAAAATCAAGAAGACATAACCTTAACAAAGTGATCAAAGCACCGGTAATGAGCCACACTGACATTAGTTTCTCCGGATATGATGGGGTAAGAAAGGCACAATATTGCTTCATAATGTTCTTGGCAAACCTCAATCCAAAGGAAAGAAAAATCAAACCTAAATTGATGGATATTCTGCAAAGTAG
>CM052887.1:18672454-18704110 GCA_028534135.1 Potos flavus
AAAAAAAAAAATCAAACCTCTAGTATTGGGGTTTCCGAATTAAGGATGACTTTAAGGAAATGAGGAGCAGCAGTAGCAACATATTTGTCAAACCAAGACTCCAAAATGAGTCAGAACAACTCATTTAGATAAGTCATGAACCTAATTGGCTAAATTAAAGCAAGACTAGCATTTGCCGCACAGCTGGGCTCAAGGCAAGCTGTGGCACAGCAGTGTAGCACCATGAAGAGGAAGAGCCACAGGTTAGAAGTATCTGAAAAACACCTATAAGAGAGGCAGGTTACCCGGAAATCAGCAGTGTGCTTAACCTGAAGTCAGCCATTTTTAGAGACCATTAGTAGACTTTTTCTGCCAGTAGATTAGACAGCTGTTCCCTCCACTTCTGAAAATGATTCTTCACGCTTACATAGAAGTTGAGAAAGAGGAAGGAGCTTAGATATTATGTAACGGGGTAACCCTTTCATTTCACAGTGAAACTGATACCACAGAAATTAGGAGTCTTGCTCAGGCTTTCAGTCTATTAGCTAAGGCATGAATTCTGATCTCCTGAGAGAATAGCTGCATAGTTTGGTTGGAACCATCGTCTCTTGTCCCCAGCTTCATTTCAGTAGCTTCCTTGACCTCCCGGGCTCCCTCCAGTCCATGTAGTTTACCACTGACAGGTTCATCTATCATGTCAAAGCACTGTTATAAAATCTTCGTAGCATCTGCCTTCTCACGATCTAACGAGGTCTTTGTAGACAGAATCCCTCCCTCCCAAGATAATATCTAACCTTTAAGACTATTTCCCAGTGGAAAACCTCTCTTCCAGCCTTACTGTTTTATAAACAGTTTCCTGAGTTGTTTCATCACATACAACACACATGCATATACACACACTTTTTACTATTCCCTCACTGTTAATAAGCATGCTTATAATACCCTGCTTTTTTTGAAAGACAAATCTTCATCTTTCAATATCTAGATCAAACCTCACCTTAACATAAAGCTTTCCCCAATCACATAATTCCTCTTATTTCTCCATTCCATCCCCCATACCATATTTGCATATTAAGCTTCCAAGTGCAGAATTTGGGCCAGTAATGTAAAAATTGTGAAAACTAAAATAGAATTTGAAGTCAAGTTGGTACAGATCAATATACCATATGTCAGTGAAAAGAAAAAAATGTTATATTTGTTTTCAGTTTTCAGTGTCCTGTGTATAAGCTAAAACTTCCTCCCATATAGCTTTAATCCCTAGAATAGAAGCCTCCAGGTTTTGTGGGCTAGTTAGCAAGATGATATATTAAGTCTTGCCTGGCTCATATTTGGTGCTATTCTTTTTATTGGTTATAGGGTTGACTCTCCTTATTTCCCACTTTATTATTTTTAAGCTTAAATAGGATGTTTATCTTACCATTCCCTGTTGTTCAACTTTTAAGAAAATAATTCTAAGAAAAAATCAGGACAATAAAACCTATAATCCATGATTGGTGAAAAAAATCAGAGCATATTCTTTAGTCTAACAATTCTTGCATTTCTTTACTCCGATAATTGTGACCTTTTAGATATAACTGGAATACATTCATAGACCCTTTGCCAAAAAACAAAAAACAACACAGTTATTCTCTTCAAACTTAACATTTCTCAAAATTTTGTAATTTCAGGAATATTGATTATTTAACAATAATCAAAACTTAAAAATAAGAAAGATGTGTTATAAGGATTTCTGGGTAAATCTTCATCGTTCCAGAAATTTTAAAAATGTTAATTTTTGTTTAAATGAAAGCAGTCTTATGTAGAATAAAATGTAGCCAGCTACACATGGTTCTAACGAAAACTGGAAACTACCTTCTCCTTTTTCCTTCTTATCAAATGGCAGAACACATAACTAAAATGTTTACAGAATAGTCTAGGTCAATAGAAAATACATTTTTTGTTTAAATATTTGGTCTAATTCACCTTTGGCAATATAAATGTGTACAGACTGTAAACTCATAAAAGAGACGAAGTCTGTCTTGTCTTTAATTTTATTGCAGTGGAAAGAGCAGAATCTAGGGTATAGTAAGTGCAAAATAAGCATTTATTGGATCTCTGAATGAATGAATACATGAATATATACATATTGTTATCAGTTATTATGCCGTTCCCTCAATATTAGTACACCTAGCTCAAATACAGAAAACTAGTCCTGGATTGTCAGTAAATAGTTAAGTGAGCATGGGCATGCTACCTAACATCTGGGAGACCTACTTTACTAACTTGCAAAATGAGGTGAAATTCTGGTCTGCTCACTTAAAAGGTGCTTTTGAGGACTCAGTGTAAGTATTATCCCAAAGTATCTTGGCAAACTGTAAAGTACTAAAAAAAAAAAAAAAAACACACAAATTTATATTAACAGCATGGGTTATTTGAAAAAAGAAATTAAATTTATACCCAAGTTGTTTACCTGATTTATAAAAAATTGGCAAGTAGACAAAATAGAACATACATAGGAGGCTTTTACACAGGCTTTATTGTTGAGATTTTCATGTGGGGTTATCCTTCCACAACTGTCAAAGCAGATCATGCAGAAATTTAAAGATATAGAATATTTACTTAAGAGAACAACGACTAAGGATATGATGCTAATTTTGATTAATTTCTGCATTCATAAATGGCTGCCAAAGTAGGAGAACCAGTGAAATGGACTCGTTATACAGCTTTGTGGGCTTTCTGTTGCCCATTATTGTACTTTCTGAAAACTGATTTGCAAAGTGTGCTTTTAATGTTTTGTTTAAAAATTCATTTTAGGAAGATTAGAAATGTAGAACATTTCTTGGAACAGCTATTGGCAATGTTTAGTAGAGGAAAAAACTATCCAATTTCCCTTTATACTATAAAAGAATGATTTATTGCTAGCAGTATTTTGTTGCCTTGTAGAGATAACCTCTTTTTACATTTCAAACTATATGGGAGATGCTTCTATTCTATTCTCCCATTTAATAAAAAAAAATATGTTTGGAAAAGAACATTAGCAAGACGAGCTTTGTTCATTCCACAAATATTTACTTATTATTATGTGCTAGGCAATATGCAAGGCACTAGAAAAATTTTTTCTAATATTTTGAACGAACACATGTAATTTTACTCTATTTTCTGTGTAGACTTACGGAAACGATTCTGCAGACTCCCAGAGAAAAGTTTCTTATCTGTCTTTAGATCTTCAGAGCCTGGCTTACAGTAGGTATGGCACACAGTAAGTACTTAAATGCTCAGTAAATGAACAGATGAGAATAAATAAACTAGTCTGGAAACCAGAGCCTTAAAACCTGAACGTTTACTGTAGATTCTACCTTCATTTCTGCTCTGCATGTTCACTGTCTTTGCCTTACTTCATTTTCTCACCCACAAACAGTTGCTGAAGTAACTTTAAAAATTATCTCTCTGCCTCTTGTCTCACCTCCTCCCTATTACATCTTCCAAATGCTGTCAGAATATAAAGTATAAATCTGATCATTTCACTCATCAGCAGCATTAGTCAATCTTCTCCTCTGAGCATTCCTAATGGTGTATTAGGATATCTATAAATCCCCAAAGATTAGGTTTCAGGGGGTTTGTCTAAGTGGCCAGTCACAGCCATATTTTTTTTGAAATTTAATTTTACTTTAAAATGTGTGCACTGTCTGCATTCTTTTCCATAATATGCTTAAACCTGTTTTAATTTTAAAATTTTCTTTTCCTTTGAATTCTCAAATAAAATCGACACTTCTGGAAAACAAACTGTGCAGATTGTGTTGATTTCTTGCACTCTGGCACATATCTTTGCTGCTCTCATCTGCCAGCACCCAGGGGTACACGCATGTCGGTATGAGAAAGCCTGAAGAAAAGGGTCAGTTCTTTAAGAAACAAGGCCCTTCATGAGCAGAATCCTGGAAAATTTTTTGGCCTCACTCTTTGTAACTCCCTATCCCTTCCCATTAACTGCTGCTTTACCAAATCATTTACAACCCTCAGAATGTGCTATGTTTCTTACAAACTTCTGCACCTTTGCAAACATTGTTTCCTCCACACAGATTGCCTACTCCTTGACCCACTTAATATATTCCTCATCCTCAAAAATCTCAGATTAAATTTTACCTCATCTTGACGACCTTGCCCATTTCTCCCAGAATAGCCCAGAAGATAGTCCTGCTCCCATAACATTTTGTGCATTCCCAGCATTTATCATGTTATAATAATCTTTTGGGGCAAGGCTTTGTTACTCAACATCTTACTTAGTGCCTGGTATCTTAGGATAATAACATTTTAAATTTTGTAATTACTTTAATCAAAAGAACTTGAGAAATAGGATAATTATCTAATTTGAGGGCCACAGCTTTAGAAATATTTTCAATTGTTTTGGGGTAATTTGAGAGAGAACTGTTTAATCTAATAGTTAGCATCTTTAAAATACCATAGAATAGTAAATCAGCCTCTGCTTTTTAGAATGCAGACTTCAGTCTTCAAATTACCATTTTCAGCAACCAAGTAGATTTCTTGCTTCCTAGATGCTTAATATTATGATTATTACATGGAAGAATTTAGTCTTTCACATTATAAAACTAGATTTGGGACTTAAACCTGTCATATGGTGACCCATTGCTCTCTTATTGGTTTATTCCAAAGAGATGAATAATTACAAGATCTAAAAAAAGGTCACCATTAAAAATAAGTATCTGGATTATAATATTATGAATATGATTGGATGGTGCCTCATTTAGAAAGCCTCTGGCTTTGACAAGAGAAAATTTGAATGTTTCTAAGTGTATTGAAATTATAGTCACTGCAGCCTAAACTTGTCTTTCAGGCAGATAATTGCTTTTCATGCATCTTAGAGGTGAGTATAAATTGAAATTTCAAGTACTGATTATAGATGATGCTCATTCTCTGAAAATTGAAACTGATAAGAAGGTTGTTAGAAAATCTCCTATGTCCATCTTACAATGTTAGGATGCCTTGACACAAAACAAAATGTTTGGCTTGCATTTATTGATTTATTTTTTACTCTTGGGTCCTCAGTTAAAAAAACTATGTGTTGGAGAAAATTTCATTACATAGAAGAATTTATTCTTGAATCTACCCACATGGATTGGAGTGGACTTCTGAAAATCCATCCAAGTAAAAATACATTTCACAGACCTTCCTGACTACCATATTCTAAGAGACAAATGAATTTCATAATCACCAGGGGAAATCACCTATTCAGCAGCCCATATGATCTGATGTGGATTACGGTTTTGCTAAAAAAAAAAAAAAAAAAGAAAAAAGAAAAAAAATGGCTAGAATAACTTTTAGTGCCCAATAAATGACTTACAAATGTTTCTAACATATGTACTTAGACCATGCACAATAATTGACTCTCTTTTTGGCTTAGTAAAAAAATACAGCCCTTAATTAGGGTGGAACATTCACTTTGAGAACAGGTTCTGTGTTTAAAAACCCTGCCTGATAACTCCTTCATCCCTCAGTCTCCACCCATCACCCAGTATGAACATTGTCCTTTATTTAAGTTGCCATGAGTGATGTGACCAAATGATGGCTTTAAGAACATTTACAGTTAGACTGAACTCTTGAGATCAAAAGAAACAGAAGAACTGTGCTTATATCAATGAGCTACCATTAGCATGTTGTACCTGAAGTTATAGTAGATGATATTCCTTCTGGTGAAATATTAGCCCAGTTGAAAATATATTTAGGCATTTACATATTTTATAGGATATGTTTCTTTTCAGCCCTGTAATCATGGCCTACTTCCATAGGCTGTCCTTAGAAATAAATATTAGTTATGGTATGAATTCATGAGATTCATTTTTAACAAAGTAGAATTTATATCCCTAAACATTTAGCAGCTGGCTCTTCAAAGCTGTTACTTTTTGGAGATGAAACTTTTATTAGTAATGTACATGACTTTATAGAATTGATTGGGGTCAAATGATGGCATATGATAAAGTAAGCCTCTTTAAAATCACACATCATTGTAAAAATAAAAATAACAGTAACATTTGTTCACTTGTTAACCAACTTGCTGACTAGCCTTGGCTCTAAATGACTTTGGTCATTTCCTAAAACTGCATTTATCCAAGCAATATATAAAATTTACACCATGGATAATATTCAAATAAACTTTCCTTAGATCTCTTCTGAAAAGGAACCCTAAAAATGTGAGAGACAATGATTAATTGATGCAAACACAGAATAACTAAAAGCTAAATTAAAATGGAATTCTGAAGGTAATATAATTCTAGCTCACATTTCACTGATGGGAAAACGGAAAAAAACAACAACAAAAACAAAACAAAACAAAAACAAACCTTGTCTAAGGATAGACCATTTAGGTAGTAAGCCAAATGTACTTGAAATTTGGTTCATTCTCCTCTGACATACAGGAGCCTTTATAACTAGATATATATATTCTTTACATATTTGGAAAATATCAGTCACTTAGTTTTATATTTATAAAGTATATATTATTTCTTAAAATAGCCATACAATTATTCCAATATACCCTTTACCTTTTGTTTCTAGTTTTTTCCTTTGCCTTAATGAAAATTTAAACACAATTATATTTTATAGCATGTGACTAGAGCAGATTGATTTGACTGTCAGCTTTTCAAATAGAGACCATTTGATGGCTTTCATGGTCAGGATATTGGTGAATATGAATTTGTAAGAAATGGTATTGATATATACTTTCTGGTAGCCAGAGAATGACTAAAAAGAATTTATTCTGTAACTATATTTGTTGAACAAATTGTGTTTTAATAATATAATTGAAAGAAGGGTTTGGCATAGTGATTCAAAAAGGCACATGCACCCCAGTGTTTATAGCGTGTCCACAATAGCCAAAATATGGAAAGAGCCCAGATGTCTATTGACAGATGAATGGATAAAGATGTGTTATTTATATACAATGGAATATTATTCAGCCATCAGAAAGAATGAAATCTTGCCATTTACAACAATGCGGATGGAACTAGAGGGTAGTATGATAATTGAAATAAGTCAGTCAGAGAAAGACAAATATCATATGATTTCACTCATGTGGAATTTAAGAAACAAAACAAATGAACATAGAGGAAAGGAAGGAAAAATAAGATGCAAATTGAGAGGGAGGCAAACCGTAAGAGATGCTGAACTCTAAGAAACAAACTGAAGGTTGCTGGAGGGGAGGTGGGTGGGGGGGAAGGGGTAACTGTGTGATGGGCATCAAGGAGGGCACATGATGTAATGAGCACTAGATGTTACATGCAACTGATGAATCACTAAATTCTACCTCTGAAACTAAAAAAAAAAAAAAGAAAGAATGAAGCGTTTGGGAACATGGGTTTGGGAAAATCTTTTTCAGAAAAATTAATTTGTGTGTGTGTGTGGTTTTTTGTTTGTTTGTTTTTGTTGTTGTTAGAGAGGGAAAGAAGGAGGTGGAGAGGAGCAAAGGGAGAGGGAGAGAGAAAATCTTAAGCAGGCTCCTCACCCATCATGGAGCCCAACGCAGGGCTCAATTTCAATACCCTGAGATCATGACCTAAGCTGAACAAAGTCAAGAGCTGGATGCTTAACTGACTGTGCCACCCAGGTGCCACGATAAACAGAAAACTTAATTAATAAATTCATCTTCAGGTGAAAATGTATGTTCTTCCCTACGATTGTCTAGTCTACTAAAACTGTTACCGCTTGTTGGCAGGAAATAATGTGTTTGACTCTAAATAGTAGGAATTTGTATATAATTAAAAAATACTTGTTGGTTGAACATTAAATGATGCATTTCTTGGCAGAGACTCCCTTTATAGAATAACATTGTACAGAAGATGTTCTTAAAATAATGATTTATTATGTTTACACCAGAATAAAAAATAAGAAACTCATTAAATAACCTATAGTTATTGCTAAATATGGAACTTAAGTCAAAGTTCTTCCTTAATCCATAAGTTACTGCACTTTCCTATATAGTTTACAAGAACTGAACATAAGGAGATTTTGACTTTTAAAAATACTAATTTGTTCAATAGGAACATATCATCACCTAGATAATTTATTGCATATATTTCATACATGCTTTTCTTAACTTTCTCGGCTTCTCATTTTTATCTTACAAATAATCTGAATAGAAAACCAGATACACAGCCCTAAGTTACATGCTGAATCCCAGAAAAAGTGTTTCAATCAAAAGTTTTGGTAATAGCTACCAGTCATAAGGAAAGTTCAGAAAACTTATGGAAAAAAATTCAATAACTCTTTATTATAGTGGCCCTAGGGAACACTCAAATGAACATTTTGAAACAGGGAAAATAAAGTCATAGTTATTTTGTGCAGGCATCATTCTGTGTATATTCAATTGTGGAATTATTATGAAATGTAGAAAAATAGAAGGATTTATGTTGACAAAAAACAAACACTGGTTTAAATTATTTGTTTTACAGTTATTTAGAAAAGTCATGTGGTGACATACTGCATGATGCCTGGAAGTGTTACTTTGATCATTACTGCTTGTTGCTGTAACCAAAACACCTACAGTGATACAATTAATACCCGGTCAATGCAATATAAATGTATCTACCCTACCACTCTTCATCTGGTAACAAGTCTTGTCCTCCTCTGTTCTGCCCTCAATCACTGTTTGAACAAGGACCAGTGAAAGCACTAAAAAAAAAAAAAAAAAATACTAGGATGACATTTTGCATAATGGCAGTTAATCAGAAGGGTTGCCTATAAAGAGAGCATGTTTGGAATCACAGGTTACAATAGCTTTCTGCATTGCAGCTGAAGGCAAAGAGGAATACAGAATTTACCATATCTTTATTTAGTTCCTATACACAAAATGTCTACGATCAAATTTTTTATTTTGGATAGCGGCATGCCCAAACTACTTGAAAGCAGTTGTGAAATGTTCTGAAATTGGATTAAATTTCATTTCTGTTCATTGTTGCATAGATTGTTTATATGCAAAAATAAACAAGTTCTATCTGGTGGCAGCCATAAAGACACACCTCTCAGATCTCTGACTGTAGGGATGGTAATTGAATAAGGGCCTAGCTGTTGTGCAGTCTGAAATTCATTTTGGCATTTGCTTTCGATGGGCTTCTCTCAGTCAATAACTGAGTTGGGTACGACATTAAGGCAGGCTTGTTTCCAGGAGATATGGGACTCCTGTGATAGTCAACTTTTAACCAGGAGAAGTCCCACCAGCCTTGCTGAATTTCCCTTAGAAATGATCAGCAGTTTTAGACCCTCCTGCCTTCGCCCCTCCCTCCTTCTCTTCTTCATTTAGAGCAAGATTTGCATTGCAAACTGATGGCTCTCAAATTTTCCCTCCTGCCTCCTCATTGTGTGTGTGTGTGTGTGTGTGTGTGTGTGTGTGTGTGTGTGTGTGTGTGTGTTTGTGGTGTATGTGATTTCCCTAATGCCTTTGTTTCATGTTTAATCCCATTTTGGTGTCTTGTTCAGGAAACCTGCATTAACACATCTTTATCTAAATGCTTCCTTTGATTACATAAATTCTCCCAGTGTAGTTCTTGGATATATCATCTAACTAGATTAGTTTACATTGTTATACCATATATTTGCATTATGGTTTTAAAAAAACGCAAGCTAATGTCCACAACATTAATTTAAGACTTTCAAATTTAAGATACAGATGTTGCTTGGAAACTCTTAGCAAAGTCAGATTACCATGAACTTTACACATCTGTAGTGCTATTTTCTTTTGAAAACATATGTTCACCCATTTCCATAAACTGTTTTCTCCACATAGAATTACCTCCTCCATTTTTCTGTCTTCGCAAACTCCTACCCTTCTTTCAATATCCAGTTCCAACTTCAGCAAGAATTAGTAGTTTCTTTACCTGGAATTCCAACCCACTGATAAATACTAAAAGAATACTAAAACAGAGTAATCTTTATCCTCTATCAGAAAAGGAAAGGACTCATTCCTTTGTAAATATGATGTCTTGCTTATGTAAACTCAAAACAAAATTTCTGAAGCTCAAATAAGGGAAAAGTAGCTGTGAAAAAGGCAAGGCATTTGGGGGAGGGGAGGTCGAGTGGAAGAAATGTTCTCATTAAAATTTAGAAAAGGGAAATATCTACCAATAAATAATGTGAGACAGTAAAAAGTCAATCTTGACCTCTATTCTCAGCATAAGGAGCTTGCCATCCATCTTTGTCTCTCCCGCCTGTTTTTGATTCTGTTGTGCACTCTTTAATTCTATGAACTTGCTTTAAGTTCAACAGGTATATAGCCAAAACGAACCCTCTCCTCATCATTCCACGCGACCAACAACTTTCCTTCTGATTTGGCTCTTTCTTCTGGGACATTCGTCAGGCAGACTGGGGAGCTCATTGCCACTTTTGGCCTTTTCCATTTTGTAAGTTCTTACATCTAGGAAATTACCAGTGAATCCTTCTATAGTTGTACATTATAATCCATCATTTTCTTTGTGTTATCACAGCTCCCACCCTGGTTTGGGACCTTGAAATCTCATATCTGCCATCATCTTTCTTCTCTAATGCCCTAACATTTCATGTGCTCACAAAGTAAACCTTTCCAGAGTATCTTTGTGTCTTTTTCCAATTATCCAATGGTTCTCTATTCCTCCCTGAGTAAAACATAGCCCTCTTAGCCTGATATTTATATTTCTAAACTCTGGCTCCAAACTACTCTTCCAAACTTATCTCCCTTATGAATATATCGTATGCCCCTTTAGCTCTGAAATGCTAAACGGTGTTTAAAAATATCTGGCGACCTGGTTACAAGTTTGGATTTCTAGTCCTACCTTTCCAGAGATTGTGGAACAAAAGTTCAAAGGTGGAGTCTTTGACTTTCCATCTTGTATATATTCTCTAAGTAACTTTGATGCAGGTGTTCCTCATATCATACCCTGAAAAATACTGTTATATTTTGCCAAAACTAAATAGTTCTCCCCGGTAAGCACTGCTTTTCTTGCTGACTCTTTGGATGTGTCTACATTGTCCTCACACCAAGAAAAACTGTTTTCATTCATTCATTCATTCATTCACTCACTCAAATAAAACCTACTTCTTATTGTGCTGCGTATATCTGATCCATTCCATTTTCATAAACACAAGAGTCCTTATTTTCTGTCCATAAACATTTGCCCAGGCAATTTAAACAAATGTTTTACACCTGGTGATACTCGTTACTTAGTTATGGTTGTATGTAACCATAAAGAAAAGGCTTGAGAAATTGCCTTTGGCATATCCTTCAACTATCTAGAAAATTTATCCGATTCCCATATGCAGGGCTTTAAATGGATCTGGAAACTAATACTATTTTATTATTTATTTATTTTTAAAGATTTTATTTTTTAAAGTAATCTCTACACCCAACATGGGCCCGAACTCACAACCCAGAGATCAAGAGTTGCACACTCCACCTACTGAGCCAACCAGGCGCCCCTAATACTATTTTAATGCAAAGTTATCTTACACAGTTTGTAAGTTTGATATTTTAAAATTCTACTTTTTACTATCAAATGTGTATAGTAAGAGGTCATGCGAGAAATTAAACAGTGTACCCAGGTGTGGGTATCAAGGATCTCTTAACTGTTCTGAGATACAGTCCATTACAATATTTGGCAAAAATGTTTCTGGAATGCCTATTGACTGGACACACTGAAGTAAAATATTTGCTCAAAATGGTTAATCAGCAAGTACTGTAAACGGAAGAAGCCATCTGTGAGCCTGGATGCTCATTTCTGCCTTTGTAATTTCTCCAGTTTGAAAAACATCTGGAGGAGGCTGACAGCTATTATCTGAAACATTTTTTTCTTTTAACACCAATACTCTTAACATATTCCCTAAACTTCTTTTCTAACCTAAAACATCTCACCTGCCCCAAATCCAAGCTATCACAAAAAACAATTTTCTTCCTGATATCCTCATTTGGCATCTGCTATCTAAAAGCACATGTGGTGAACATGCTCCAGTGACCCAAGAGAGCAGTAAAAACTTACCCAAAAAAATGATAACCTTGTTCGACTTGCTCTCCGTTTGAAGGTGTGAACCGCGGGTTGCTTCAAAATGAGTAGTTTTTGCAATAATCATGGAAATAAAGTTTCTGTGTGTGGCTTCATGTGTGTATGAAAGAGAGTTGAGTGGTTTGGGAATGTATAAAAATAAAACAAAGGGAGAAATAACATAATAACATTATGACATTTTCCTTCCAAATTCTTTATTTAGTCATATGTAAATTATAACCCCAGCAGTTTAAATTGTGAATTCTTAGATCAATATGAAACTATATAAGGAGAAAAAAAATCAATCTTTGCAACAACACCGATTTTCTCTTGTCTTTGCTTAGTATCATTAATGGTGTAAAATATTGATTCTGCTTTAAAAATAACAGTTCTACAGACCGTTTCCTAGGGTTAAGATCACTGTTCATTTTAATTTTCTTTAAAGCTGATTTTGCAATCAATGTTCACTACACAAAGGCGATGTTCTAGGAAACAAATGAAATTGGGTATTTCTACCTTGTCCAATTTTTTTTTATCCTCTTCCTTAAAGATAATCATGGAAGTATTTAAGTGAAAGAGAATGATAGCCTAAATGTTTCAGAATGACTTGTAGTCTTGAAGCGCTATGCTAGGCCTAAAATTTCCATTTGAAAATATTAGTAGATAATTCTTTTCTATAATTAATAAATCAGTTAGACATATTATCCTTCACTTGACATGAGTTTTTACATTAAACTTACATTTCTGGTCCAGGTTCTCCTTTGTCATCTTAAATTGTATCCTGTTATAGACAGGAGGTCAGGATAAGATACTTTCTTATCTACCATTCAGTCTGTTGAAGTTTCCAGACAATGTAAGCCACTGCCACTGCCAACCCACTACCTCTTAGGGAGAACCTCTTTCCAGCTGAGTGAATCTCCATTTGGGATCTTTCTGTACATCTTCTGTTTCTCTCTCTTTCTAAATCAAGACCTTCCACATTACAAATGGTCTTTTTTTTCTCTTTTTGGTAGAAGGTAAGAAAATTGGATAACATTCCTCTCTGTGCAACTATTTGCAACTCCAAATAATAATCATTGGAAAAATGGTCACAGGCAAGCAGGTCAGAACATGGTAAATGTTTTTACCAAAAAAATGTTTTTACCAATTTATTTTATTATAAAACAGGTTAAGTTATGTACTAATTGAGCTTACTTGCTTGTACTATAGCACATTTATTAGTCTCCTGATGCTAAATGTCCAGTCAGATGTTGCTGGTTTGACAACAGTGTGATTCTGCAATATGCTCTGTGATTGCTTTATGATGTCCCCTCCCCAATTTAGCCTGGTCCTACAGTTAATGTTCATTTTTATTTATTTATTTTTTTATTAAGATTTTATTTATTTATTTGACAGACAGAGAGAGATCACAAGTAGGCAGAGAGGCAGGCAGAAAGAGAGGGGGAAACAGGCTCCCTGCTGAGCAGAGAGCCCGATGCGGGGCTCAATCCCAGGACCCTGAGATCATGACCTGAGCCGAAGGCAGAGGCTTTAACCCATTGAGCCACCCAGGTGCCCCTAATGTTCATTTTTAAAGCTCTGGCAAAAGGCTATATATATATCATTTTAAAAACGAAGTTCCCTGAAAATATTGAGGAGTTTACACTGTATGTTAATAGTTTAGAGAGTTAAAGTGGTTGTTGATAATATTTAAAAAAAAAAAAAAAGTAACTTTCATGCAGCCTAATGGAAAATAGTGTGGAGGTTCCTCAAAAAATTAAAAACAGAACTACCAAATGATCCAGCAATTCCATTATTGGGTATCTATTCAAAGAAAAATGAAAACATTAATTTGAAAAGATATGTGAAATCCTATGTTCACTGCAGCATTATTTACAATAGCCAAGATACAGAAATAGCCTAAATGTCCACTGATAAAAGAATAAAGAAGATGTTATATAAACATACACACACACACACACACACACCATGGAATATTACTCAGCTATAAAAAGAAGGAAATACTGCCTTTTGCAAAAATATGAGTGGACCTTGAAGGTATCATCATTATAAGTTAAAAATAAGACAGACAAAGAAGGACAAATACCACAATTTCACTTATATATAGAATCTAAAAAACAAAACAAAACAAACAAAACAAAAACAAAACCCAGACTTATAGATACAGAAAACAGATTGGTGGTTGTCAAAGGGGAGGAGGGTTGAGGAGGAGGTGAAGTGGGTGAAGGGGATCAAGAAGTACTAACTTGTATCTGTAAAATAAGTCATGGGGATCTAATGTACAGCATAGCAAATATAGCCAATAATATTGAATTAACTTTGGTGACAGATGATAACTAGACTCATTGTGGTGATCATTTCACAGTACATACAAATGTCAAATCACTATGTTGTACATCTGAAAATATATATAAATATAATATGGCATATTAATTACCTCAATTTTTAAAAAGTAACTTTCAAAGCATACAATGATTTTATTTTCATAGATTTCACTTATACTTCAACATTAAATATAACTTGAATCAATATAAAAAGGAAAGCTGGTTATTATAGATTGCCTTTTAAGAACTTTACATAGTACGGTCCACTGTATATGGCCAAGATAATGGCGGTGATATATTTCATTTAATAATAAAAAGAATATTGTAATAGAAAAATGAATCACCAACAAGAAATCCTGTTAGAGCAAAGGGACAATAGCTTATGTTTGAAAGGAAAAAATGCACTGAGCCTTTTTTTGGTCTCACTAGCATGCAACTCTCTAGCTAGAAACCACTTAATAAGTAAGAGCATTTTATAATGAAATTTATTTATATTTTAATAATATAGAAGTAGTCCAAGATTATTCTTGCTTCATTCTAATTTTATTTTGTAGTAAAAAGAAAATCTTATAATGGGGTATATATATATATGTAATAAGTCACAGCCTGCACTCAAACTCAGAGCTTATGTTTGTAAGCTATTTACATATTAAAGAATACCACATATTACAAAAAAGAATGAATGATGGATGAAGGTGAATTGTCTTTAGGAAAAAAAAATAAAACTTCCTTCTATTATGAAAAACATTGATAATTCATCGTTCAAAATGTCCCAGTTATGTGGGTCTTATATATCTTGATACTTGGACCAAATTAGGTTTTCCCTTTTTTCTCTTTTTTTCTTGGTCCAATAGTTATTTTTTGAGGTCCCGTACTTGAAAATAATTTTTACTTAATTACATTCAGCTAATTCACTTACATTATAAAAATAATACATGTTCACTTTAGAACGGGAACCACTTTCTCTGCCCCTGAGAGTCCTCCTTTATTTTTTCAATATTTATTGACTGCCCACTATGTGCAGGGTATTCTGCTAAATTCTATGGATTAAAAAATAATAATAACAAAAGTAAAAAATACATGGTTATTACAGTAAGAAACGTATAGTCCTAGTGGTGAAGTTGGACAGTTGATGAGGAAATTAAAAATCTGTGTGGCAAAGCCCATACTATGGGAAAGGTCAACAGAAGTATTAATCTTGTCTTGAGCTCAAGGAAGAATTCCTAGAGAAAGAAACATATATTTCGCAACATCTGCAACCATGAGATAATTAACTTTTCTCCAAGTCTCTTTCCACAGATATGTATATTAAAGCAATACATTTATTTAATTATATTTTACCATATTTGCATTATATTGCATAAAATGTGGTTTTTATAAAAAAAAAATCCCCCTTTCCCCAATTCTACCTCCACAAAGTGTTTCCTACCAGTACTCCTTGATTTTTTAAAAGGCATTGGAGTATTTGTGTATCTCATACTACTGATGATAAGAAGTCAATTTGGGGGAAAGAAACAGGATTAGAAAGGCAAATCCAGTCTAGAGAATAAACCTATTAGGAAAAAAAATCACAAAAGTACTTTTTATATTATCTTTTTTCCTATTTTCTAAGTTCACTAAGAAAGTGCCCATTTCTTCAGTCCAAAGACTACTATTTAATACACTCAGGTCATAGCTAACAAGTGATTTGATGATGCTCCTTCAAGAATGAAGCAAACAACAAAATGCTGTCAATGTCAAAGACAGAGGGATAAAACCAATAAATGAGTTGCAGTGTCTTACCACCTAGGTATTTTTTGCTTGCCTTACTGATGGTCAAAATGAGCCATTTTGCTGACTATTACTAAGGTGAAGGACTTAGAGACCCTAAATTTAAAAAAAAAAAAAGGAGCCTATTTCATACCACAAATATTTTCTAACACATTTTATATTTGAATCGAGCCTCTTAATCTGTGACGTAATTTGTCTCAACTAACAATATATTTCTAATATAAAAATCATAAAAACTCAACATCATAAATTTGGCTTAATTTAAGTACACACATAAAATGACATCTATAATAACTTTATTCCCTTAAAATAATAAAAGCTGACCTCTGTAAAACAGTAATAGGCCAAGAACTACTTGAAATGCTTTTCCTAAACTCATTTGGTCCTCTTAAGGAATATATAAGGTAACTTCAATTATTCTCTCTTTTTTGTAGAACAGAAAACTAAAGCATAGAGAGGTTAAGTAACTTACTTAAGATCACACAGCCTGTAAATGGCAAAGTCAGGATTCAAACACACTCAGCCTGGCTCCAGCGCTGGCGTTCCTAACAACTGTGTCAGCACCTCGACACATAGATGCCTTGCTATTTGTTTTCAAATATCACTCTACTGATGATGGTTCCCTTCTATCTACGTGTGTGACTCAGAAGTTATGCTATTACCAAGTCTTACCCACGCTTCATGCAAAAATTAGTATTTTAGCTGTAGTTTTACTTATGTGTCGTTGATTAAGGCAACGCTTCTAAGACCCATGTTCTCTTTAGTACCTTTTGTCCAACTAAACCACCCAATTAAATCCGTTGCCATGCTTACCTGGCAGGGGGATATGGGCCTCTGCTGTTTCCCCAGCAGTTCATAGTGATGTTCTTTTCTTTGAAGCCCTGCTTTGCTGTGCATTTCCTTTGCCCTTCCTACTTGAAGTGCCTCATTCAGCAGCTGTTTGAGGGTCTTGTTATCCACCATTCTGCTCATCTAGCTATGCCAGATAAAAAAGTGTAGTAGCAGGCTCCATTGTCTCAGTCACGGTGGAGTACTTGATTGTGGGACTGATTTTCTAAATTGAGTCTGAAATACAGGCCTTTTGTTTGGGGAGGAACTTTGTACCACACTGACACTGCAGCCTCTTTCCAAGATTACCCAGCTGCAAGTTTTAGTTCATGCTATGGTTCTCATGCTCAGTGACCCATACCATCTTGGTGTACAACTGTAAAATATGCTATGAGCATTTTCTTATAAATCATAAGACAATGGAAATTGTGAATAATTTGCTTTTACATATTATACCCGATTTCAATAATATTATGATCGTTTTCCTATTAGAACATTAAATGCATGGGGTAATTACAGCTAGCTGGCCAGTAATTGTTTAACACTTCATCTGCCCATGGGAATGTACTGCTCATGTGAGTCAAAGCAGAGAAAAGATGAAGTGTTTCTCCATCTGTTAGTCAATGAATGGGGTGAGACCAGTTGCTGGCCCTAGTGTATCGGAACTGGTCTCCCAGCAAGTAGATTGCTTAGAACTCCAACCCAAAGTATGTGATATAATCTAATGAAGTCTAAATTTATGCTTGATGTACAGTTAGTGAACATACTAAACAAAGCTGAAAAGAACTCTGAAGACTATCTACAAAGATGTCTGCTTGCTACTCTTTAGTGTTGATGTTTACGTCCATTTTGTCCAGAAGAGTCCTTTGTCACATGTCTAATGCCTCTAATAGACTGTGGGGTATATCTGAGCTTCATGCTAATAAATAAACCTATGCTGGCTCTGCAACTCAGTCTAGACTTTTTCTAAGACCTTTCCAATGTGTCTATGCAGAACTTCCTGGAATCCTCTTTTGAATCTTCTAACAATCTTTTGAATTGATGGAATTGCTTTCCTATCCTCTGTACATCCATAATTCTGGCTGCATAAAATGTATTGAAACATAAGAGACTTTTCAGGAAACCCAATTTCACCCCACGGGTTGTGAAGAATGAGTCAACTCCAGCACACCATACCTTTGGTTATAGAATAGGGGCTTCTGGATCATGATATTTGAAAATGGTATTCTTTAGGCAGTAGGGATTGCACTATGCTGCTAAACTTACATAATCATTTTTCTTTAAAAGATAGAGCAAATAAAAAATTATGATAATAAATTCAAAAAATCCCCACAGATATGTAAAATGCATCACTGAAAATTTTCCTCCCTCTAAAATGATAATAGCTTCAATGGGCCATTATCGTCTGAGGTAAAGCGAAGGAGACACTACCTGTCAATGAGTGTTTAGGGATTAGTAACATTAATACATGGCATACATCACTGAAGCAACATATCATAGCATCCCATTTGCGACAGCAACTGTCTGAGGCATAAATGTTTACTTAGGGAATCACTGATGTATGTGTCATTACCATGTTAGCAGCACCTGATATTATGTTTCTGTGTGATTGATGATTTCTCAATCTCTGAACTCACTTTGACTCTTTTGGCCTGGATTGTTGGCCTTATGAATTGTTATGGCTCTATCTGAACTGTTCTAGTACACTGTATGAAATTGGTTTTTGAGTTAATTACACATAATGGGCATCCGGAAATACAGATATGAGCCATTCCAAGTTAGGGTGTAGTTAGGGTGAATTGCTATCTAATTTGAGTACCTACATGACATAAATATATATAATTAATTATTTTAACCTGGAGTGGATAATTCCAGCATGTAGCATAGGCTATAGAGAAAATGTGTATGGTGTCGCATAAAATGGATGTGATGAACATAGTGAAATACCTAAGAACAAGAGTGGTAAATAGGCATCACCACCACTCCCAACTCCATCTAAAGCATCATGCTGTGAGTAACTCAAAAGGCAAGTGCTCACTCAAAGGAGACTGAAATGATGGAATAGAAAAGTTTCACTCAGGGAAGGTGAGGGAGTAGCAACATCACACACATTATTTACTAACTTGCCTTGAAACCCGTTTGTAAAAAAGTCATGTATTATTTGTTTACTATCTCTATTCATTAAATATACAGGATATAATTTGGAATAGCTAATTGTTCATTCGTGAGAAACAATGACATTGTTTACATCAGTGTAGGCTCAAGATGGGAATTGAAAAGTTGTCAGAACTGTATTTGCCTTTCTCCCAATCTGCTGCTAGATTACAATAATCATGAACATTTTGAATCCTGCTAGGTTCTTTCTCTAGTGGCCCTGGGATATACAATTTACAGCAATCATATCAGGGAAACTGTAAAACAAAAATCAAACAATGTTAATATCGGCGATGAGGCTTGAGTTTTGCTAGTTCCTGTGCTAAGTATTTATCTAAATGTTGCCATCATTTAATCCCATCAAAATTCATGCATGGTAAATATTATTATCCATATTTACATATGAGAGGGTAAGCCTAACAGAGGTAAGGTAACTTTTACAAGGTTTCAGAGTTAGTGTGTTGGAGCTGAACTTGAAACAAGGGCTACCTCACTTCAAATTTGTGTTCTTTCCACTTTGCTTTGATTGGATAAGGAATCTAAGAAATTTAGGGATATTTAATCCTCATTAGCCTATATTTTAAACTAAAACATTGATTTTTGCTTCAGGAAGTGAAGAACCAGAATGATTCAATGAAATCTACAGCTTTTGCAAAGCTCTCAAAAGTAAAAGCATCTCCAGGCCAGGACCGTAGGGCAAAATGCCAGCTCTATTCCCCTTCTTTATCCTAAGTCTTGCAGTTCCTTGGTATTTATTTCAGGACTTATCTCACGGGGCTTATTTAATTTAATTAAAACCTTCCTCCCCAAAGTAATTTCATGCTTATTTTGTGTACTTATTGTTGTGTGCTTATTAGGGATCTTTATGCTGACAATGAAAGGTAGGGCTTAGCTTCAGGCAAATTTGGTTGAAAAACTCAAATGACATCACCAATGACCTGGTTTCTCTCACTCTCTCTGCAATACGTTGGGAATATCACCCTCAGGCTCCAAATGATGGCCTCCCTATCCCTAGCCACATGCAGCCCTTCTGGGCTTTCCATTCACTGATCTGAACACCTCATCTTCTCACACCACACCATCCAAGGAAAGGAAATGATCCCTTCTGGTAGAATAGAGGAACAACCTTTTTTTAAAATTTTTATTTAATTTTATTTTTCTGTCCCAGAAAAACATTTTTTTTTTTAAAGATTGTATTTATTTGACAGAGAGAGAGATCCCAAGTAGCCAGAGAGGCGGGCAGAGAGAGAGGGGGAAGCAGGCTTCCTGCTGAGCAGAGAGCCCGATGTGGAGCTCGATCCCAGGACCCTGAGATCATGATCTGAGCTGAAGGCAGAGGCTTAACCCACTGAGCCACCCAGGCACCCCAAAAAACATCTTTTTATATGTCATTGGCTTTGGTTGGATTATGTGCCCTAAACCAGTCAATGTCACTACACAGTTGACAGGTAAGCAGTGATATCTGGACTATACAGTGACAGAAAGAAAAATTTTAATTTGCACACCTAAGCAGTTTACTTGGACCTACACACTAACAGTTTGCCATTCTAACTGATCCTCATTGTAACTGACTCCCAAACCATAACATCAGCTGAATTTTTTCAGTTTGCAAAGGCAACAAGAAAAAGTGACTCCTGAATCTTTAACACAAATACTTGTTAGTTTGGTGTTTGGAGCTAAGCTTTCTCTCAATTGGTAGGCCCAATTTTGTTTTCTAAATACTTTTATTAAAAGCAAAACAGAACTTTCTCATCCCACTCTCAGCTTTCTATCTAGAAAGGAACCTTTGAAGTAATCAAAACTCTTCACTAGCGACATGAATTTTTAATCAATTATGGAAGGTTGTTATGAAGCAATCAAATTTAAAATATAACCTACTAGCAGCAAACTTGATTTTTAGAGGTCTAGCTCTAAGTCATTTTTGGCATGCTTAGTTAAAACCTTGCCTCAAATGGGAACAGTCTGATATTTTTTCCTTAAGCTATGTCATATGACTTTTGTTTTGTTTCACTTAGATATAGTTGAAAGGAGAAGATAATCATAGAGAGACCTCATTACCATCTCTACCACCTGCTCACTCATGAATAATTTAAACTAGGCCAGCTATTCAAGGCCTATTTTTTCCCCTGTTTTTTCATAAAATACATGGTATGTTGTAATGCTCCAGAAAATGTAATTTACTTTCCAAAATAAAGAAACTCAATTAAAATTGATAAAAATTTCAAAAAAGACAGTAAAAAAATCTATGAAGATACTAGTTTATCAAATCCAATAGCTTCTGGACAATATACCAGCAATGATTAATAAAACCTGATCAGGGAAACAGTAGTCATTACTCAACTCATTTAACTAACCGGCAAAGATATATTGCTTAAAAACTGGCACCTCATGGAGAAAAAAAAAATGTAAGTAAGGAACATAGATACATGATCTTTGTTCTAATTATCAAATTAAGCTGTCTTTTTTGGCCATGATTAAACTCTTTAAAGTTAAATATCTTGTGATCCGCAAACACTATAAATTTAATGAGAAAGGAAAAAATAATAAGCGTGTATAAGATCCATATGGAGGGAAAGAAAATGTTTCTAAGTATTTTCCTTAGAAAACCAATTCCTTTAGTATTGCTTGCTTATAAGCTTTAAATATATTTCTGCACCGAATGTGTCTTCACCTGCTCACTCAAACTTAGAATGTTTATTTACTATCATCTAAGTCAGGGGTCAGTAAACCATGAGCTATCAGTTGTCCACCTATTTCTTTTTAATAAAGTTTTATTGGAACACAGTCATGCTTACTTATTTATATTATGGCTCCTTTCTTTTTGCAGCATCAGAATTAAATGGTTGTGACAGAAACCAATGGCTTGTAAGCCTAAAATATTTACTCTAACGCTCATCAATAAAAGTTTTCATTAAGAAAAGAAAGAAAAAAGTTTGCAGACCCTTGATCTAACTTCCCTCCAAAAACTTAATATACAGAAAGCACTTCCTTTGAAAATATTTCATTTATAACCTTCTTGACATACCATTTTGAAAAGAATATTAGGATACTTATCCTTTTTTTTATAATGTAAAACTATTTTTTCTTTCAATTCCAGTGCAATTAACATACAGTGTTATATTTGTTTCAGGTGCACAATATGGTGATTCAACAATTCCATATATTACTCAGTGCTTATCAAGAAAAGTGTACTCTTGGGGATGGGAGGGTGGGGAAAAAAGTTTACTCTTAATCCCCTTCACCTATTTCACCCATCCTCCCCCCTCCCCTCCATAACCATCAGTTTGTTCTCTATAGTTAAGAGTCTGCTTCTTAGTTTGTCTCTTTTTTTACCGATCTTTATTTGTTTTGTTTCTTCAATTCCATATATAAGTGAAATAATATGGTATTTGTCTTTGGCTTATTTTGTTTAACATTAGACTCTCTAGAATCTAGAATCTAGAATCTAGAATCATCCATGTTGTTGTAAATGGCAAGATTTCATTCTTTTTTATGGCTGAGTAATATTCCAGTGTGTGTGTGTGTGTGTGTGTGTGTGTGTGTACACACAAACATCTTATACATATATCACATCTTCTTTATCCATTCATCTATCAATGGACACCTACGTTGCCGCCATAATTTGGCTACTGGTTAAAAAAAAAAAAGCTGCAGTAAACATAGGGGTGCATATATTCCTTCAAATTAGTGTTTTCATATTCTTTCGGTAAATACCCAGTAGTATGATTACTGCATTAGTTCTATTTAAAAATTTTTGAGGAACCTCCATATTGTCTTCCATAGTGGCTACACCAGTTTGCATTCTTACCAACAGGGCATGATAGTTTCTATTTCTCCCTATCCTTGTCAACACTTATTGTTTCTTGTGTTTTTGATTTTAGCCATTCTGACAGGTGTGAGATATCTCACTGGGCTTTCAATTTGCATTTCTGGATGATCAGAGATGTTGAGCACTTTTTCACGTGTCTGTTGGCCATTTGTACGTCTTCCTCGGAGAAATATCTGTTCATGTCTTCTGCTCATTTTTAATTGGATTATTTGAGGTTTTTTCTATTGAGTTGTATCAGTTCTTTTTTTTAAAAAAAAATTCTTTTTTTTTTAAGATTTTATTTATTTATTTATTTGAGAGAGAGAGAGAGATCACAAGTAGGCAGAGAGGCAGGCGGAGAGAGAGGGGGGAGCAGGCTCCCTGCTGAGCAGAGAGCCTGATGGGGACCCGATCCCACGACCCTGAGATCATGACCTGAGCCGAAGGCAGAGGCTTTAACCCTCCGAGCCACTGAGGCACCCCGAGTTGTATCAGTTCTTTATATATTTTGGACACTAACCCTTTATTGGATATGTCATTTGCATGTATCTTCTCCCATTCAGTAGGTTGTCATTTAGTTTTGTTGGTTTTTCCTTTGCTATGCAGACACTTTTAATTTTGATGTAGTCCCAACAGTTTATTTCTGCTTTTGTTTCCCTTGCTTCATAAGACATATCTAGAAAGATGTAGCTATGGCTGATGTCAGAGAAATTGCTGTCTGTGCTCCCTTTTAGGACTTTTATGATTGCAGGTCTCACATTTAGGTCCTTAATCCATTTTGAGTTTGCTTTTTCCAGTTTCATTATTTTGCATGTAGCTGTCCAGTTTTCCCAACACCATTTGTGTTGGGAAAGAGACTGTCTATTTCCCATTGCATATTCTTGCTTCCTTTGTTGAAGATTAACTGAGCATATAATTGTGGGTTTATTTATGAGCTTTCTATTCTATTCTGTTGATCTATATGTCTATTTTTGTGCTGGAATCCTACTGTTTTGATTACTATAGCTTTGCAATATAACTTGAACTCTGGAATTGTAATACCTCTAATTTTGCTTTTCTTCTTCAAGATTGCCTTGGCTATTTGTGGTCTTCTGTGGTTCCATATAAATTTTAGGATTGTTTGACTATTCTGTGAAAAATGTTGTTGGTATTTTGGTAGGGATTACATTAAATAAGTAAATTGCTTTGGGTAGTATAGACAGTTTAACAATATTTGTTCTTCTAATCCATGAGATAGAATGTATTTCCATTTCTTTGTGTTGTCTTCAGTTTCTTTTATCAATATTTTACAGTTGTCAGAGTACAGGTCTTTCACTTCTTTGGTTAAGTTTATTCCTTGGTACAGTATTATTTTTGGTGCAATTGTAAATGGGATTGTTTTCTTAATTTCTCTTTCTGCTACTTCATTATTAGTGTATATAGATGCAACAAATTTTTGTACATTGATTTTGTATCCTGTGACCTTAAATAATTCATTTATCAGTTCTAGTAGTTTTTTAGTGTAGTCTTTAGGTTTTCTATGTATAGTATGTCATCTGCAAATAGTGAAAGTCTTACTTCTTTCTTACCAATTTAGATGCCTTTTACTTCTTTTTGTTGTCTGATTGGTGTGGCTAGGACTTCCAGTATTATGTTGAATAGAAGTCGTGAGAGTGGGATATCCTTGTTTTGTTCCTGACCTTAGGAGAAAAGTTGTCAGTTTTTCATCATTGAGTATGATGTTTGCTGGGGGTTTTTCATCTGAGGCCTTTATTATGTTAAGGTATGTTCCCTCTAAACCTGCTCTGTTGTGGGTTTTTGTCATGAATAGATTTTGTACTTTGTCAAATGCTTTTTCTGCATTTATTGAAATGATCTATGGTTTTAATCTTTTCTCTGATTTATGTGTTGATTCATTTGTGAAAACCAAACCACTCTTGCCTCCCAGGAATAAATTCCACTTAATTGTGGTAAGTAATTTTTTAATGTATTGTGGGATTTGGTTTGCTAATATTTTGTTGAAGAATTTGCATCTATGTTCATCAGAGATATTAGCCTGAAGTCCTTTTTTTTTTGTGTGTCTTTATCTGGTTTTGGAATCAGGGTAATGCTGGCCTCATAGAAAGAATTTGGGAGTTTTCTTTTCTCTTCCATTTTTTGGAAAACTTTGAGAATAGGTATTCACTCTTCTTTAAATGTTTAGTTAGATTGACCTGTGTAGCCATCGGGTCCTGGACTTTTGTTTGTTGGGAGTTCTTTGATAACTGATTCAATTTCCTTTCTGGTAATTGTTCTGTTCAAATTTTCTATTTCTTCCTGTTTTTGTTTGGTAGGTTATATGTGTCTAGGAATTTTCCCATTTCTTCTAGGATGTCTTACTTATTGGCATATAATTTTTCATAATATTCTCTTACGATCCTTATATTTCTGTGGTGTTGGTTGTTATTTCTCCTCTTTCATCTCTGATTTTGTTTTTTTGAGTCCTCTCTCCTTTTTTTTTTTTTTTTTTTTTTTAATTAGTGTGGCTAGAGGTTGTCAATTTTGTTGACCTTTTTCAAAGAACCAGCTCCTGGTTTCATTGATCTGTTCTATTGGTTTTTGTTTGTTTGTTTCTATATCATTTATTTCTCCTCTAATGATTATCATTTCTTCCTTCTGCTGGACTGGGGTTTCATTTGTTGTTCTTTTTCTAGCCCCTTTACGTGTAAGGTTAGGTTGTTTCCTTGAGATTTTTCTTGCTTCTTGAGGTAGGCCTGTACTGCTATAAACTTCCCTCTTAGAATCACTTTTGCTGCATCCCAAAGGTTCAGACTGTTGTGTTTTAATTTGTTTCCATGTATTTTTGAGTTCCTCTTTGATTTTCTGGTTGATTCATTTACTGTTTAGTAGCATGTTATTTAAACTCCATGTATTTGTGCTCTTTTTAGATTTTTTCTTGTGGTTGATTTCTAGCTTCATTGTGCTGTGGTCAGAAAAGGTACATGGTATAACTTTGATCTTTTTGAAATTGTTGAGACTTGTTTTGTGACCTAATATGTGATCTATTCGGGAGAATGTCCCATGTCCACTTGAAAAGAATGTGTACTTTGCTGTCTTAGGATGGACTGTTCTGAATATATCTATTAAATCCATTAGGTCCAGTGTGTCATTCAAAGCCACTGTTTCTTTGTTGATTTTCTGTTTAGATGATCTGTCCATTGACGTAAGTGCAGTGTTAAAGTCCCCTACTATGCTTGTGTTACTATTGATTAGTTTCTTTATATTTGTTATTAACTGCTTTATGTATTTGGGTGCTCCTATGTTGAGTGCATAAATACTTGTTATGTCTTCTTGTTGGATTGTTCCCTGAATGTTTATATAGTGTCTTTCTTGTCTCTTGTTATAGCCCTTGTTTTAAAGTCAGTTTTGTCTGATATAAGTATTGCTACCCGGCTTTCTTTTCACAGTCATTTGCATGATAAATGCTTCTTCAATCCCTCACTTTCAATCTGTATGTGTCTTTAGGTCTGAAGTGAGTCTCTCATAGGCTCACTTCATCTTATTTTTATAGGTTCCCATCATCTTATAGATAGATGGGTGTTGTTTTTGTTTTTAATTTTTTTTAATCCTAATGCCACCCTCCGTCTTTTGACTGGAGCATTTAGTCCCTTACATTGAAAGTAACTATTGACACATATATATTTATTGCCATTTTGTTACTTGGTTTGTGTTTGCTTTGTGGCTCTCCTCTGTTCCTTTCTTCCCTTGCTCTCTTCTCTCACCATAAGTTGGCTTTTTTTAGTGATATACTTGAATTCCTTTCTCTTTATTTTTTGCATAGCTATTACTGTTTTTTTCATATGTGGTTACCGTTAGGTTTGTATATAACATCTTCTGCATATAGCAGTCTATTTTAAGTTGATGGTCACTTAAGTTTGCATCCATTCTTTACTCCTCTCCTCCCCCACATTTTAGGTAGATGGTGTCATACTTTACTTCCCTTTATTTTGTGAGTCCTCTAATTTTTGAGATGTACTTATTTTTACCTCTTTTGTGCTTTCTACTTTTCTTAACTTACTTATGGTCTTTTCAGTCAAAGAGTCCCCTTTAACTTTTCTTGTAGCTCTAGTGTAGTGGTCATGAACTCCTTTAACTTTTGTTTGTCTGGGAAACTCTTTACCTCTCCTTCTATTCTGAAGGATAGCGTTGCTGGATAGAGAATTCCTGACTGCAGATTCCTTCTTTTCAGCATTTTGAATATGTATGCCATTCCCTTCTGTCCTGCAAAATGTCTATTGAAAAATACATTGATAGCCTTATGAGGTTTCCCTTGTATGTAACTGTTTTCTCTTGCTGCTTTTAAAATTCTTTATCACTGCTTTTTGCCATTTTAATTACTATGTGTCTTGGTGTGGACCTCTTTGGGTTGATATTTTGGGGGATCTCTGTGTCTCCTGCATCTAAATTTCTGTATTCTTCCCCACATTTGGGCTGTTTTCAGCTATTTTTTCTTCAATTTCCTGCTCCCTTTTCTCTCTCTTCTTCTTCTGGGATACCTATAATGTGAATGTTATTAAGCTTGATGGAGTCACTGAGTTCTCTAAGTCTATTCTCATTTTGAATACTCTTTTTTCTTTCACCTTGTTGTGGAAAACAATCAGACCAGCAAGATTCTAAGTGAGCTTCAGAGAAGCAGGAGAACTAGGGTTTATTTTATGCCAGCAGACCCAGATGAGCTTGCACTCGAAACTCGGGGCCCTGAGTAGTGGGGTTACGGGGTTTTTATAGGGGGTGCAGGAGGTCAGGTTCCAAGGGCTATGCTGGCTGCTTGTAGGTGGGTTTAAACTGGGGGGGTGTAGGGGGGTAAGGGTTGCTTTAGGCTGTTAGGGGAGTGCAGGAGGCTTGTGGCGGGAAGCCCGTGTACAGAAGCAGAAACTGCTGGTTATCTCTTGCTCTTTCTATCTACTGGGGCCTGATGGCCTGGGCCTGCTCTGGGTAATTTTCCTCTTCAACCTGCTCAGATTGATTACTTTCCATTACTATGTCTTCCATGTCTCTGTTTCGTTCTTCTGCTTCTTCTAACCTGCTATTAATTTCTTCTAACCTGCTATTAATTTCTTCTAGTGCATTTTTAATTTAAATTATTTTGCTCTTCATCTCTGATTAGTTCTTTGTATCTCTGTGTTAAGGGTCTTACTGATGTCCTCCACTCTTTTCTCAAGTCCAGTCAAGTCCAGTATCTTTATAATCATTAATTTAAATGCCTTATCAGGCAAATTACTTATCTCTGTTTCCCATCCATCCATCCTTCACATCCTCTTCTCTAAGATGTGACCTCTTCTCTACATTTAATTCTAGAGTTTGTTCTGCCAATCTTCATGTCACTTTCTGGGTTATTTATACTGATGTGAGTGTTTCTAGTTCTATCAGTGGGAGGAGGTGAGTATAGGGTCCTTCTACCCTGCCATCCTCCCTGGAAGTCCCTTAGCCTTCTGTGATAATATGCTAAAATAAATGTCCTCAAAAGATATTTATAAAAACAAATGATATCTGAGAGAAAAACAATATTTGGCACCATTTTTTTTCTTTCAGAATTTTTTTTTTAAATTATCTGACCATTAGGAAGTTCTAAATATTAACAATGCTAACTAGAAGAATTAGAAGTAGCACTTGCCTGGAAGTAAATGGATCAAAAGAAGAACCCGGCACATGAAGTGACCAACACCAAACAGATCTCTATATTTGAGTCAAAATTGCTTTATCGTTTTTAGGAAAACAATTTAACATAACCCCTGAAAAGCCTGGCTTGATGCAAGACTCTCCATATTTCAGTTCATTCCATTTTTTTTTTTTAATGCACATTGGCTTATGAAGTAATAGACATATAGATGAAAGAACAATGGGGTAGAACTTCAGAAACCTAGTTTCTGGTCCTGACTCTGTCCCTAACATAAATTATGAGGGTTTCAGTGTTTTTTTTGGTTAATAAGTTGTCACTTGCTCTTTTATCTTTTTTAAATTTATTTTTTGCTTGAGTATAGTTGACACATGAAGTTATGTTAGTTTCATAGACATACATACAACATAGTACAACATAGTGACTCAGCAACTCTATATAGTATTCGAAGCTCACCACAATTGTAGCTACCATCTGTCACCATACCATGCTACTACAATACAATTGACTGTTTTCCTTATGCTGTACCTTTCATTCCCATGATTGGTTCATTCCATAACTGGAAGCCTGCATCGCCCACTTCCTTCTGCCCATTTTGCCTATCCCCTCATCCTGCTCCCCTTTGGTGATTTTCAAGGTCAGTTTGTTTGTTCATTTGTTGCACTGTTATTCCACAGAGGTGCGTATGTGTTCCATAACTCAGAAGTTATGAGTCTGTGGAGAAGTGGGTGGAGAGGTAGCTTAGTCTCCAAAGTTTTGATTTCTTTCTTTTTAGTAACTACTGGAATTCTATGTTTTATTTAAGAGAAAAAGTCCATTTCTAATAAAAGTTTGAAAATCGTTGGTTATGTGATTTCATAGTCTTTTACAAGCTTAAAATTTTATTTTCCATTAGTTCAAACTGTTCAACAGAGTTAGCAAGATTATTTCTATTTAACAACACATCCATAAACCCTTAAAATAATAAATTACTAAATTAGAAAAATGCATAGCCGATCCTGTTAGTCATTTGGTCTAGCTGTCCAATCTGTTTCTAATACAAGTAGAATGGGGCATCTAGCCTCTATTTTTAATTAACTTTGTTTCTGCACTATAATTAGACACTATATTACCTATTCCTATTTTGGAAAATAGGAAAAAAAATGTAAATATAAACCCCATTATCTTAACATTAAGATGTGAATTTTGGAGATTTTTTTCCTTGTATTTTTTTATAAGCATTTTAAGCAATTTTAATCATATAGCATATATAATTTTATATCATGTTTTTAAAAACTTAACATATATTTTTCACATTTTATATTGCTACACATCTCATGACCATGATTTCAATGGTTGTGTTTTATTTATCGATCCATTATCTGATAACTGAGTGTTTTCCTGAACTAGTTATGTTTCCTCCTCTTTTGTTATGCAATGAAAAATATTATATAAATAGCTTCTTTCAAAGTTAATATTATTTACTTTGATATAGCTTTTTCAGAAATGGGAGTGTTGTGTACAAGAGGATGAATATATGGCTGAACTCTTTCCTATAGATGATGTAATGATAGACATAGGTGCAACAACATGTGAAGATGTCTGGACTGATTGTTAGTATCTTCTTGACCACTTTCAGTGGCAAGGAGCTCAAGATACACGAAGAAGATGTACAAGTGACAGTTACAGGTTTAGAAGCGGAAATAAAACCAGTTTACTTAGAAGTCATGATGAGTTTACTTTCTCGATAACAACTGCTACCACTTTTTTAAAAAATATTCTGTTTTGGGGCACCTGGGTGGCTCAGTGGGGTAAGCCTCTGCCTTCGGCTCAGGTCATTGTCTCAGGGTCCTGGGATCGAGCCCCACATTGGGCTCTCTGCTCAGCAGGGAGCCTGCTTCCCCCTCTCTCTCTGCCTGCCTCTCTGCCTGCTTGTGATCTCTCTCTCTGTGTCAAATAAATAATAAATAAAATCTTAAAAATCTTAAAAAAAAGATCCTATCCTTTGCTTAGAGGACAACAGTTTGTTTCTGTAAATCAAAAAGAAGAATCAGATAGATTGAGATGTCCTTTAGAATAATTAAGGGAATAGACTAGTGTAAAAAAAAAAGTTAAGCCACCACTTTTCTATAGCAATTGTTTAGGTCTCTTTGGAATTAATATATTAAATAATGTAAAATACTATTTCATATATATATTTTATATTAATTTATTTACCAAATATATTTATATAAAATCAGTACTTTTGTTAATGTAAATATAATTAATCAATGTTATTAAACTATATGCAGTATGTATAAATAACATATTAGTGATAGGTAATATAATATAAAATTAACTGAATACAATGAAACCACATGGGGCTATGCTCACAGAGTATAAGACAAAGGATAACACAGAAAAATTAAGTCCGAAGAAATAAAAAAATGCTCTTAAAATATCAGAAAGATTCAATGACTTTATGAAGATCATTGGAGCACATTTCTTAGAGGCATTTAATTATGTTCTCTTTGCTAGTCTTAGGTGGAGCAGGAGGAAGAATAATCTTGAATGTAGGAAAGAAGATGGGCTATTTTTTTTTTTTTTAAAGATTTTATTTATTTATTTGACAGAGAGAAAGAGATCACAAGTAGGCAGAGAGGCAAGGCAGGCAGAGGGAGAGGGGGAAGCAGGCTCCCTGCTGAGCAGAGAGCCTGATGCGGGGCTCGATCCCAGGACTCTGGGATCATGACCTGAGCTGAAGGCAGAGGCTTAAACCACTGAGCCACCCAGGCACCCGAAGATGGGCTATTTTAAGTGATTGTATAATCAGTATAAATATCTCAGTCTGTCTATACATTTCGTTAGCCTACGGGTTTTTTTTTTTGTTTTTGTTTTTGTTTTTTTTTACTTAGCTATTCCTCTAGGAAATCAGATTATTTTATCTACAAATTCAGCATTGTGCCTTTTTTCAATTCACCAGAATATCAGAAACCTTCCCTTTTAGAGTAGTTGAAGACATCTTTTCAGCTGTGATGATAGGGATCACCCCCAGGTATTGAGTACGTATTACTACACATGTAGGATATTAGTTTTCTGCTGTGATTCAACCTGACTGTTGCCATAAGCAGCCTTGAGCTTCTAAAATAACTTTCTTCTGAATGTTCTCTTGAGTTTACTTACCCAGAGATCATTTCCTTTAGGTCA
>CM052887.1:18704610-18733611 GCA_028534135.1 Potos flavus
ATGCACAGAGATTTCTAAAAGCAGTACTTCTATATTACTCTAAGCAACTTTGTTAAATTCTAAAAGAAAGTATTTTATTCACTATGAGATCGTATACAAAAAATCAAGAACAGCAAAACCAATTTATTTTCCCTTTCTGTTTACTTCATAATACTCTTTTCATGTAAGTTTTTTTGTCTTTTTTAATTATTATGATGTAATCCATTGAGATAGGTAATATTTGTGATTTATGACTTTTGAGGAACGAGGGGACCAAAAGGTTCATAAAGACATGCTATTCTTTTTTTTCCCCCAACTTCAGCTTCTATAATATGTAGTTTCTATCTTTCGTTCAGTGATTTCTCTAGTTTTCTTTCTTTTTGCTATGCAATTAGAGCAAAAAATCTTACCCTTAATATCCTTAATATTCACTTACGCAGGTAACCCTATCCTTTTGCAATAAATTTCCCTTTTAATCTGTTACATGATTTAGAAAAAGTAGTGGAAATTACTATGTGTCTACTTCAAAGCAGTAACATATAAAACACTATATTTCAGAAATCATAGAAATGATGATAGTAATAGCCAATATTAATTAGTATTTACTATTTGCTGGGTATTTTGCATGTATAAATCTTCAAAGTAAACTCTCTATGGATTACTATCCATATCCTCACTTTACAAGTGAGGAAACTGAGTCACAGGTATATTATAACTTGCCCAACACTGCATAGCTTCAAAGAGGTAGTGCCAGGACTCAGACCCAGGGAGGCTGGCATCATTCCTCAAGAGCAGCCCACATTCCACCAATTCCCTGAGAAGTTATTTGGTCATGATCTTCTCTTCCAAATCCTTCATTTGATGTTATCTTATGCTATCTGGTATTGCATGTTTTTAAAATAGCTTCATATTCAAGTAGATTATTAAGTCCTGGTAAGTAGACTGGCCTACACAAATATGAGGGTTATATGTAATGCTTAATGAATTTTTCCAATGTGACGGATACTTTGCTAAGCAATTTACTCATATTATCTCACTGAGTTCTTACTACAACACCCTGAAGTATAATTATCCCATCCCATTTTACATATATTTGTTGAGATTTCAGCAACTTGCTTATGCCTGATTTTGCTTAGTAAATATCTTTTGTTCATCATGATCATAGCATTTCAGAATCACAGTCATTCATAATATTTCAAATTGAAGTAACTTGAGTCCACATATTCTGACTCTATCATTCACAGATAAACCTACAAAATAAGTTTGTATATGACTGTTGACCAGAGTAGACCAAATATAGCTTAGCAATTATGGAAATTATATTTCTTTCCTTACTTGTATGCTATGAAATTTCCTTACATAGGCAAAAGGAAAAGGAGATTAAAGAAATAGTCTCATAAATTTGGCAATCTGAGGAGATAGATAAAATTAAACTACTCCATCCTAACTTAAAAAATATTGTGTCTCTCTATCTGCTCTATCACAAAGGGCTGAATTGTCAATCAAGCTCACAGAAAATGGAGGTTTACAAGGAAGAAGTCTGGGCTAACACCACATCAATGTCCGGAAGGCCAGAATTCAGTCAGGCATAACTTCCTAAATCCTTTCCCAACACTGTGATGCATTTTGGGTGTGGAAAGAGTAATGCTAACTGCATGACATACAAGATAGCCCGGGGAAGCCTATTAATTCAGGGATCTCGTATTATACACCTTAGAAATTACTTAATGAGAAGGACTATTAACTAACTTTTATTCTCTAGTGGGTCTGTGTGTAACAAGTGGAAAAGGGCAGTTTGATTACAGTAAGTAATTCAGACAAACCAGGTAAGATTGCTAAAATGATTTCTCAGATAAAAGAAATCCTTACACTGTGGACCCTGCAAAACCTTTTTATCTTGCAGCTAGTGAATTCTGTCCCTGTTTACAAGGAGGTATGGCCAAGATTAAAAGGTGTTTTGGCTATTGGAAGGAGGGAGAAACCTAGCTCTTAATCCTGTCCTCCCACTTAACAATGTAGAAATAAACCTGCAAACAATTGGGAATAAAAACATTACATTCTTCTAAGTAATGACTATTAGCATCTAAAAAATGTCATGCAAAAAAAAAAAAAAAAAGTAATTCGAGTGTTAAAATATACATATTCCATGCTACCTAGGTACAATAATATCTCCTCACAAGTATTACAGAGTAGGAAAAATAAGTATTTATTTGAATGTCTTTTTAGAGTAGGGCTGCCAAATAAAATACAGAACACCAAGTTAAATCCAAATTTCAAACACAACAAATTTTATTTTAGTATAAGTGTTTCCCTGATATTTAATCTTATATTTTGTTCTGGCAAGCCTAACTGGAAGTCCTGTATTTTTATTTGTTAAGTGTGGAAACCCTACTTTAAGGTCATACATTGGAGGTAATACAATGTAATGATTAGAGCATGGGCTCTGAAGCCAAACTATTTGGAGTCTAATACTGATGTATTAACTAACTATGTGACTGCCCAAATGATGTACTCTTCCTAGGCCTCAGTTCCTTTCCTGAACAAATGGGAGGTTTTATGAGGATAAATGATAAAATACATGGCAAATACTTAGAACATACAGTATGCTTGGGTGAAGATACTCAGAAGAAAGCACTATATGGAAAGTTAGCTGGAATGTGAGTACCTTAACTTTTCTATTTCTACTTATAAATTGAAAACTCCTACTTTAGTATGGCTATTTGGATTTTATCTATGTATGCGTATAAAGTAGAAATATATTCACTGTAGGTTTTCAGAACCATATAAATATTAAGTATCACATTTTGTTTGTTTAGTGAGTGTTTGCCTTGCCTGTATTACATAAAATATGAGATGAAAGGGTCAATCTCTCATAACAGAGCCTACCCCATGATCTATTTACATTTAACTGCATATTTTAGTGTAAGCACGATATTTCAAAATCTATACTTTTAAAACATATGAACTTAAGCCTGCAAGTGGGAATGTAAAAAGAGTAATCAGAGTTAGTCAGCAAAACATATCTGATAATTGATTTCAAAAAATGCAGAAATTCCTATTACCTGCTGAAATATACTTCCTACATAAAAAACAAACAAACAAAGCTTGCTTCTCTTCGCAGGAAAGTTTTTCTTCTTTACCAATGACAAATTAAATTCTTCTCCAACATTCTCTTCAATATGCATAGTGATCACATTATATCTAAAGAAAGTTTAGTTTGATTGTTTCTTAATTATCAATATATTTTCAGAAATAAAACATGCAATTTTTGGTATATTTTAATTGTGAGAATAAAATATTAGGTATTGTAATCCACAGCATAAATTACTTTCTGTCAACTTGCTCATCTTACCAATTGCAATAATGCTCTGAATTTCTTAGTACTTTAAAATAGCGATTAAAGAATTAAAGTAGATTTCACAATAATTACTCTCTCAATAGAATGGGGGATATGCAGATTAAATATAAATCATTAATATATATAATCCAAGCAATATTGAGTCATTTAAGTGTACAGATAATTCTAATTGACTACTTCCACACATTTTGTTATAAAAAAATTAAATATATGAGTTCTAATGCTTTTTGCCAACAGTAGGATTGTATATCTACAGCAATCAGCAAGGATGTACAGTATTTGGTTATTTTTCCTAATAAGTTAAATTCATAAAAATTCTCTCTTTGAAGTTTGCCAGAGTATAGGCATATGCTTATTTTAGGAGAAATTTAATGCTAAAATCAACTGAAGTAAAGAACATCTGATTCTGTATTCTTACTGATAATATGTATGGGTGTGTGTAAGATTTTCCTTTTCAATGAATCTGGCCTCTTTACTGAACATTTTCTCCAAAGTTTCAGGCATAAAATCTGATATACTGAAATGGTCACTGTTCTCTTTATAATTCTAATTAGACAAGGAGTTGCCAGATGTTCAGATTGTCTTAAGACCTCCCCAGGATACAATATTCTCTGAAGTGTTTTGATTCTGTAGCAATGTTAACACATAATCTGTGCAGAAGCACATTTCCCATTCCATTTTCAAATTAGGTGTTTTGTTTTGTTTTGTTTTGTTTTGTTTTGTTTTTTATGATTTTACCTTCTATTTTCAGAGAGGCAGTACACAATTCTGTATGTCCTTCTAGGTGTAATCATTGTTTTACAGAAACTTATTTCTTTTGCCTTTATTGGGTGTTGCTACTTCTGTGTTTACGACTTGTATGTCTATTTTTGTTGAAACCAAATAATGAACAAAAAGCACAAGGGGACCTCTTTACAATGTCATTATGCAGGCTGATGGAAAGGTAGATTGACAAACCACATTTCCAGTTCTCTGTGCAAGGAGCCCAAGCTTACCTCTCAAGTTGCAATTATAGATTTTCTATATGGATTCTAGAGAATTTGCTGTTAGGTTTTCGTTTTTGTTTTTGTTTTTAGCTGTTCCATTGAACTTTATATAAAGCCTATGATAGGAGTAAATTTTCTCAACTGGATAAGCTTTTCTTTCTCCCTTTCTCTTCCATCTGTCTTTCTTTTCTTTTCCCTGCAAATGAGGCCTTTGGAAGAAAGTACCAGAAATAATGGCATAACAAGAAGGGATACTCAGGGTGCCTGGGTGGCTCTGTCTGTTAAGTGTCTGCCTTCAGCATGGGCCATGATCCCAGAGTTCTGGGATGGAGCCCACTAGGCTAGCTGCTCGGTGGGGAGCCTGCTTCTCTCTCTCCCTCTGCCTGCCACTCAAGCGTGCATGCTCTCTCTCTGTAAAATGAATAAATAAAACCTTTTTTTTTTTTTAAAAAAAAAAAAGGAAGGGGATACTCAAGGTCCTGAATAATGGAACATGTATCTTTGTGTTTATCCTGTTGTATGCTTGTAGCTTTAGATCACAGATGATAAGGCATTTCTTAATTTTATGCCATTACCATAGTCATTTCTGGCCTCTCCTCATTTCTCTGGATCAGATCTCTTCCTTTCTTTTAGATGAGATATCTAAGCTGTGTATTGAAAGTGTGTTGCTGCATTTGGAATGCAGTAATCACACTGCACATACATTGACAATGTAGCTAGGAAATGTTAGGAGCATCAAGTCCTAAACAAAATTCTTCCTTTAAATTTGGGAAGCATCTTCGCTTTCTAAAAAAATACAATTCTTTCACCTGCTCCATGCCATTAGATTAGCATCTACCTCTTTCTATATTTAAAATAAATTCTAGGGGCGCCTGGGTGGCTCATCTGGTTAAGCAACTGCCTTCTGCTCAGGTCATGATCCTGGAGTCCCAGGATCTAGCCCCATATCCGGCTCCCTGCTCAGCAGGGAGCCTGCTTCTCCTTCTCTCTCTGCCACTCCTCCTGCTTGTGCTCTCTTGATTGCGCCAGCGCTCTCTCTCAAATAAATAAAATCTCTAAATAAAAAATAAAAAAATAAAATGAATTCTATGTGGTTTTGAAAATCTCCTCCTTAATTCATTATAGATTCCTTCGAAGAACAACCAAGAATGTACTTGATGTATGCTCTAGGGAAAACAACAACAAAAAACAAAAGCTATTGAATCTTTCATTCTACTTTGAACTAGGAGGGTTTAAATAAGGAGGCTTTTTGTTTGAGAATAATTTAAAACTAGACTGAGAAAGGCCAGTTGGGATAATTTTCCCTTTACTGTGAGTGATTCTTAGTGCTAATGTCTGACTTTTTGAACCTTAGCTAGACTCCAAAAGATCTATTAGCCAGTGAAAATATGTATAACATCATTCAGTGAGACTGCACTGTTAAAACATATTCAATCCAATCAAAATTAGTAAAAAATTTCATTATTTTTAATTCCATTTACTTTAATAATTGTGGAACACTCAGAAAATCTATGTTATTTTAAAAGGTCATGAAGTAGACCTTTTTAAATTTGCTAATTTAAATATCAACTCATTTTCAGCACATTGGAAAATATAGACTACGTCTTCTGGCAATTCAGAAATATTTATTGCAATTTCATCTCTCTATTTATAAGATGAATAATATGCTCTCTTCACAGATATCTAATCCCTTTTAATCAGTTAAAAAGCTTTTATTACTGAGCATATCTGTGCCCAACAGTGTCCTCGGCATTATGTGGGCTTAAAGAATAAAATGAGCAAAAACACTATCTACCACCTCAAAGCACTTAAAATCTAATAATAATAAGTACTTAATATTTATTGAAAGCTAGAGTAGCTATATGAATTTCAGGCAAAGTAGACTTCACAGTGAGGAAGATTATCAGGAATAAATAGAGCATTTGGTAATGATAAAGGGATCAATTCTGCAGGAAAACACAATAATCCTAAACATGTATGCACCTAACCAAAGAGCCTCAAAATATATAAGGCAAAAAATAACAGAACTGAAGGAGAAATAGATAATCCACTCTTAGAGTTGGGAGAATACAAATCCCTTTCCCAATAACTGAGAAATCAAACAAGCAGAAAATCAGTAAAGAAATACTTGACCTAAATAGCAACATCAATCAATTTGACCTAATTGATGTTTATAGAATAATCCATCCAACAACACTAGGATACACATTTTTCTCAAGCTCATATGGAATATTCACAAAGATAGACCAAATCACAGGCTATAAAACGTCTCTTAACAAATTCAGAATAACGGAAATCATACAAAGTATATTCTCAGAACACAGTAAAATTAAACTAGAAATCAATAGCAAAAGATAGGTGGCAAATCCCCAAATATCTGGACATTAAACAAGACACTGCTACATGACACATATTTCAAAGAAGTACTAAAATAACTTTTAAAAATATTTTATTTATTTGCGAGAGAGCGCTTGCGCATGTGCGCCTGTAAGTGATGGTGGGGGCAGGAGGGGAAGGAGATGGAGAGGGGAAGAATTTCAAGCTGACTTTGCAGGCCAAGTACTGAGCCCAGTTTGGGGCTCAATCTCAGGACTCTGAGATCATGATCTGAGCCAAAATCAAGAGTCAGAGGCTTAACTGACTGAGCGACCCAGGCACTCCTCAAGAGAAATTTTAAAATAGTTTGAAATGAATGAAAATAAAAATTCAACCTATAAAAACTTGTGAGATGCAATGAAAATAGTGTTAGCAGGAAATTTATTAATAAATGTATATATTTGAAAAGAAAAAAGATCTAAAGTTAATATACTAAATTTCAATCTTAGGTAATTAAAGAAATTAAGCCTAAATCAAGAAGAAAAAAATAATTAGAGCAGAAATCAATAAAACTGAAAACAGAAAAATAAGAGAAAATTAACAAAACTAAAACTGATTTTTTGAAGATGAATAAAATGGATAAATATCTGGCCAAATTAAACTAGGGAAAAAGAGAGAAGATGCAAATTATCAATATCAGAAAGATGTGCCCTCACTACTGATTACATGGGCATTAAAAGATATTAAAAAAATAATGTGAAAAAGTCTATGCCTGAAAATTTGATAACATTGATGAAATTGACAAATTCATTGAAGACATAAACTATAGGAAGCTCACATAAGGGATATAGACAACCTGAATAGATCTATATCTATTAAAGAAATTAATCAAGTAATCAATAATCTTTCTAAAAATGACAACTTTCTAAAAAATGACAATATCAGGCCCAAAGTATGTTCCAATTGTTTCTATGAGCAATACCAAAACCAGATAAAGACACTACAAGAAAAAAAAAAAACCTATAATTCAAAATCTCATATAAACATAGATGCAAATATCAACACAATTTTAACAAATGGTAGCCAACAATGTATAAAATGAGTTAAAAACTACAGGCAAATATGATTTATTTCATGAATTCAAGGCCGGTTCAACATTAGACAATCAATTAATATAATCCATCATACCAATAGGCTAAGAAAAAAAAAAAAAAACAACTATGTTCTTATCGGTTGTCAGAGAAAAAAAAATTTAACAAAATCCAAAACCTATTAAAAACAAAAACTCTCACCAAAGTAGGGAAAGAGCATAATTTCTCTAACTTGATAAAGAACTTCTACAAAACATCCATGATTAACATTATACCTTTTGATGAGTGACTGGACACTTTCCCCCTAAGATTGGTAACAAGGCAAGAATGTTATCACTCCATTAACCTCATACTAGAAGTCTTATGTAGTGTAACAAAACAAGAAAGAATTAAAAGCTATACAGATTGGAAAATAAAAAATAAATAAATAAAATAAAACTGTCCTCATTAACATATAGCACGACTGTCCATTAGTCTATGTAGAATCTCAAAGAAATCGACAAAAAACTGGAATCAATAAGGAAGTATAGTGAGGTTGTTGGATGCAAGGTAACATATACAAGTCAACTGCTTTTCTCTATAACAGCAATGAGTAATTGAAGGTTGAAATTAAAAAAAACTATTTACAATAGCACCAAAAATGAAATACTTAGGTATAAATCTGACAAAATATATATAAGATCTGCATGCAGAAAACTACAAAACCCTGATGAAAGAAATCAATGATTTAATAAATGGAGAGATATTCTGTGTTCATGGATTAGAAGACTCAGTCTCATCAAGGTGTCAGTTCTCCTCAACTTAATCTATAGATTCAATGTAATTACAATCAAAACTTCAGCAAGCTGTTTGGAAGATAATTAGGAAAATGTTTCTAAAATATATCTGGAAAGGCAAAAGACCTGTAATAAATGTCATAATACTGGAGAAGAACAATGTTGGAGCACTCATAGTAGACAATGTTTGCAAGACATGTGGTGATGCAAGAATTTATGATGGAGTAAGAAATTGTTAAATCCAGATATGAACTCAGTGCGTACAACAACGATGTTAATTTGGGGATTTTTAAATGTAAGACAGAATTAAACACTAGGCAATTATAACATTGAAAATGGAGGGATGTGATCAGGATTAAAAGGTATTTGTTTCCATCAGATGAAGAATAGAAGTGGTAATCAGTGTAAGATTTTCAGATAAGTATAGTAGTTGAATTTTAACAATAACTAAATGTGGATTATTAGAACAGATCAAATGCTAAGCCACAAAACATGTCCCAATGAATGCCAATCAATCTTATCATATAGGCCATCTACTCCTATTCCAGTAAAATAAAATATTTCCTCCAAATATATTTTTTGGAAATTAAAGAAAGAATACACTTCTCTGTGCATAATGTGTCTGTCAAAGAACTAGATAATGAATGCCCTAAAATACTTAGAACAAAATAAAAATGAATATCAAATATTAACATTTATGTAATGCAAGTAACACTTACAAGAAAATGTTTAACTTAGATGCATTTAATAGAAAAAAAGAAAGATTAAAAATTAATGAGTTTTATTTTCAATTCAAATTTTAGATTAAAAAAGATAAGATAAAATCAAACATAAAAGAAAACATCATGTAGGTATGAGCAGTAATTTATTACACAGAAAACAAAGAAATGATAGAAAGGGTCAGCAAAGCAAAAATGTTTCTTTGATGGTTTTAGTAACTTGCTCAAAGTAACTCAGCCAGAAAGTATGGGATCAGGTCTCCCAACAGAGCAAGTGTGACCCTAGGCTCTGAATTCTTTTCCAGGTAACACTTCTAAGACTCCTTTTTCCATTTTACCAAAGTTAAAGTCCAGAGAAATTAAATGCCTTGACTTGAGTCAATATGCCATCTGTTTCTTTTAGTTGTTTTTTTTTTTTTCATTATGGTTAGTAGAACATTTAAAAGTACATATGTGGCTTGCATTATATTTTATTGGACAATGTTTTATATATAGGGGATAAATTCAATTTGAAAGTAAAAAGAGTCAGAAATAGGAGATGGAGGTTCTTGCCAAGAGGGAAATAAATGTTCTTACACAGAGGCTATAATTTCCTAGGTATTAAGAAAAACACTGTTCTAATAATACTCTTGTAATATTTTTAGGAGTGGAACTGGTAACTTCCTCCATGTTAATCTTTTTAGATCAAGGATGTTTTCTAAATTTGGAGTAGAATGTCCTCTTTGGGGATTTTATAATGGTATTTTTCTTTCTATAACTCTGGGACAGTGCCAAGGGATAGGTTGTTGAGGATGGGGAAACAAAATCCTTAACTCCACAATCTCTATCAGTCACCAATAAAGTCACCTTAAATAATTTTTCATTCTAAGCAAAAGCAACGTCCTTACTAATATAACATGGCTTTTAGATTTGTCTTCTAATAGTTGGTTCTAATTTTTCATCTTCTTTTTGATCAGTTGGTATTTAACACCAATTATCATTTCCCCCTTTTTGAAATATTTTTATTATTTTCTTCTCAATTTTCTTAGCCCAGTCCCTTTCATATCCCCATTAAACATTTAAAGTACTCTGAGCTCAGTCCTAGGACCTCTTTCCTTTGTCTACATTCAGTCTCTAGGTTATCTTTTTTTTTTTTAAGATATATTCATTTTTTTGAGAGAGAGAGAAAGAGAATGAGTGAGCATGGGGCGGGGGGCAGAAGGGGAGAATCTTTGAGCAGACTCCCTGCTGAGCATAGAGTCTGATGTGCGGCTTGATCCCACGACCCATGAGATTATGACCTGAGCTGAAACCAAGAGTTGGACCCCCCAACTGACTGAGTCACCCAGGTGCCCCAGTCTCTAGGTAATCTTATCCATTTTCACAGATTTACTTATCACCTATATGCTGATATCTCCAAAATTCGAATGTCCTGCTCAGACTCTCAGCTGAATCCAGACTCATATTCTACTGCTTACTCAATACCTCCATTTGGATGTCCAATAGGCATGTCCAATAGGACATGATCAAATTGAACATATCCCAAAATGAAGTCCCAATTTCCCACCCCGAACCTATTTCTCTTACAATGTTTCGCATATCTTTAGAAAGGGACTCCATTAGTCCAGATGCTCAGGCCAAGTGATGTCATCTTAGCTCCTCATTTTTTCTCATATTCAACATCCACTCCATCAGCATATACTTCAAAATTTATCCAAAATCTGATCAACTCTTACCACCTCCACTGTTGCCTCTTGATCTAAACCACCATCCTCTCTGATTGCAATAGCTTTCTAATCTAACTGGTCTCCCTGTTTCCACTCCTACTCCTATTCAGTGTTCTCCATACACAGCCAGAATTATCACTTTAAAAGATGAGCAGATAACATTATTCCCATGTTCAAAATCATGTTCTCATCTAACATAAATCCAAAGTCTTCAATTATAGGTTATGTAGCCTTATATTTTCTCTCTCCCTCTACCTTCTTCTGACATCATCTTCTACCAATCCCCCAGCTTCCCTTTAATTACATTCCAACAAATCTGGCAAATCCAGTCTCCTATCTGTTCTCCACACTGATAACACACACCTCGCACATCAAGATATGATCCTACTTGGGGGCTTTGTCCTTTCTGCCTAGATGGTCTTTCCTTTAGATATTATCATGGCTTCGTTCTCTCCTCCCTCCACCCAGTCTCTGTTTGTGATATCTTTAAGCCCTTTCTAATGCAGAACAAACACATTTATATCCCTTGTACACACACACACACACACACACACACACACACATACACACACACACAACCTACCAACCCTCATGTTGTTTATTTTTCCTCATAGTATCAATCCTCGATTGCCAAGTTCTTTATATTCTTGTTTGTTTATTGTCCATTTTGCCCCACTAAAGCATAAGCTTCTCAAGGGCAAGAATTTCATTTCTTTAACTGCTTTACCCCCAGTACCTAGAATAGCTCTTGGCACATACTGGACACTCAATAAATATTTTCTAAGTGTACAAATTAATGAACTTTCCAACCAGATTTTCTTTAGGGTTATTCTTTGTAGGTATTGTGGAGTTGCCTCTGCTGTTTGATTAATGGCATCATAAGAATGGTTGACATTTAACATTGTAGAAGGAGATGATGATAATGACAAAAATGATGAGGAGAAGGAGGATTAAGTAAAATACAGGAAAAGGGCTGTTGAGGAAATCAAGTCAGTTGTCTTCTCGGGAAAGTTTTAACCTATGGGACTGAATGATTGTTGAGAATGAAGAAGATAGGTGCAGACAACCATGGTGCAATTCAGCTACTCTTTCAGCTAAGATAGCCACTTGCAAATTCAGAGACAATAAAAACCACAGATACTGTGATTCCCTGAGTATATTCTCCTGGGTTCTGCTTCTGATCTTGATTTCTGGCTTTTGTGATGACTTCAATTTATACACTTGGTAGGCTGAATAATTCTGTCCCTGCACAAGTGTTCACATCTGAATCTCCACAACCTGTGACTATGTCAGTTCATTTGCAAAAGGGACGTGCAGATGCGATTGATTAAATCAAAGCTCTTGAGGTTGGAAGACTATGCTAGCTATTTTTGTATGGCTCAAACATAACCACATGAGTCTCATAAAAGAGTTACGAGAGTCAGAGGCAGAAAAAAGATTTGACGACGCCATACTTCCGGCTTTGTAAATGAAGGAAGGGGCATAAGCTAAAGAATGAAGACAGACTCTAACACTGGACAAGTAAGGAAGGAAATGGATTCTCCCCTAGATTCTCTGGAGGGAGTGTATCCCTGCCAAATACCATGATTTCCATCTAGTGAAACCTGTTCGAGGCTTCTGACCCCTAGAAATGTAAGATAATAAAGTTATGTTAAGCCATTAAGTCTGTGGTAATTTGTTACAGCAACAATAGGAAAACAATATACCCACAAATTTTAGACCACTCTGTTTACTGTCATCCTTGTTCTCCCAACTAATTTTTATGTCCTAGTCATTCCAGGGAATCATTCTAGTTATTCCCATCATTACTACAATTTGCTCCCATGATTTAACCCTGCTTTCTAAGACAATGCCTGACTTTTATCCATTTTCAACTTCACTTCATGTACTTTTCTTCCCCTTTCTTCTGGCTAAATACTCAGCTCTGCATTCCTTGGAAAGGTAAATTTCCCTGGAGGACTACTTGATTCTCTAATGAATACCTTACTTTTTAATTATTTTATTTTTTAAAGCTGATTAGTGTTCAAATGATATCAGTTAGAAAGATAATTTCTGAATAAGAATTTGACTGCTTCATTCAGCATTTAAAGTTACTGAGTAATGACTAACTGGAAATTACCAAATTAATTATTTGCTGTGTCTATACTTCATATATATTTGTAGATCACTTCAAAATTTTCCAAGTATTTAATAATTAGATTCATGTATGTCGGAAATTAATATTTAAAATAAATTTTTTTGTATTTATATTTTGTTTGCAGGTTAAAGCATTTTTTTCCTCAATGCTACATTTTTTATATAAGATTTACAAGTTTGCCAAGGAACAAATGAGTATATTTATTATATCATTTAGGCTTTATGGACTCTTATATTTATAATTTTTATACACATTAGAAGTAGGAAATAGCTCTACCACTTAGGATGTTGACTCATAAAGTGATTATTTCTCTGCAGTACAATAGTGTACTTTTCAATTTTCAAATAGCAAATATAAACACTCCTGAAGTTTTAAAACTCTAAAGTCTTTTCATACAGAGACAGAGTTATTACTTCCTTTTTATAATTATTTCCTAAACAATATATTTCTAGCCTTGCAAATATTTATTCTTTAGAAGCATAAAAGTCACTATTCTTAGAAATGAATTTTAAGGTAGCAATTACCTCAATCATTATTCCCAGTAAGTTTAGAAATTATAATGCTATATTTTTGGTTTTCATTATTACTTCAGTATATTTTTCTACATTTATTAATTTGTTTAGCTACTGAAAGCATCAAATGCTTTTAATTTAGTAGACCCTATTATACTGTTTAGTAGAATTCTCACTTTGAGAAAATTATTTTTGATCTACAGATAATTCCTAAAAGAAAATATTCATAGTATCCAATTCCAGTGCTTTATTGATGTCCTGTGAATGCCAAAAAAAAGAGTTAAATCAAACAACAAAGTACCAGCCAACTGTGGGACATGTAGGTTTCTACCATTTAAAGAAGGTTATTTTCATAACTCAGGCCATAAGACTGTCTCATTTCATTTGGTAAGCATTATTTCTTTATTATTACTATTACTATTATTATTTATCATGGCTCACTAGTAGTTAAGTTTAAACAAACTGAAGTTTAAACTTAAGTAAATTTGTTTAAACTATATCTAAATTTTAAATCCCCATGCAACTCAATCAGTCTTTAGTGATGGCAGTAAATATTTTAAATACTTTGTCCAGATTATACTTTGTCATAAACCATCAGTTATTGTACAGTGTTTATAAATTCTGTGATGCACATCAAAGGACACTTACAGAGACTAATGACGAGTTAGGCATTTTAAGAAACCAAAACTGAAGTAACACTAGCACTTAAATGACATTTTTAATTTTCAAATTACTTTTGCATGAATACTAATTAATCATACAAGTACCATGAAGAAGGTAAATAAAATTATGATCCTAATTCTGGATATAAGAAAAATGAAGTAGAGAGTCTAAGTTGTTTTCATTTTTCTATTTATCTCTCACTCTATCATATATCTATTTAAATATCAGTTCTCTTTAAATAAACACACAAACAACCAAACAACAACAAAAACCCTTTCAACTCTGATTTGGGCTACTTGAAAGAACATGTATGGGAGATTGGTCCACTCCTTCTCCATGAAACTGATCATTCTACCTTTTGCCCGTTCCAACCAATTATTCTTTTTTCAATCTAGTATCCTAGAGCTTTAAAAAAAAAAAAAAAAAAAACCTGTACATTTACAATGTCCTTGCTGAAGAGGTGGACAAACTAAGACCAGTAAGGTTAAAGTGATTTAGCCAAAGCCACAGAATCAGCACTAAGGTCCAAGTGCACACAAATCCCCATACTGTTTCCTACCATAAAACTGGCTATCATATACTAAGGAGGGATGCCTACTGTTTTGCATTTCCTATAATTTTGTCTCTTGCTCCCTTATCAGTTAATACCTTACTATGCTTTTTCTACTTCTGTGACACAAGATAATCAAGAACATACTCACCTATGAGTAGGTAGGAGTCAGGGAACGGTGAAACCATATATAGCTGGGTCAGTTCTTTCAGGTTGAGGTTTGTAGACAAGCATGTGCTGGGGCAAGGAGTAAAGGAACGGCCCCGAAATCTGGAGTATTTGTTATCAAACTGAAAGAACACTCTTAAAGTGGAACCTTTGAGGGCATTAATTTTCTTAAGGACGGTCAATATAATTTGTGTAGAAGATGAATAACGTGGCACTTCCTCCACCAAGGCAAGGAGGTGAAATTTCATTTTATAACTTTGCATAGCTTCATAAGTTTAGGCAATGGAAAGTGAGAATGATGTTAATGAGTTGGAAAAAAGAATAGATATAGGTGTGCTAATGAATACAACTTTAATTGCTAAAATCTTTCAGGCAATAACTGATTTCAGGGAAGAGCATCCGCTTATAATGACTATTACGTCAATTTAACAACATTAATGCTCCTAAAATGTGACAACTTAATGCTGATTATGCTCCGTACATGTTGACAACTATGCTTTCTAGACTCTGTGTGGAGCCTAATTGAAAAATGATTATCTTATTTTTAAGGTTTATCATTAACTACAGAATAAAGGACAATGGGATACTTTTGTTTAATGCATAATGAACTAACATTCCAAGTCACAAATTTATCTAAGTGATTAAAGCGATCAAGTTCAAGGTGCAAGCTAGATAAAAATTTCATAGAATACTATAGAATCTTTATTTCCTCCTCTTCTTTCCCCATTAATCATGTCTGAAAGTTTTTTCTACTATAGAAAGTAGAATAGCAATATGAATTTTATTAAAAGCAGTTTCATTTCTTCATTATTTTTAATAAAAGAAACAACCAACATGCCAAATTGGAGCACTGATGAACAATGCAATAATATATGCTTTATACTGACTCTTTTCTTTTACTTTTGATACATACGCACATGGCCAGATGGGAAAGAAAAGATTTATAATTGCATACCTTATTTATTTTCAAGAACAGAGCAAGGAATTAACACATTTTGTCCTAGGATTCACTTTCATGTAAAGAACACTTGGTTTCTATTGGTCAGAATAATTTTATTGTATGCTTCAATATAACAAATGAACTTCCAAATCTTAGTGTAATCCTCAATTCTGCAAGTTTCAGTCTGGCTTATTTAAGTCCATTCTTGTTCAGGGCAGTCTATTCTTGTGATGGGTGCACCAATGAAAATATATAGCCATTAAGTTTACTGAGGCAGGGAAAGAGAGATGGAGGAAGAGCACCAGCTCATTGCTTCATCAGTCACATTCAATGTCCAGAACTCATCGTATGGTCCTAACACAACTACAAAGAAGAGAGTAAAACATAGAAAACTCATGGTATCTGTTGAGCTCTACACTGAACTGTCACAATGGAGATTTGATTGTTTCCAAAAAATTAAATCCAAACCAAGCTAAACAAGTTGCTTTAATTAAATCTGGGTAGTTTTTATTTCAAGTGAGCTAAATTTTAACCATTAGCATAAAACCAGCAATATAGTTGCCAAATCTGCAAAAGCCTATGAAAAAGCAACTATTAGATAGAAAGTTCATTTTGAACCAAAGTAGATAATACCTGGAAACATTCTCACTCTCTCTTAATCTTGCAATTAAACCCATTAATTAAAGTCCTCTGTTGTTTTGCTTTTCTCCAGTGCTTTATTGGTCTCTGATAGCTTGGCTAGAAGAGTTGAAAGAGAAAGGTCAATAAACTTGAACAAAGTATTACAACTTGTTGATATTTTATGTGGTGGTTGCTGAAAGCACTCTTTATTTGTCATGGAATCTCTACTGTTCCACGGCTACAAATGAAGTGAGTAGTGTGCTGTCAACAGTCAAGAGTGGTCATGGGATTTTCTCTTATGATGGCTATTTTGACTCAGCCTCAAGGTATACAGTTAAAACCAAGATACGGAGAAGGACTGATTAGAATTAAGAGGAAAAATAAGATAAACGGCCAGATAAATAGATGATGACATAGAATAATTTATGTGGATCAAGGTAATCACCAGTCTACTTTTAAGATTTGAAATCAACAGCAGAGAAAAATTTGTTCTATAACTCCATAGTAATGTATGTGCATAGGTGCTCTGTATTTTTTTTTCATTTGCAACCATGTCCAGTATTAAGAATGCATGAACATCTGAGTAGAGACTGTTCTAGTAGAAAAAAGAGCTCAGGACATTTTATTTCATTGACTAAATGTCCAGATTAATTACATCAGTGCTAATTACATTCTTTAATTACATTTTTTAATAGTAGCAGTTTTGCTGCGACTTTCATCTTTCCTGTAAATAAAAACTACCTTTCCCCCAAAGAATTGGTTGTTGGATGAATTTCATTATGCTAGTCAAGGATTAACCACCTGTCATATTTTTATTACAGAAATATTTTGGGTTGTAATTATCTGTGATGTTTCATACACTAGTAGGAAAAGTGCTAAGTTCTCAAGGGAAGTGTACTGATTTACTTGGTTGCTGCTGAATGAAGTTCATGAAACATTTTATTTTGCAGGGTTGATGGAAGGCATGATCAGGCAATGGTGCTAGGAAGAAAAGAAAATCCTAGAGGGATGCCTTTCAAAGATGTTACAGGCTATGAATTTAAGATTGATCTTGGTATCCCAGTGTGAGAACAAAAATCTTAATATGTAAATTGATTCTGAAGGCACCCTTTCACCCTTCCATGTGCTCTCAGCAACAGGAGCTTCTCCACCTGAATCCTAGATTCCACACCTATCTCATTCTAAGGAGATTTTTTTTTCCTATACCCCAAAACCTTTCCTTCTGCCTTCAGATATGCATGGAATGGTGGGTGGGTGGTGGTGGTGGTAGTGGTGGCGATGTGATCTCAAGTAACTGGCTGGGGCCTCCCATAAAGGCTTGTCAAATACCACTATTTCCAGCCTATACGCTGTATCCTCACTGATCCCAGATTGCACTGATCCAAACTGCAACCACAAAATATTTCACCTCCGGTTGACTTTCTTACTCTGCTCTGTACTCAACCGTTTGTTCTATCTATCTATCTATCTATCTATCTATCTATCTATCTATCTATCTATCATCTATCTCTATCATCTACCTATATCCATATAATATGCATAGATTTTTTTATTTGCTTTCAAAGTTGAGTTGACATCACACATATTTCTCTTTATTCTTTTATCCATCCATCCATACATCCTTTCAATAAATGTTTACTGAACACTTAAATTAAGGATGGCCAAACTGGGTTGAATTCCAGCAGGCAGTTTCTCAGTTAACCCACCAAGTTCTAAAATCTAGTCCCTAACTAAGAAATCCTAGAGAATCACTTTGGTCAGTACTATAGGAGATCAAGCACTGATAACACACATGATAAGCAAAATGGAAAACCCATTTAAATTTACAATAAAAATCACTTTCAAATGGTCTAGAATATCATATCTCTGTAATAAATATATAAGAAGTCTACATAACTAGGTAGGAAAGCTCCATGAGAAAATATATCATATACACACTGATTTGTGATCAAACACAGTCAGAACTAGACAAGCTACAGAAGTAGAGTTTAATGGCATCAGATAATCTAAGACACATTTTATAATAAGGTTGTGGTATAGTTTCTGGGACTTCAGCGACTGACATTTAGTGAATTGTTATCCTTCGCCTTCTTAGGGGATCCTTGTCATTGTGACCAGGAAAGTTAACATTCAGTGGTTATGATTTTTCTCTTCACAATACTTGGCAGGGGCACTACCAGTCCTTAACCACTTGACTCTTCTTCTTTGTCACTTTGACATACATTGTCACATTCTTTCTTTATAGTGTTGTTCTCAACTGGGAAGATTTTTGCCTCCCAAGAAACATTTGACAACATCTGGAGACAATTTTGGTTGTGACAAGTCAGGGAGGGCATCTGGCATTTAGTAGGCAGGAGCCAGGCATATTGCTAAACATCCTAAAATGCACAAGGCAGTGCCCAGAACAAAGAATTATTCACCCAAAATGCCAATAGGGTCAGGATTAAGAAACCATGCTCTAGCGATGTTATTATGGTCAATCTGCTTATAGTGTAATTTTGTTTTCCTCGGAGCTATTCTGAATCCTAAAAGTACTCTGCCAATCCTGTTTTCACCCACTAAGTGTAAATATTAGGTTTAACGAGCAACAAGGCAATGTTATTTTCCATTTTCAAGTACTTGATGACAACTCACTGTGTATTCACAAGCACTGACAATAACTCCTATTAGATTCATCTTCCTGTCCCCTTACCACCCCTCAGAAGGACTTTTGTAATAATAGCCAAATTTATCAAGCATTAATTTCTGCAAGGCATTGTTCTGACCATCTTAATTTATTTAATTTTCTCAATATTTCTATGAGGTAAGTAGTATTTTATCCCCATTTTACAAATGATGAAACAAAGTCATAGAAAGCCTACCTACTTTACTAACGCCACTTAGAAAATGCTACAGCTGGAATTTAAATCCAAGTACCTTACTGTGTTATGTTAAATGATGATGTCTGGTCTAGATGAAATTTAAAATGCTACAAACAGTAAAAAGAATAAAGTTCCAACTCTTCTAATCAGCTTCATAGCACTCTAAACCTTGACCTTCTCTTCCTCTCTTGATTTCCCACCTAATACCCTGAAATATAGAAACTCCACCTCTATTTTTCTCATGCACATTACCAGGACTAACAATTTGCTCAAATGGTCTTCTCAACTGGAATGCCCTCTGGCTCTTTCCACCTATTCAGTTATACCTGGTTTCCAAAGCTGTATTAATAAGGCTTGTTTTTTCCCTGAAGTCTTTTATCCCTGGCTGCTATAGTTCATAATAATCTGGCTTTTATAATACTTACTATTTTGAAGAAAAAAATTGGCCTTTAAACATCTACTCTAGGGGCACCTGGGTGGCTCAGTGGTTAAAGCCTCTGCCTTCGGCTCAGGTCATGGTCTTGGGGTCCTGGGATCAAGCCCCACATCGGGCTCTGCTCAGCGGGGAGCCTGCTTCCCCTTCTCTCTCTGCCTGCCTCTCTGCCTACTTGTGATCTCTTCTCTCTGTCAAATAAATAAATAAAATCTTTAAAAAAAATAAAAAAATAAACATCTACTCTATGATAGATATAATAGAGAGCAATAAATATAAAATAATATGAGATAGATAAAATAGATAAGATAAAATAGATAAGTATATTTGAAGATAGGTCCAAACTGGATTAAAAAAATCTGTGTTCTATTTTTTATCACCTATATATGATCTTGTATTGAACTTCGATTTTCCATCTGTAACATGTATATAATACCCCCCTACACAGATGTTGTGTGTGTCTTATTATTTTACTGATGAGAGAGACTACATATAGAGAGAGATCTATATATATCTATATAGAGACATAGATACATATATACTCATATGCACATATGTCATGTTTTATATGGTAGATATAAATAAATATGTGTGTGTATCTATAGCTCTATATATCTTGTAATCAAGAGAAAAACCATGTTTTAACTCTGGATCTGCCATGTATAAGCCAAATGATCTTAGGCTACTCAATTTGTTGAGCCTCATTTCCCTTCTTAATAATGAAGAGAGCACTCATGGATTAACAGATCACATGCTTGATATAACTCTAGGCTTCCTGGAAACACAGGCAGGGATGGACCATCACAACAGTCCTTAACTACTCCAGGCTCTATTTACCACCAGATTTCAACTGAGGAAATCACGGATCCACTGTTTCCAATCTAAGGGCTCTGTTCACAGAGTCTAAAGGATCCAAATCATTCTAGAGTAAAAAATGTGTGCCTCTAACTAGTAAATGTGACTAAGTTTACCATCACAGGGCAATCCAAAAAAACCTTCAGTTCTTCAGGGATTGCCATAATATTTGTTTTTCTTTCTTTCCTACTTATTCCTGCTTTCTTTGCTTCTTATTCGTCTCCCCACTCATAAGAAATCTGGAGTATGAATATAGAAGAGCAAGTGAGAACAGAGTTCCCAAAACTGGGTTCATATTGCTCAGGTGAGTTCAGCTCTTCTTGGTCTATTTCTCCATGAAGTCCAACAATCTCATCATTATTGCTATACAAAGATGAATTAACTTAGGTTTTCTAAATAATTATTTCCCGAAGTCTTCAATCTGGCTATACTTCTTAATTCTAATACAAGGTCATTATTTTACCTTACTTACTTGTATATATTCAGTTTACCCATGTGTAAAATGAGAAGAATGATATCTGTTTACCTATATTTGAACTTGAGGTAAGGAGATATCCCTAGAGAATAGGACTCTTGTTTTCATCATTCCATATTTCCAGCACCAGGCTGGTCATACACACATAGTAGTTCTCAATGTTAGTCAAACAGAATTAAGCTAAAATACATAAAAGTTTATAAACTTATAATCTCCTTCAGTTTAACAGGTTACTGACACTCTGAATTAACATAAATCTATGTTAATGGCATTCTGAATTAACAATCACACTTTTTTTTTTACAACTAATGTATTAGAAAGATAACTTTTTATGAATATAACCATAGTCAAAAGGAAAATAACATTTAACCTGCAGAATAACTAAAATTAATTTTTATATTTGATTCAGGGAACCAGATATCTTTTTTCCAAAACTCATGGTAGGGTCAGACCATACATTGGCTTAGATACAAGTTCTCCAAATTGTACTTATGTTTTCTTCGCATGTGCATTTTTTATGTATTTCATTCTACTAAAAGACTCCTTAATGAACTTTGAGGTAAAGAAATGATATTGGGGCTGACAAAAACCTTCCAATGTTGACCTCTGATCACAGATGTTATGCTACTTAGTGCAGAAAGCATCTTCTTTCAAAATATAATTAATTTTCTGTAGTGCTTCAAATAGTATATTCAACTCCTCACTTTTAATTAAGATTCTTTTTCTTGCTCCAAGTTTAAATTATGTTCTGAAAGCAATTTTTGTCAATTGCTTTTTCATGTGAGAAATATAATTATGAACTAAATTTTGTTAGTGTCATATTCATACTTTTTAATAATAAAGTTGTGAATAAAAAATGAACAAAGACTCTTACACACGTTTAAAACATCTCATGCTATAAGTAGAGTAGAACAATTCCAGAATATACTGATAATGCGTAAGTATCTTGGTTTTCCAAAGAACGAATATGATTCCCTGGCAGCTTTTATATAATCAGTACACTGTAAATCAATCATTAGGAGCTTGAGCACAAATAGAAAAGTAAAAACCTTACTTTAAAAATGTACTGTAAATCTTTTCACTATTTCATAATAATCATTTATATTATTAGTATTTGACCATAGATTCATCAAAAAGGAATTTAAAACTTAGAATAGTCTTTTAAAATTAATAAATTTAAGACACTGATACTATATGCCTTTGGGTTATCATGGAAAGGAAAGTTGGTTAAAGGTGATTTTTTTTCCTTTCATACCAAAAGATCTTAGAGATACAACGTTTTCTGTAGGAAGGGCTCCATGTCCATTTTCCAGATTGTCAAGTGTTAAGAGGGATCTGTTGTGACTGCAGCCAGTGTCAATTTCTCAATTCTGCCTTCATGAATCATAACTGCAGGCCTCAGAGGTAGCAGCTACCCTGGTAGGGAAGTTCTGTATTTTGAGTATTGTTCCTGAGGATCTATTCTGCAACCCCCTTGTCTAATTTTAACAGCAATTTTCTTAACAGCTAATTTCCTAAATCTCTTCTTCCTTGCATGGCTTTATTTCCTGCCAAACCCAAAATGACACATTACATACTGTTTTGCTTTATGGAATAGAAAAACAACAACAACCAAAACCTTTGACACCAAAAACAGTAAGAAGAGAAGAAAGCTTGACAGAAGCTGCCCACTCATTGGCTGTCCACTCATTGGCTCCTTAATGATTTAAGTTGCTCCATGGATACTAGATATCACTGTACATCTTAATCTGGATCCCGTTAGTCAGAATTGGGGCATTTTCCCAGAAGCCAAGGAGGCTCTGTGAGCATATATGGACCTCTCAGTTCCATGTGTTCTCGGTGAAGGGACTGATCCCAAATTGTGCCAACTTGTGTCACCATGGAACTATACTCAGAGAGCTAGCTGGAGGATTTGGGAACTGAGAAGCTGTCACTGGACTGGGTTACAAGTGACAGCTGAGTCCATGGAGCACCAGTTAAACTGAGATGGTAGGAAAAGGGCCATTTTTTTCCCATTAAAATGTTAAGAATTATAAAGCAAATAACACAGTTGTCTCTGTTTTGGTTACTTCCAGATAAGAACAGACAAGGGAGGGCATGCCATTCTTGAATAATGTTGAATAATATCAATCAGCTACTGACCTGGGTCTTTCTGGAGCCTTAGTAGGACTGATACCAGTGGGGCTCCTGCACAGCAGTTGTGGGAATAAATGTGTGATTTAGAGGTCTTATATAATTCACTATCCATTTTCATGATTTTTCTGCTTTTATGGAAACATTAGGTAAAAAAATACAGATATACATCTAAGCGGTCTCCTATGTTCTAGGGCCTACCAAAATTTGTTCAGAATTGTAGGGAAAATCAAGTGACCAAGCATGTAACATGGTACATCTGATAAATGGGTCTTGGCATCAGACAGATCTATACACTTGAATTCCTTGTCACCTATTTAGCAGCTGTGCTGTGGAGAGGGATTCTTAACCTCTCTAAGGCTAAATTTCCTCATCTGGAAATTGGGAACTACCACATATTTCTCATAGGATTGCAAAACACAAGGGCATCATTATAGTCCTTGCATGTAGATGTTTGGTAAATGTTAATTCACTGCCCACGCCCCCAACTCCATCCACCGCCCTCGCAGTGGTTTGCAAAAGAAACCCTTTTATAAAATGCCAGGTGAAGAACTGGGAACTTTTGTAAATATCTATTTATAGAGTTTTATGTAGTCAGAATTTTAGATTTAGATTAGAATTCAGAATATGAAGTGCTGTTAGAAGTTCCAGTGGAGCTGAGGTTAAATAAGTATTTATAAGCAAAGTTTAGAAACGAAGGAAGTCTGTAGATAATGTAGAGTCCTTTGCATATTTTATCTCTTCTTATAATAAGGCTAATGGTTTTAATTATTGTAATAATATATTTATCAATTAATTTTTTTATCTCCTTAGCTAAATAGCTAGAAATTCCAATATTTCTGGTGATGACATTCTAAAAAAAAAAAAAAGACAATTTGGTACTTGATTGATTAATGGCCAATCAAGAGCCTCATGTCAGGATGAACTGACTTGACACTAGCCAATCAATGGACCTTAACTTTTTTTTTTTTCTTTTTTATCGTAGGAATTTCTGTTCATATCTGCTTGGCAAAAAAAATGTCTTTTCTATTGATGGAACTCGATTTATTCTCACTAGATACCTTGCAGTTCTTTACTTTTCCTCTTTTTCTCTCCTAGGAACATCTCTGAACCTCTTTGAATGCACCCTTATGGTGCTCGTGACTCCCCAGAACTTCTACTAGAGAGTTCTCATGTAGAGGGTGGGCTGGCAGCCAAATCCACCTGGGATGGAATCTCTGCTCCTCCACTGAGTTAGTGCACAGTGTCTGACCTGTTACTTAACATTAGAGCCTCAGTTTCTCCATATATCTTCAAAAGTGGGGATAACACCTTTGAGGGATGCTGTGAGGATTCAATTAGAAAATGTACGAAAAACAGTTGCACATAGGAAGTATTCTGCAAATGGTGGCTGCAATTTAAGAACTGCTCTGGTTGATGTTCATGAAGTCCATTATCTAGAACTCTTGTGTGGGCACTCACTGACAATTCCCCCATTGGGAATGCTAAGATGAATGAGATTTAGGACATGCAGTCTCAATTTTCCTACAAATATTTAGGTCCTTTACTCATCTGCACAGTTTTTCATCAGTGTCAAACAATTAAAAAGAACAGAAAAGGATTCAGAATTCCTACCAAAAATAAGAGAGGACAGATATACATAGCTTGGCATTAGCTCACCAATTCAGTATTTTCTTTGGAGGACAAGTTAAGGATTTACCATTTATGCATACAACTGGGTTGTGTTGAGCAGTAGGTAAACTCTATCTTCATTCCAGCAGAGCTTGTGCAGATACTTGCTGATTTTGTTTGCATAAAGAGCAATATTCTTGAAACCTAGCTTTTAAGTAAGAAAGCTTAGATCAGGAACTGGGAAACTAACTGGAAGTTGATCCTATTCTAAACATCTGATTTGCCTACTAAAGGCAGGCTCTGTGGGTACTTTTTAATTGAATCAATTATCAATACCTCACTTTTACTTTCTAATTACCATAAGTGAGAAACTACTGAATCTCCTGAATTTCTCAACTATGCTGTAAAGATTGACTGAACACTGATTTAGCCTCCCGTTAGCTAGATCTATTTGGGTGTCGACCCAGCATCATTCACTTGCCTAAGTAACATTTATTAAAGTTCAACATTAGAAGATCCCATATTTCATGTTAAACATCTTATTGTAAAAATTACAATCATATTTTCACAATAACATACCTCATGCTTCAGAAGTCTTTATGTCACATCTCAACTCATTACACATTCCAAAGGAGGAGAGCAATTTTAAAAGCTTTGTATTTCTCATTATGTTTATTTTCCCATCCACTTACTAAAACTGGACCATATTTCAGAGTTTCATGAATAGTGAAGGCAGATTTCAAGGAACATCAGACCTATGATGGCATCTTTAACTTGACATTCATAGAAAAATCTGAAAGTACACGCATGGCTGGTTTTATCCAGAACTGCACTTAATTTAAACCCAGCTCTTTATTTTTCCCTGAAGTGTCTGCTGTATTTGATATATCTTCGGTTTCCATAAGCTGTTTACACCTGCTGAATATCAAGGGCACTCCATACCCAGAATAATTTAAGCCAATTTGATGAACTGATTTGAATAACGATAATATAAAGAAAAATAAGCCAGCAGAATAAGAAAACTACAACATTTTAGAGTAGAAAGAACCATTATAGAGTTATGTCTTTCATTCCCTCCCCTCCCTCCCCTTAGTTCACAAAGGTAAGGCTTTTATAAAGGTCCTATAGTTAGTTAATGGCAGAGTCTAGTCCAGAACCAACTGCTCTTAATTCTTCAGTGTTCTTTCCTTAGTGCCATGTTGCCAAATAAGTAAAGCCAAGGGTTACTGCTACTCATCAAGCTCAAGCGATGCTGAACTACAAAGTGTAAATAACTGACTCGTGCACTAGATATTAGAATATCAGTAACCACAATTAGTATTCCTTTTTCATTCTTTTGGACAGATGCATTTGAATCAGAAATTGAGTGTTCTACTACAAATTTACAGCCTTAAAGTCCCATAAGAACACCAGTATTCTTGCCATCTACCCACTTCTTCCCTTCAGTTACATAATCATCTAACAGCCTATGTCCTAGTCAGCAGACTTTGGAAACTTGAGTAGATCTAAACCTGAGAGTCTTAATTCTTTTTATTCAAAAAGTGCAGTGGCTTGCAATGAGATATGTTGACCTCTTTATATACAACTGGGTTATAATTTTGAAGACTACAGGGAGCCGATTTTGGGCTCCATGGAAGATGAGTTATTTTCCACTGACTGTGATTACCGGCTTTTCTGGAGGTGGAGAAAAGGCTTTAAGCAATCCTCTCTGATTCTTCCCTAGGCCAGCTGCTGGAGCCATTGAAGCCCAAGAGTGTCTGCACCATCTGCCTACTCCACCCATGGTCCACAAACCCAGGTTTCCTCTTATAAAAAGGAAAGAAAGAAATACAAACCAAAAGAGAGATTGGATCACAGCCATATACAAAAAAGTTGATCAAATCAGGGCAAAGGGAATTTTATATGGTTTGGAAGATTAGTAAGATTGTTCAATCTTGGTGTTTGTTGCTTTTTTTGAGCCAGATGTGTTCCTTTATTCAAAAACTAGTGTCTGGTGGCGTCAAATGGATAAATCAATATAATCACTTCTAATGTTTCTTGACTTTCCATTTAAGCAACATTTTGAAGCCATTTCTCTCCTGTAGAGTATTCTGTCAACCACCCCAATGAATGTTAATCTCACCAGGAAAGATGCATTCATTTTGCTCAATAGGAAAAAGAAAAAGGAAAATGTATTGTACTTTCATGTATATGATGTGAAACTAGACCTTACTATTCTCAGTGATAAGGGGCAGAGAGCAAACCTAATACAGCTTTCTATATAAAGTAATAACACATTTTTAATACATGCACCACTCAGGCATATATCTGAATAAGTAAATGAGGAGAAAGAAGACTTTCAAGTATTTGCTACTGCTCAGAAGCTTTTGAAATTTTTCTTTTGAGCTAGTTTTCCAGGGAAGTTTATAAAACTCTCAAGAAATTTAGTTTCATTTGTTAATAGATTTCCTTGTACCTTGGTCCACAATGCTAATAATCATACTTATCCTCTAATAACCCTATTCTAAACATTTAGCAACAAATACAATTAGGCTGTTTTAAAAAAATAAAATTCATTTTCAAAGAAAAAAAAACTGGCAACTTGATTCAGAAATAATTGCAAAAGAACATGATTCATATTCTAAAGGCAACTTTAAAAGGAACTTCTAAATCGATGATTCTTATTTGAAGTAATAATGCTAAAGTTGAAACAGATATATAATATACATCTCTTGCTATATGTTGATTTAAAATTCAGTTGGATCTGGTAACTCCAGTTCTATGCCTGCGGGTCTACCTATAATTCAACCTACCATCCCAGCACATGAACCTATACTGCTTAAAGATATTAGGAGTACTTAATTATGGCTTGGTCACCTTCAACTCACAGAATTTCATGTCATTGGAAGAATATTTTTTTTGGTAGTATAATCCGCAGGTTGATATCACTCTCTTTCCTTACTACATGCTTAGAAGTATACTTTCATGATTTTAGAAAGATTCCTTCATACCCACAAAAACATATTGCCTTGTTGAATATTAACAAATATTTTTATAAGCTTTAAAAGTACTGATGTGTGGTTAAGAATTAAAATCCTTTTCCTCCATGCAGTATACTAGAAAATTCTGCTCTACTTTAAGATTCTTTTTTTTAAATTCAGACTTTTTAATAAATATGTGTCAGCAGCTTTTCTCCAATAGTCCTCTCTGACCATCATCTTATCCACCTAGGGGAATGGGATGTTGACCCCTAGCATAGCTATACTCTTTGGCGTGTTGGTCACTGCTGTTCTTAAAAGGAAACCGTTCCCATAATTCTTAAAGAGCCTGCTTCTATTTGCTTCTCCATGAAAGATAATTTAACATAATAGAAAATTTAAAATATCAGAAATCTTAATTTTATTCTTGATATTGCTTCTTTTTAACATGACTTAGTTATACTAACTTTAAGTGCTTAAATATGTAGAAACATCATTGTGAGTTACACCTCAATCAGCTCTTCCATAAAAGTAATTTCTTTCATATCTTAAATCTATGTTTTTCATTTTATTCACTTTTTAGGGAATAGTTTTAGACCCTTGGTTTTATTGATTTTTGTCTTTTACTTGGTATATGCTGGTATTTCTTTTGGCTTCCAATAAATTTAAAATATTTCCCAATAAAACTATCTCACCAAATGATAAAGTATGAACTTGGGAGACAAGTCTAATTTTAACTACCTTCCATTTCATTTTGAAACTTTTAAAATTGGTCATTGAAGTTCTTCATGGCATCTATTATAATAGGAAAAAGCATCTAAAATTTATATCTGTGCTCATACCTGCCTTGAAAATTAATTTGTGTCTTTAATAAATATCAAAGATAGAAAAGACCAGAATTTCATCAGTAAACTAAAGTTATTTTTTTCTCATAGTTAAGAAGCATAGCCAAATCAGAGAAATACAAATCAAAACCACAGTGAGATACCACCTCACACCAGTCAGAATGGCTAAAATGAGCAGGTCAGGAAACGACAGATGTTGGCGAGGATGTGGAGAAAGGGGAACCCTCCGACACTCTTGGTGGGAATGCAAGCTGGTAGGGCCACTCTGGAAAACAGTATGGAGGTTCCTCGAAAAGTTGAAAATAGAGT
>CM052887.1:18734111-18751149 GCA_028534135.1 Potos flavus
TCATATGATCTCTCTGATATGAAGAATTCAAGAGGCACGGTGGGGGGCTGTGGGGGGGGTGGGAAATGAAACAAGATAGGATCAGGAAGGAGACAAACCATAGGAGACTCCTAAACTCACAAAACAAATTGAGGGTGGCTGGGGGGTAGGGGCGGGTAGGGATAGGGTGCCTGGGTTATGGACATTGGGGAGGGTATGTGCTATGGTGAGTGCTGTGAAATGTGTAAGCCTGATGATTCACAGACATGTACCCTGGGGCAAATAATACAGTATGTGTTAATTAAAAAAAAAAAAAGCATAGCCAATTTAACCATGGTTGATTAGATTCAAGAGTTAACTATATGCAGCCTTTAGGTTCAGTAGAATATTAAAACCAAAACACTCTGTTTTTACTTTTTAAACACTTGAAAATTAATCCAATATTTTTCTGTATTAATTCCATTAAATTCTTTTATATAACTTTGAATCTATATTACCCAAAGAACAATATATGGTGCCTTAACTTTGTATACTTAACATGTTACAGTGAAACAATCTTGTCTAATCTCTCAATAGATGCTACTAACTTAGTGCTTCTGAAATTGTCTTTTGTGTACCATTAAGGTAATTGAAAATCCCATTTGATGAATGTTCTGAACGCTTTTGAGCCCTTTATCTGTATACATTTTTTCCTAGTTAGTCTTTATCACATTCTAGCCTATAACATAAATGTCTCATCATTATTTACCCATATCTCCTGAAGTTCTATTACATAAAAATCCTATATAGCCTGAAATCTAAGAGTAGAAAATTCGTTTACAGTATTTATTTTTTTTAAAAATCAAAATCAACTTTCACTTTAGGACACCAGGATCCTCTTAAGACTTTTACTCCCCAGTCCCAATAAATTATACAACTAGTGACTAAAAGACACATATTTAGGTCCAAATTTAGGACTTTAATGGATATAAATCATACAACTGGCTTATGCTTTAGCGAAAATATCAAGAGTTAGTTCCTAGGGATCTTTTCTCCCTAATTTAATTTGGAAGAATGAAGAACTGATCTGATGGAAGCTTCAGTGTGCATATGCAGGAGCGTGTATGCTCAAGTTCACCACATGCCCAATAATCCTATTTCTGTGACCAAGTCCTGCCTTCCATGACTAGACACATGGCTTTGAAAAAATGTATCTTTGAAGAATTAGGCTCTGAGATAAGGGTCTGGGGAAACAAAATGAATAGACTAAATGCAGTCAACTGTTTATGGGGCAGGGAACAGACTGATGGGATTTCATGTTATCTATAGTTAAGGCCCAGTAGAGACCTGGGATGACCACCTCCCTTTCCCACTTAGCTTGGAAATTGACGAGCAGCCAAACCCAGATTCCTTTCGGAGAGGGGTACAGGAGCCAAGTTGGCTACAATTGAATTTGGCTGAGTGTACAAGGGTGTGTGAGGGGAGGGTGTCTCTGGAACTCTCACCCCAGAATCCTCTCTTATTCACTAGACACCAAGGAAATCTAGCTCCAAGACTGTTCCTTTCCTCCTAGTCATAGTTAGTGGTGGTGGAGTAATGTGGTGGTAGTTCACAGAATTACTCAGTTGGGTCTTGCCTTGTAAAAACAGCTAAGCCATCCTTACATAGTTACAAGTTGACTACATTTTTCTTTTCATGCAGTTATCCAGGACCTATTCTGGGTGCCATTAATAGATTACACAAGAGGCATACATATCAACGTATGCATTTGTAAGAGCAATAACATGCACTGAATAATATCCTTTCCTTTATGGTGCTGGGTTCATGAAAACCAATGAGAATTTTCTGACCCAAGAAAATATGTAACAAATGTTACTCCATACTCAAGGTCAATAGATATGCTGGACACACATTTGAGTTTCTAAATAAAGCAAGGATTTTTCACAGGACCGACGCATTTTTGTTGCGTACTCTGAATATGAAGATATACTGAGTGAAGATGGTGGATTATCCAGGTCCAATTCATCAGTATAAAAGTGATTATAGATCATATAAATCAGACTCATTTCCATCTTAGATGTTTCTTCACTTTTATGCAAAGTTAAGAGCATCCTTAGTGAGTAGTATTACTGGAATTGGCTATTAGGAGTGATGGCTACATATCCAAAGAATAATTGTTTGATTATAATATTTAGATTCATTGAATTTCTAATCATCTGCTTTATAAGATCTATTCAAGGACTTCTAATTGAATTTATGACCTTGTACTGAAATCGTATCACAAAACTCGTTATGTTTACTCATATAAGCCTAGTTATTTTACCCTTACGTTTATTTTTCCTTTATAGTATTTCTTTGGTACTCTAAAGAGAGATGACTTATTTAAGAAGTTAATTAACTAATGCAAAATTTACTCCTATTATCGTCATATTTAATTAAGACTTCTTATTTATGTCATCGCCTTAGCAAGGACTACAAGTATTCCTGAATGTCAGCCTCTTATCTATTTCCCTCAGCTCTTAAACATAATAAAGCGCCCGGATTCTTTATTCAATATTTCAGATCTCCTTTCTTTCATGTCACAAAAGATAAATGCACATGGCTGCACTGACAACATCACAGCTTTGAAAATGCGTCCACCCGTTACCTTATAAATAGTTCAGTCACTTACTTTAATCCATCTTCTTCTGGCCATCACTCTAATGTCAAACTTACAAGTTTAAGAATGCACTTTTTTCAACTTCTAGTTTTAAAGCAAGAGCCCAACAGTCTATTCACTTCACTAACACAAACAGACAGAGGTAGCATTTGGACTGACAAGATGTCGATCAGTAAGCGTTCTCATTCAAGAATGCGTGATAGTGGGGCCCTGACATTTTTATTTTGATGAATATTCAGTGTTAACAATGACACAAGTCTACCCCTCCTAAAATGTGCATAGGTGAAAAGGCTCAGGGGCTGACTTTCCATTTTACTTCACTCTCTGTTTTCAACATTTCAGTATAATCATCCACGATCCATACCTTTTACATAGTTTTGGTAGTTCAATATTCTCCCCTACAAATATATACACACATTTTTTTGTTTGTTTATTTATGCTAGCCAAGTTTTTCTTTCTTTAATATCAACTTTCCAGAGCCCATAACTTTGAGTTTATTAAAATTCAAAGCAGAACTAAAACAAAAGGAATACACACAACATCCACAGAGTTTCTAGAGATTGTAAAATCTCTGGGGATCATGAAATGTGAAGGAAATGGATTTTGATATCTACTTAGGATCTAGGACCTGACTTGAAAAGTCCCTGAACTGTCCTAAAGCTAATAAAAGATTATTAAATAACATGAAACAAGTACTAAAAAGTTGATGTGTGAATTTTATCATTTGACCAAGTCCTCTCTTTTGAAGTAGCATCTGCTCATAATCAGGGCTTGTTGTTTTGTGGACTTCTATAGGTTGAATATAAGAAATTTGTACTCAACACTCAATATTATCACTTTCTAACAGTTATAGAGCATTTAGCTTGACTTTTCAATGCATAAGTTTCTTTTCACTCATGAGGTCTCCCTGCTGCAAACCAGAGATGTTGGGAGTTACTGTGTAGATTCCATTTACAAAATATGTTTCAGCTAGTAGATTTAATTTGCATTCTCCTGTCTCCCAGCGTGGAGCTCTACCCCAATAATGATCATCCTAAATCAACAACATCCTAGACTAGAATTAATATTTCTCAACATTAATGTAAGAAGTAAGATAGGTTTTGTAGCTTTAAAGTCGCAAGTCTCTTCTGGCTATAACATCATCATAAACCACACAACGGCAGCTATTAGCTTTTTCATTTAAAAATTCCATATCTCAAAAAAATTCCATACCAAATCAATTTTGTCCCAGAAGTCCACCATAAAAAAAAAAATCAATTTAATTTAACTTAAAAAAATGGATATACAACTGATTATTCATTTTTTAATATAGGAAGACAATAACATTGCCTGTTGTACTCACATGGCACTGTGCGGAGGTAGAGGTTGTCACGGATGATTTGCTGAAGTTCGTGGTCCACAGAACCCTTCTGAAATCGTAAGTTGAGGTAGTGACGAAGATCCTTATCAACAATTCCTCCTAGAATGATAAAGTTTCTTTATGAAGGATGTCGGAAAATATTTTAAGTATTTAATTTGATTCTGTCATAAATATAATCATTAACCCATTTAAAGATTTATTTATTTGAAAGAGAGAGAAAGAGGGGCACCTGGGTGGCTCAGTCGGTTAAGCATCTGCCTTCAGCTCAGATCATGATCCCAGGGTCCTGGGATCCAGCCCCGCATCAGGCTCCCTGCTCAGCGGGGAGTCTGCTTCTCCCTCTCCCTCTGCCTGCCACTCTGCCTACTTGTACTCCCTCTGTGTCAAATAAATAAAACATTAAAAAAAAAAAGAGAGAGAGAGAGAGAGAGAAAGAGAACATGGCATGCAGGGGAGAGGGGGAAGGACAGAGGGAGAGAAAGCCTTAAGCAGACTCCATGCTGAGCACAGAGCCTGAGTTTGGGGCTCAATCCCTCCACCTGCGATTATCACCTGAGCCAAAACCAACAGTTGAGTGCTCAACCAACTGCACCACCCAGGCGCCCCTCATGAACCCATTTAAACCTTTACCTCCATAATAATAAAAACACTTGCTGAGATAATAATTGTCAGTGTTTTACAATGCATCCCTTAAACTATTTTTCATTTAGCATGAAGTCTGTATTATGGCAAAAGATATGTGTTACTCCTGAAATAATAGTGAAATGTCATAGTATATCTCATTGCATGGCTGAAAAAGACCACCCCCCACCTCCATTGTCCCTTTCCCCCAGCCTCTGGCAGGTATCATTCTACTTTCTCGTCTCTATGAATTTGACTACTCTAGGTATATCATATAAGTGGAAACATATAATATTTGCCCTTTAGTGACTGGCTTATTTCCTTAGTATGTCTTCAAGATTTGAGAAGATTTTTAAATTATTCAAAGTCACTATGTATTTAGATAAGTAGGATGATACAAGAAGTTAAAAGAAAGAAACCTTATACATATATTAATACTTTCTCCCTTTATATAATAAATCAAAGTAATTTTCTATGTGCAGATATTTTTAACTTGGGACAAGGTTTGGAAAAATGTAGATATTTTTCTTTTACTATTATAGTTGTTTTATTAGTATTATTATGTTACTATTACAGAAATAATTTTAAGCCTATTTGCCATTATATTCTAATGGGGTATAGATTAGGTTATAGGTGTGAAAACTTACTCTGTGGATCTATCAGACTAATTTCATATTTAAAGCTAATTATTCTAAGTTATTATTTTATTTTATTTTTTATTTAAGTAGGCTCCACGCCCAGTGTGGAGACCAATGCAGGGCTTGAACTCATGACCCTGAGATCAAAAGGTGACCTGATATTAAGAGTTGAATGCTTAACCTACTGAGCCACCCAAATGCCCCTAATGATGTTAAATTATGAAGATTTATCTGAGACCCTTCTTATTCTTCTACTTAAAAGAAATCAAAATACCTACAAAAATATGAAAATTTCTGAAACCATTTTCTTTTATCTTTTCAAACATATTAAGTAACTGAGCCAAGGCAAAAAATTATAGACTAGGAAATCTGTAATCATCACATAAATCATAGTCTCTTCAAGTCCTTTTGAATCCCAAAATTGAAATTCATTAGTGTATTTGCACCACCATGACCATGTAAAATAGCATTCTGTGAGTGTGCACATATGCAACACAAACACCTCTTACACAAACAGTAATATATTTGTAAACTACGTATTGCCACATTTTTGAAGTTTCTGACTCCATTGTTTCAGTTGCCTCCTAATCTGCTGGTAGAGCCTCAGTAAGATCCATAAGAAACAATATTTTTAACTGAATTGACTATCAAAATTCTTACTCTCCAAACACCGTTTCTCATATATTTGAGCAAATAATCGCAATCTATTTTTCTTCCACCCAATATAATATGATAGCAGAAAACAAATGACATCAAAGTAAAACATACTTCTTATTGAGCACACATAAATACTACATCCAGAATGCTTGCACATATAATTTTCCGAATTCAAAACAATTTCCTTAGTCAAAGAAGCACAGGAGTCAGATGTGAAAGTCCCTTATCAACAATTACTTATTACTTATACCTCCAAACGTCCTGCATTTCCATGTATCTTGGACCTCCTGACATCCCTCTGAAGTAGTTAACAATTAGAAATCCTGAAATTCTGTTTCTCTCCCTTGGTCTTATCTGGTCAACAGATCATGTCTACCCTTGCTGCTAGTTCATTACAGCCACAGAACAAGCATCATGCCTGCCTATTCCCAGCTGTCATTTCTGCAGAGTTCTAAGTGTACAGGTCCTTCAGCAACTGCACTCCAGCTTTCTTCTCTTTTTCTCTCTGTCTAATATGTGGGACATGCCAAGTGATGAGATGCTTTCTGGCAGCCCGAGAAAATGCTAACTATAGAAGAACAGATGTAGTCTGTCCACTAAAGTAAGCTAGAATCACTCACCTAATGTAACATGGATAAGCTCACATTTTATAGTCCAGGATGATTCTTGTCCCTGACAACAGATTATCAGTTGAAACCATTTTTTTGACTACAAAGATACTATATTAGCCCTCTCAAAAGTTGGCCTATTTAAGAAAACAACAACAAAAGCCTGTCTATTCATTCGGTGACTATTTTCCCCCCATGGAGTTATCTGCTGAAGTTTCTGAGAAATATTTAAAAATTTCTTCCACTAATTAAAATGAAAGTCATAAATGATCACAATTATTTTGGAAGGACTTCTCTTGCCTCATATTTCACAAATACTTTACTTTTCTTCATAATGTATCATAGCATCTTTCAAATAAGGCAACTTTATCCTTGTTATGGTGAATTCTGCTACTTGCCTACCAGCATTCTTTCCTCTATTCTTCTTTTTATTAAGAAAACTTAGTTTTAGGCCCAAACATGCTCTGCTCTAGGACATGAATGACAGTGGTCTGAAATGGTCATAGGATCTAGTTCCTCACTTTCCTATCTGTCCTTTCAGTCTTCCATTGAGACTTCCCACAGAAGGAGGGTATTTCTTATTCACTGAACTAGACCGGATATCTGACATGAAGCAGTCATATTCTGACCAAAAAGTGACATGCGCAAGGGGAAAATCCAACATGCTTAGGAGATTGGGATAGAGGTTAGAAACAACCTGGGTCCCTGACAGCTTTGATGAGCAGCTAAAATAATATCAGAAACTACGTAACAAGATTTCTTGTTATATGAGAAAAAGTATATATTTATTTTCTAAAACTATTATGGTTTTCTATTATCTGCAACTCTACATTATCCCAGTCGATATATGTGTATGTATAGAACTATTTAATATATATATATGCTTATAGAGTATGTATACACACAGAGACACACACAGACACACACACTTAAAGGCACATTTTTCCTTAATTAGCAATTTAAATTAGAGAAGAATTAAGCAACAGGCAGTGGGCCATAACTGAGCTGAAAAATAGCTCCTGGGTCTCAAGACTACCTGATTTCAGGTATTTAAGTTAACATTTTAAAGAATTCCACATGGTGAAGTGTTCAATAAATGTTATCTATTATTAAAATAACTGAATAATCTGCTACATTATTTGCTATAGTTATAATTTTTGGTTGTGTTGTTATTTTCTGTCTGTGGTATTTCTGTTTGTCACTTGTAGTGACACCTAGATTTGCTGGCTTATCAGATGCCGACCCCAATCATTCCATCAAGCAGAGCATCTGCCACGGCCAATGCCTTAGCCACTGTACTCGGTCCTTAAAAGCCCCAGTGGCTCTTACTATTATATCTTAAAAATTATGAGCTACTTCATTTAACTGTGAATTTTTATCCATTTATTTTACAAAATAAAACAATTAAAAGATATAATACCTTCTCAAATCACATATTTGTCCATGAGAGATCTGGGAAGGATTTGAAGCCAATGATTCAGCTTCTAAAGATCATGTACTTAACTTTCATAATCTATAGCCTGAGGACCAAACTTCTGAGTCCAAAGCAGTCAAATCTTTTCTCAACATGACCCCAAACAAGCTTTTCAGCCTGACATCAAAAATTTAGGAACTCTCAAGACAGAACTTGATTCAAACTCTTCATATTGCAAATGAAGAAAGCGAAGCTCTCACAAATTATCCAACATGGGGTTCAGAGCAAAGATGGGAGGAGGACTGGGAGAATCATCATTCTCTGATGATTCTCCCATGAATTTTGTGGGAGAAAACTCTAAATGTTATCACTTGAAAATGGTCTGCATCTCTATGGTTTCCACAGTTTTCAGAAATATCCCCAGCACAACTGCTTTGTCCCCTTTACTACTTGAATGCCCAGATTGAGGAAGCTATGGAAGAAGAGGCTACTTGGCTTAGGTGGACACAAACTTCTTGGAATATTTTCTAAGACAAATTGTTAGTCCTAAGCCTTGTAGCTAAAGCCAGTTGCTCTTCGAAGGTTGAGGGAGAAATACACCAGGCTCTGCAATGTTTGTGCCTGGGTTCTGATTGCTACTACCTGACAAGTGTAGTCCCATCCCTCATTAGTGGGCATGGCTATTAGCTCAAACTTTCTCTTCCCTTGAGTCAAGTGCTTCTGCAATCAGCTTGCACCTTATAAACTTAATGTAAATTGAGAAGAGCAATTTACTGATTGGGATGGTGCGGGGGACATAGAAAGTGGAAGATGAAGATGACCAGCAAGTCAAAATGGCTCATTCTGATGTCATCTATTCAGCCTATGCTTCAGCCAACCAGGCTACTCTAACATTCTGTTGACCTTAGTTGTTTTTTTCTTCTCTTTACCTCAGTTTTTTTTTCCCCATTCATACTCCACAAGATGCTGGAGTGAGAATTTGATTTTGTGTTTCTTTGTGCTTTACATTTTGTACTCATCTTTGTGCTTTATGTTGTACTACTTTCTTTGGTAACAGCCCTTCCATTTCTTTTTTTGAGTGGCTATATCTCTCTCATCCTGTATAAATATGATTAGACTCTTAGTCAATCTGCTTTGCTTTTGCAAAGAGAAAATTAAAGTTTCTCTTCCAGGAGTTGGCCTTATAAGTGGAGTGACCCAAGAATGTGAATGCAAGTGAGTTCATCCTGAAAATGTCACCTTGAAGAATCTACCCTTCTTATTTGCCTCCTAGACACATAAAAGTGCCCTTTTTTCTAACCAGCTTTGTTAATTTTCCCTTTGTTGTTTGCAACTAAAGAAACTTCATAGATAAGCATGCCTTCCCTTTGATATTCCCAGTTGAATATGCATCCTTCAGCTTAAAATTATCCTTCCCTTAGCCTTCCTTGTGATCTTTTGGCCTTCATCCTCCTCTGAAGTTCTATATCCTGGCCACTTTCCTAAGCATTCTGCACATTCTAACAGGCCATACAATGATAAGTGGGTCTACTTTTTGTTGTATATTAAACTGTAAGCTCCCCAGGACAGGGAGTTCTCTAGTCATTTTATATCTTCTCTCCTCTCCTCACTTCAATCTCTAAAGTAATGCCTTCTAAATATACGAGGCCCCATGATGTTTTGAATAAATAAATCACGAAGACTGTAGTGGAAAGAATGCCAGATTGCAGATTAGGAAACTGAGTTTCAATTTCCACTCCAACACCTAATTCATTGAGTGGCCTTTCATTTCTGGGTCTCATTTTTCTTACCTGTAAAAGGTGGGTGTCTTATCATTTTGGGCTTCTCGAACAGAATACCATTTTATTGAGTGGCTTAAACAACAGGTATTTGTTTTTTTACAGTTCTGGATGCTAAGTCCAAGATCAAGAAGCTGCCAGTTTGGGTATCTGGTGAGGGCACTCTTCCTGGTCTGCAAGTGACCATCTTCTCCTTGTATCCTCACATGGCTGAGAGAGAAATCGTCTCTCTAAAGTTTCTTACAAAGTTACTTAACTCATTAATGAGAGCTCCACCCTTATAACCTAACTACTTCTCAAAGGTCCCACTTCCAAATAGCACCATGTTGGAGGTTAGGATTTCAACATGTGATTTTTGGAGGAGACAAACATTCAGTCCATAATCGTATGTGTAGAACAAAATAAAGTCTCCACTAGATTTCAATTCTATGCTTCCATATAAAATGTTTACTAAGTGCATTTTAGAGTTTGGGGATTTTTTTTTTTTTTGTAATCAGATAATCACATTAATTTTATTAAGTATTTATAATTACAGACTACACGTTATCCCTAGACCATAAGAAATAAAGCCATGGATAAACTCCATAGAATACTGTTTTTTATTTTCCCAATTGTCCAGGAAGGTAAGAACATCAACAGACAATTGATTTCACACATTGTCTTTGTCAAATAAGTAGTAAAATAACCAAGCAAAGCAGTCTATAAGAAACTGGAAGAAGAAAAAGTTCTATCCATACCTCTTAAGATATGCCCGTGACTAATTACAAATTTATTTTATCTCACTTTTTTGGGTGGTGGGGAAGTCGAGGAATAGACAGTAGGAAATGATTATAAGGCTATGTTGCTATGTTCCTTTTTTAAAAATAGTTTCTGCTTGGCTTACCTCAAAAATGGAGAAATAAATCACAAGAAAGTTGATTGATTTTGTGAAGATCCACAGCCACAAAATAGGTGACAGACATATCTAATCCAGTCTACCGGAGGAGACTCCATCCCCTTTTTAGGTGGAAAATTGTATCTTTGGTTTCTGATGATCTAGAGGCCCATCTCATTTTCAGGCAGCTAGAGAACTGCACCAAATCACTGGGTGCATTTGATCTATACTGGCCATTCTATAAATTGTGAGCCAGTAAAACTGTTCTTTCCCCAATAATTCTCCATTGCCTATTTTAAATAGGAGCACACACAGAGGACCCATGGTAACTCACTGTAGATGAATTAATCTGGTTAATTGCTTTTCCATAGCTGGAAACATTTAGGTATATGAAAATTTGTATCCCTTCCATATTTTACTCATAATATTAGAGAATACAGTCAATCCTTTTTGTCATGCCTTAATATCTTTGTGTGTTTTCTTCAAACTTTTAGTAGTATCACATATTTTGTATAAGAAATGCAATAAGAAAAGAGTCAACAAAATATATTAAGCAGTTGCACATCATTAGGAGATTCAAAACTAGACAGAATAATTGCTGTTTCAGAGAAAATGACAGAGATAAATGTAAGTGGTTTATAATATTCTCCAGCTCTACTGAAAATGGCTTTTTATCATTTCCTTCCCCCTACTACTGCACAGATGGGATATTATTATTGAGTTTCATTTTTCATTGTTAGCCTTGGACTCAAAGTAAATGTTAGAGTTGTTCTTATAGTTATGATTATAGGTTCCCATAGAGAAGAAGAAATGAATACTTGGTACATGTCTGGCATTGTGCTAAATGCTGTACAAGCATTACCCCAAATTTTACAATCAAGAAATGTAAAGGACAGGCACATAGTTGAAAACAAATTCATGTGTATCTAAACTTTCTATAATATTTCAAGGTGACTAATTCAGTGCAGGAATAGGGTATTTTCTATTAATTTCTTTGGCTCACCTAACTCTTAAACATTAGATGTTCTTTATAAAAAGCAGGATGTCACAACAAATTAAACATAACATAAGATAAAAAGACATATGGCCAAAAAGTAATCCGACCTGAATTCAATCTATTTTTTTTAAATCAAAGATTATACCACTATAAGTTTAAAGGGAAAAAAAAATCTATTAGGATAGTTATGAATGGATTTGAAACCTTTAATTAAAGATTTATAAACTGCAACACTCTAAGGTTTTTATGTAAAATTACTAAGGTCAAAGAAAGAAACTATTGTCCAAAATATCCATACAATTCACCAGGAAATTCTTTTTTCACTTGGGGTCTTGGTTTATTGCTTTTTAAACTATTTGCTCAAGTTTAAGAGTAAATTTTAAAAAATGTAATGATAAAAATATCACAATTCTTTTTCCTGGACAATCCAAGCATTTACCCACATTAATTTTTAAAAGCACAAAACAAATCGCTTATACTAGGTATGCTTGAACACACTAACTTACTAAAAGTGAACATGTGAATGATACTCAAACAATGAATGGCCAAGCTTATTTCATTTTATATAAGCAAGCTATTATCTTCAAGTCAAATGAAAAATTATATTTTTAAAGAGGTGATATTGTGAGTAAAATTGATGAATTTTTTTATTTTTTATTTTTTTATTATTTTTTTTAAATTGATGAATTTTATCAGGAATAGATTTGTAAACATATAACATTGTCTCGTGTTTTCAGAACTATAAAACAAGATCAGTCTTCTCATTTAATTTTTTGCTAACCTGCTGCAACTTAAAACTCCCAGATAACCTGGTACAATAATAGATGGTCTACTCCAAATGTCTTCATGCTGGAAAGTATCATGACATGGACCACATTGCCAAAACTGACTTTAAAATAAAACCAAAAACCCACAGCTTTATTTATGAGCCCATTTTACTATGACAATACAAAGAAATTCCCTGACAAAACTGGTTCCAAAGAATAGACTAATATATCCTCTATAGGCTGGGTCATGATGGACCAGGACTAATGAAGTTATAAGAATTCTAGGCACATGATTTGAATTGCTACAGGCTGACTTCGAATAATGAGGAATGTGTTCCAAAAGTTTATTTGGAATGCAGGATTTTTTTTTCCCCCATAGAAATAATGTAGCCTATTATAATTATGTCTTTGGCCCATCTATAAGTCTTTTAAATTAATTAGGCACCTGAATTACATTATTCATGGTATATTGGAAACACATAATTGTTACAATTGCCATGCATAACAATGCTTCCTGGGAGTTGGGGGCAGGGGGATAAGAGTTATACTTCCAAGTTAGGCTGACAGGTTCTAAAAATTCGAAACACATCTTTCAAGGAGAATTCAAATGGAACACTCAGCTCCAAGACTCTGGTGAGGATTCTTGCTGATATCCTTAAAGATTCCTCAGGGCAATGATGGGTTAGGAATAGGGAGAGGAGGGAGGATTCTATTGAGGACAATTGCATATATCCTTGTATAAATGCTTATGGGACCATGAGTATCCTGCTGATGTATTCTCACAGCCCTGCTCAGCCCAAACTCTTTTTCTTTGGAGTTGCTCAGCCCGCAGTTTATTCTGAGGTCCTGCTGGCCTCCATTCATGTTGCCATCATCTATTTGATCTGATTTATAAAATGGGCTTATATTTGATCTGATTTATAAAATGGGCTGATTATAAAATGGGTAATCTCTTTCCCTATTTCCTATTTTAGAAACAAACACAAAATCATTTTGAAATATCCTGGGCATTCTTAAAAATGATTTCGGCTCAGGTCATGATCTCAGGGTTGTGAGATTGAGCCACTTATCCGGCTCCATGCTGGGTGTGAAGCCTGCTTAAGATTCTCTCCCTCTATTCCTCCCCCCTCTAAAAAAAACCTTTATTATTCATAAAATTATGAAAAAAGATCTAAAATGCCTTTCCCCACAAAAATTTGTAAGCCCTTAGCCATTTTATCTACCTATCCCCCTCCCCTGTGTAATATATAAGGATCATGTACATAGTATACATTATAAACATGGTTTAGACCCTGCAGGAAGGACAAGGTCAGTGGATAATAGGGAAAATTGATGGTTACAAAGCCTGGAAAGTATTTTCAGATTGCAGAAGAATCTAAGCTCACCTAACTCAGTTAAATATGTCATTCGAGGAATACAATGTGCATTTGTGTGCATGCATGCATAGATGCGTGTTAGGGAAGCAGAAGTGGGTGGACAATAAGAAGTAAGAAAATAGCCATTGGGGGCTATGAGGATTGAGGCAGAGTAAGGAAGGACACAGAGGGAAGATTTCGTTATCATTCTTGTGCCCCTAGGTTGTTACTACTTTCACCACTGAAAGCCAAGGCCCTGATCTGACTCAGGAAAGAAATGAGAAGCAGGAGCTGGGTTTGAGAATGAACCCAAATGATATCCGAGATTGCAGTGGGAAGTGAAGTGGGAGGAAACAAAACTCTCAAGCAGTGGAAGGTGGAAGAGAAAACCATGCCTGTTGCCAAATGGCCAACATCGCTGTGCCCCCCTCAAGTAGCTGAAAGAGAAGTATATGAATCAAGCAAAAAGTAGAGTCAAAGACCCTGAAAGGGAGTTGTATTATAATGGACTTTTACTGAATTATAAAATTATTTCCTCCAACTTGAGTTTTAGGGGCTATTTATACACTTGCCAGGCATAGTGCTATAGATTAGTAAATTCAATTATCCATACCTGAAGGCTATCAATTAAAATTTCCTAAAAATTCATTTTTAGACATCTGGAACTGTATTGCCTGTAGAATTATAGGGAAGACTGAGCCAGCAATAGAAGAGAAGAAAGAACGTACAATTAACCAAAGGCATTCTTGATTGCTTTTCATGCCCTGATTACACATAAAATTGTGCATAATTTTTTAACTGATAAAAAGATATTTAGAGGTTGCCATCTTAAACAGACCCAGCTCATGCCTTGAATTGTTTGCAATAAAAACCTACTGAAAATATTTCTTTGAAGTAAATTTCCACTTTCACTAAAGTATCATTATTTATTCTTAACAATTTTTTATGTAAATGTTACGTGACTGTTTACCTAAAAATATATTTTGAAATCAAGAAAAAAATGTTGAGGCTGTAAACTTCATAGGCAATTAGTTTTTACTGCAGTAGGAAAGGAATGACAGCAGAGGAGAATAAAAAAAAAAAATCTGATAAGGGAGGAAACATATGCTACCTGATTTCACATTTTGGGGTGTTATTTGTATTAAAAGAACCTGAAGGTAAGTAGTGGCTAGGCCCAAGAAATTGAAAAAATTTTATGCTGCCCACTAACATTTATCACAGAGCATCACCATTATATTATGAAAATCAGAGGATAGTAGGGATAAATGTTGCTATTCTTCATTTGCGGCAAACTTCATTTTCCTTCCTAGAGCAATTTTTATCCTTTAAACCCTAGCACAATGCCTTATAATTGATTTGTACTCAATAAATATTAGTTGAATTACATTCCTGCTCAGTTGATGACTTAAATGATTTTCCTAGTAATAATAAATGTTCCAAATATATGAATGCAACAATACATAGCCAGTATGATTTATAGGAGTTCAGAAACTCTTCCTGTCATAAAAGAGGGATTTATCATTACTATAGATTTCTTTTTTGGACTGATACTATGAGCTATTCGCTAGGTTATAAAAGTGGCTTTTATTTAGTGAACCCTGTGGTGTAGATATCTCATTTGAATGAAAGTTTACTTTCTTTTGTCAAATAATCACCTCTATAATCTGAGAGAAATAATTTTGTCTTGAAAGTAAGTATAAAGGAGGAGCAAGATGGCAGAGGAGTAGGAGACAGATATTATCAGATCCCAGAAGTTCAGCTAGGTAGTTATCAAACCATTCTAAACACCTACAAACTCAACAGGAGATAGAAGAGATGAAGAACAGCAATTCTAGGAACAGAAAATCGACCACTTTCCGGAAGGTAGGACGTATGGAGAAGTGAATCCAAAGCAATGGGAAGACAGACCACAGGGGGAGGGGCTGGCTCCCGGCAAGCCGCAGAGCAGCAGAGCATGAAATCAGAACTTTTAGAAGTCTGCTCCACTGAGGGACATCGCTCCAGAGGCTAGGCGGGCGTGGGGGGGAGGGGGTGGAGCCCTTGCTGGGACAGTGTGGTCTCAGGACCCGTGGGGATACGAAAAGACCAGGGGTGTCTGAGGGTGGCAGAGCTCCCAGGTATCAGAGCAGAGAAGCCAATGGCAGAGATGGAGCAGAGCAGTAGGTTCTCAGCTCAGGCTTACCTTATGATCTGAGGCACAGCTGGGCCACTGCTCTTCGAGCAGGGACCCCACAAGGGGCAGATCCGGAGAGACCCCTTCCTTCCTCCCTTGGGAGGAGTGGCGTGGGAGCCCGCTGCAGGAATCTGCTGGGTTTGAAGACTCCAAAAGGGTCCGTGCGCCAGAGACAGAAACGCTCGGTCACAGGCCGAGTGAGCTCGGAGTGCAGCCAGAGACCAGGGAGACGGGAGTGACTGACTGCTTTTCTCTGAAGGCACACTGAGGAGTGGGGCTCTGAGCTCTCGGCTCCTACGGGCCGGAGATTGGGAGGCCGCCATTTTCATCCCCGTCCTCCAAAGCTGTACGGAAACCTTTCAGGGAACAAAAGCTCCAAGAGCGAACCCGAGCAGATTACTTAGCCCGGCCCCTGGCAAGGGCGGTGCAGTTCTGCCTCGGGCAAAGACATTTGAGAATCACGGCAACAGGCCCCTCCCCCAGAAGATCAGCAAGAATATCCAGCTAAGACCAAGTAAACCGATTAATGAGAACTGCGGAACTCCAGAGTTAAGAAAAAGCAACACACAGAATTCGTGGCTTTTTTGCCATGATCCTTTGTCTTTCAGAGTTAATTTTTTAAAATTTTATTTTTTGTCTTATTCTATTTTTATCTTATTTTTCCTCTTTCTTATTTCAACGTTTTTAAACTAGTATCCTATCAATACCTTTTTAAAAATCTTTTCTAATTTTCACTGTTATAGTCACATTTTACCCCCTCATTGTATTTAACCTTATTTTTTGTATACATATAGGGGTTTTTTCATCTTTAAAAGTTTGGGATACAGTTTCTTCTAATAGATCAAAATATACCCTAAATCTAGCATATGGCTTTGTTCTAGTCTCCAGCCTGATCACATGCTTTCCCCCCCTTTTTTTTTTCTTTTTTCAACCAACTTCTTATCAATCCCTTTTTTAGAATCTTTTAAATTTTCATCTTTACACTCATATTCAATCCCTTCATAGTGTTTACCCTTATTTTTGTATATTTATAAGTTTTTCTTTCTTTAAAATTTTGGGAGGTAGTTTCTTCTAACGGACCAAAAAACACCCAAAATCAAGTGTTGGGCTCTGTTCTAATCACAAGCCTAATATATATGTATATATATTTTTCTTTCTCTCTCTTTTCTTCTTCTTCTT
>CM052887.1:18751649-18772816 GCA_028534135.1 Potos flavus
TAGAGGGTATTATGCTAAGTGAAATAAGTCAATCAGAGAAAGAATTATCATATGATTTCTCTGATATGAAGAATTTGAGAGACAGGGTGGGGGGTCATGGGGAGTGAGGGGGGGAATGAAACAAGATGGGATCAGGAAGGAGACAAACCATAAGAGACTCCTAAACTCACAAAACAAACTGAGGGTTGCTGGGGGGGTAGGGGGGGTAGGGATAGGATGGCTGGGTGATGGACATTGGGGAGGGTATGTGCTATGGTAAGTGCTGTGAAATGTGTAAGCCTGATGATTCACAGACATGTATCCCTGCAGCAAATAATACAATATATGTTAATAAAATAAAATAAAATACAACAAAAAAAAAACAAAGAAAGTAAGTATAAAAAACAAACATATTTTGTAGTATGTTTATTTTATTCTTTAGGAAGTATGTGACCAAGAATCCTTAATATTATCTGGGAAAATATTAATGTTGATCACTCAGCCACTTTTATTATATACTCCTTAAAGCATACCACAGCAAAGAAAGACGATTTTAAGTCACCATTCTGCATAATAATTTTTACAAAACAGTACAATGATTTTTAGTTTTTGATGAGTAATACTATTTTAAAAGATTTATTTATTTGAGAAGCAGGCATGTGTGCAGGTGCATTGCAGGGGTGGGAGTGCAGAGGTAGAGGATCTCAAGCAGACACCCCGCTGAACAGGGAACCTGACCCGGTCTGGATCTCAGGACCCTGAGATCAGGACTTGAGATGAAATCAAGTGTAGGACACTTAACCGACTGAGACACCCAGACACCCCTGATGAGTAACACTTTTAAAGGTAATATCTAATGGCTAACTCTTGAAAAATCTGGAGGAATGCCTAGAATTTTCGTTACCTTGGAAATAAAGTACCCATTGACCTGAGAATTATCTTTTTAAAATAGTATCAACATGGCAGTTATTAATTTTGCTAATAGTAAAGATATTTGAGACAATTCATTAAAGAAGGCTGATTTTAGAGACGATTTACTAAATGATGGGGTTTATATTTGACAAAAAACACCATTTTAAATAAAGACCTTCTCCAATGTTCAGTCTTCACTGATTTTGTAGCTATCATTGTACTTGACTTGAGATATTTATATTTTTTTGATTCTAGCTTCAAGTGAGGTAATTCTGTTTTGGAGTGAGAGGGATATCATTGGAGAACGAATTTTTAATTCAAATTCTTTAGTGTAAAATACAGAATGTGAGGTCTAGAATAGTAAAATTAGATCATTCAAAGTTTCATTTACTCAATGTTAATTAACTACAATAATACTATTATCCTTTCTGTGCATAGAATATTATTTATTTCAAAGATTTTTAGTATTTATCGCTGCATTTGTCCAACATAAGAACTGTAAATGGTAAATAGAGTAGTGCTTTAATTTACAAATGATTAAAGCATTTCAGAGATTAATTGACTTGGCTAAACATACAATAGAACTGCAACATTTACTTAGGTCTTTTCATTCTGTGCCAAACAATATCTCTGCCATGCTAGAAATAAGCAACTAGAAAGGAGAGGAGTGTACACACAAAAGAGCACATCCCCAAAGGAGATCTATAAGAATTATCTGGTTATTTTCATATGAATCATATGCCTCCCCATGTCTGAGGATGAGCCATTCCTGCTGAGAGAAGTGTGTCACATCTTTCATGGTCCTGGGCCCAAAAAAAGCGCTGAAGCTCTGCTTTAAGTTAAGACTCTAAATTTTCATGCAAAATGCTGAATTTAATTTTTTTGAAGATTTTATTTATTTATTTGAGAGAGAGAGAAAGTGCAAGAGAGAGTGCAGGAGCCAGGGATGGGGTGAGGTGTGGAAGGAGGGGCAGAGGAGAGGGAGAAGCAGGTTCCCCTCTGAGCGAGGAACCCAATACAGGGTTCGATCCCAGGACCCTGGGATTATGACCTGAGCCAAAGGTAGATGCTTAAATGACTGAGCCACTTAGGCGCCCCAAATTCTTTTTTTTTAAAGATTTATTTATTTATTTGAGAGAGAGATAGAGACAGAGAGAGAGTGCCTGTACAGTGCGCAAGCCTGAGTGGAGGGAGAGAGGGGGCAAAGACTCTGAAGCAGAGTCCCTGCTGAGCATGGAGCCCACGTGGGGTTTGATCCAATCCTAGGACTCTGAGATCATGACCTGAGCCAAAATCAAGAGTCCAACTAAGCCATCCAGGCACCCCTTGAGCTTAGTTCTTGAGAAAACAAAACATGAGTGGACAAGAGTTGGTGACTGAAACAGATATGGATTTGGCCAAGGAAAAATCAAAGATTTCACCAAGATTTCCAGCTGAGTGATTGAGAAAATGATAGCAACATTGACAGAGATTAGATGGCTGGGACAAGAAGATATTTTATTTTCTTTGTAGGGGCATGGCAACGTGGCAGACCATGTGGAATCAGTTATATGTTGGATGAAAGAACAAACAAGGAGGTAAAAGGAGACAGAATCTACTGATGTGAGTGGTATTATGGTATATCCTTCTCAAACAATTGATCTTATGTTCCACTTAAAATCAGTCAATAGTGAGGGCATTAGAACAAAAATCCCAGAATTCTCCTTGAAAATAAAGTTCCCCAAAATCTCTTTTAGGATGATGCTTTTCAATTTATATGACTTGGATTATTTATATACAACACTGCAGGATAATTTGTATGCAAATATGTTGTCACAGTCCATGATAAAATTGCAAAAGCCTGGAATACTGATATGGAACTTATCACTGATTACCGTCACAAGTGGCTCTCAGAAATGGAATCTCAATAAATCACTACCATTCTTTCTAAACAACTATCACCTTATCAGCATGCTAAGAGTTAGAGATAGCAATCATGTTCTTTATAAGCGTGATACAAATCACCAAGGAGCTGTAACAAATCTATCCTTCATTCTTAAATGATCATGTTTAGAATCACCTTCCCTTTCCCTGTTGTATGTGGTTCATATCTCTGCTCAAATATTACTGCTCACCCTGTCTAAGGTTGCTTATCCCCCACAACCCCACTGTCAACATTCACTGTTCTCCTTCTCTATTTCTTTGCATGGCAGTTACCACTACCTAAATTACGTTATGTTTTTACCTGTTTCTTGTTTAAGTTGTTAGGATGTAAGTTCCATGAGACAGCAGAATTTGACACCTGGTAGGTATTCAATAGGTACTTGCTCACTGACAAACAAGTGGATGAAAATAAAAAGCACTTCTGGAGAGACTATAAACCAGTAATAGCACAACACTATAATAAGATCCCATCATGTCTCAAAAATGCCTAATTTTTCTACATTAAATGTTTATCGGGCTCCAGGACTTATTTATATTAACAGCTAGATTAATTCCATGACCATGAAGGGCAATTAGCAGATTTTATAAATTATGCTAACTCATTACATTTCAGTCACAATAGATAATTGGTGGCATCTTGAGGTCAAGTTTTATGTCTTGATTAAAGGTGTCTTTATAAAAAATTATTTACTGCTTTGGCTTCCTTATGTAAAATGTATACTCAGTTTATTCTATTAATAATAAAAAATGCTTTACATGACATTTTTGTGACAAAAAGTTTGAAGTTAAGGAATATGATGATTACATGAGTATTGTGTAAATGTTATATTAGAATTGATTTAGATCTATCATCACAAATTTCATCTTTAACAATCAACACACAGAAAAGAACCACCAAATAAAAAATTAAAATAATCCTTACTATCTGTGATGTATTCACACAAGGTATGAAACTGTATAGAATATTAACTAATATGCAATCATATTGTCAAACTGTAAAAAAGTACCAGAAAATGATGGCACCGACTCTAATACATCATTTTAGGCCTCAGCTGAAATTTATATTAGTAAAAATAAAAGCTTTTGACATAGTGAATCATCATAAAGAAAAGTAGATGCCAAATGCAATTATTTTTAGTATGTAACTTTTCATGCTTTAAAACAGTATTTGCTAAGCAAATATTCTCTATCATTCTCTTGATTTCAATCAACATAAGATTATAGGGCACATTACTCGTTCTGAAAGTGGAGCATCAACTTTAAGTTTAAATTTATTTCTCAACGATCAATCTAGTATCAAGTGTTAAATTTTTAAAATATAAAAACTCTTGATGTAAAAACAGTCTATATGCAGCTTTCAGAGGATCGATTATTAAAATTAAGCCTGAAGTAAAGGACATTAGTCAAAGGAAAGAGTTTCTAAAGAAAATATTTAATACTCAAAGTAGTAAGCATATGGTCAAGAATGTAGGAATTTAATTTGTCATTTATTATTACCGGTAGCCAGCCAAAAAAATAATTTTTTAATTTTCTAAAATCTGGAATCCCTGTAACATTTCTATAGTTCTAAAGAACTTTTGGGTAGAAATAGACTACAGCTGGGTGTAGTTATTTTCTTTACTGCAAGAAATTACTATGAGTAATGACTGTAAGAGAAGACAAAAATTTATTAAGTACATGAATTCTCAAAAAAAAAATGGTTTCATAAAAAATACTAGAAGTCAGGAGATATCTGAACCACAAGTCCAGGTTTCGTAGGTCTGGTTGAAGGATATTCTTAGATCTGTTCAATCTATAGAACTCTTTTACCTCTGCTCCAGTCTTTGTATCTGTATTGGTAAAACAATCTTGGACACAGAACTTTCATGGACACAGAACTTTCATGTATACCTACACTGGAAATGTACAGAAGATGATGGACTAATGGAAAATGTGCTTCGAGATGCAACTTTGTTTAATGCAAGGGAGGTATATAGCCTTATGTTTCCTAGAGATTTCACACCATTTGATCACCGAAGTGAAGGAAGTCTTTCTTTAAACTCAAATAATCATTTTGGTTCTGACCTTTTGTTGTTGTCTTTAATAATACACATTGAAATTTTTGTTAAAATAGAATAAACATTGTTGTGTATACGTGTGTGTGTTAGATGTGTAAGTAAGCTTTAATTGATACTTAGTGACAGTTAGTGTTAAAGTACAGTAATCAAGGGGCACTTGGGTGGCTCAGTGGGTTAAGCATCTGCCTTTGGCTGGGGTCATGATCCTAGAGTCCAGGGATCAAGCCCGATGTTGGTGGGATCGAGCCCCATGTTGGGCTCCCTGCTCAGTAGGGAATCTGCTTCTCCCTCTCCCTCTGATTCTTCTCTCCCTCTCTTGCTCACTTTCTTTCTCTCAAATAAATAAATAAAATTAAAAAAAAAATAGTACAGTAATCAAGACTCAACACTCCAGAGGAGATTACTTAGGGATTTCAAATATTGTTTTCAAACCTATAGTGGAGTGTTCTTAATTAGCATAAGAACTATTAAATAAATTTCTTTTGGCAAAATAAAGAGTGTTCAGAATAATAACAGGTGGTTAGAAAAATTGTAGTGTCTTCGTCATTACAAGAACAGAGTATAATAATTTGGCCCAATAGCCTAAATACACTTGAAAAAAGGCTCTGGATCTTCTAGATCAGTAAACTAATACTGTTCAGAAATTGAGAGTAGAAAATATTTATAGTAATTTGCCAGGATAATTTCATCTTTAAGCTTTAAATCTAATAGCAAAACAAACATACCAACAAAAGCCACCAGGAACTTGTATTTTTAAAATTTCTCTAGTAATTCATTCTGTACTGTATTTTACAAAACAATTGGTCTGCAAGAACTTACAAAGTAAATGATACATTGAGACACACTATCCTAGTTCCTTGCTATTCTTATGTCCACATGCCAACTCTGAATAGAGATTGTTATCATAAAGCTATTGAATCCTCCAAGGGGTGAACTTTTATGCATAATGCTTTCACAGTGTTAGGCTGAGGATGTTGTGCAACTGTTCTGTTTCTTTGTTTCTTTCGTTCTTTCCTGCTCAATAATGTTGTTATGTATGCTTAAAACCGACTTTCAATTAAAATGTAATTTAACGATCCTCCAAATTACATTTCAATATAACAACCCACCTGGTATCCAGGCTGTGGATTGAGAAGACATACAGCCTGCATTGTCCTCCATACAAATTCTAATAGTTATCACAAAAATTTCCCAGTTTCTAATATACCACATTGGCTCAGGTCATTTTGTCACTTCTCCTCTCAGTTCAATTAGCCTTTTTCCTAGATCTCCCATTTTGAAGCCCATGTAATTTCTGGGGTTTTTGTCTTGTTTTGTTTTGTTGTGTTGTGTTTTTCCCAAATGCTTAGAGGTAGAGCCTCCTTATTAGGAAGGCAAATATAATCATGCACAATTTTTGTGGCAGAGTAGAATTATAACTGAAGTTATAAAACATACACAAGTTACCTTCTCGAGAGAGTTCTAACTAAATATTCAATCCCAGCTGTCTCACTTGTCAATTAACCAAAGCATGACCAAATGGCAGCAGGTAAATGTGAACAATGCAATACTGACCATGAGCACATAATAAAAAGTCACTCATCCTCAGCCTTAGTGATGGCAGAAATCTGCTTCAGTAGTACTTTCAAATACAAAAAATAATAATATGGCAATAACGACGGGCAGCTTTCCCAGATTTAACTATCTAATTTCATATTAACTTCAAGAAAGATGAATTTCCTAATAAGGAATTAGGGCTCTCAGTAGCTGTCTAGGGCAGACTGGCAATTTGAATGATATCCGAAATGTAAACCTTAATGATTACCACTTAGATATTTAAAGTTCTGCAATTGCCCCTACTAGGCTTATTACAAGGGAAATAATCACCTCTGCAGATGTTTCTTGACACATAATAAATTGAGAAGCGTGTATTCTTTTTATAAAGTATTTGTTTTGGAATACCTACTCTCCAAACACATGGCCATTTTTGAATCGCTATACCCCTGGCATAAAAAATGAAAGAAAAGAAAAAAAAATGATACTGCCCTGGAATTTAAGGTGAATTATTATTGCTCTACCATAAACTGATTTTTTGCTTAATGAGACAGTTGGAAGGAAAAGGAGCAAAAATCTACTAATAGTCTGATATGATTCATATTGTATGGCTGTGGAGCTGGCCCCTTAACTATTTGAAAAATTAGAGGTTTATCTACCTGGCATTAGCAAAATAGCTGCCTTATGTCAAATAAACCTTTTTAACATGACAACACTATCATGTTGGTAAATTAAAATATAAAAAACTCATGAATTGCCTTTTATGCAGTCTTTCTTAAAATAGGTAAAGACATAAAGAATTGTTTCAATCAACATCATGTGCATAGGAATTTAGCTCAAAGATAGTTAATATATTCAAAATATATAAAATAGGATATATATCTAGTCATAAAAATTTTTTTTCATGATTTTAATTGATAAAATAGATTTTTTAAATTAAGAAGACATTTCCATCCAAATAATGTAAAATTTCTGATTCTATCTAGGTCCAGTTATTTATTTTTCTTTTTTCTTTTTAAGATTTATTTTATTTTATTTATTTTAGAGAAAGAGAGAGAGTATGTGCGTCCATACAGTGGAAGGGGAAGAGGGAGATTATCTCACGCAGACTCTGCGCTGAGCATGGAACCTAATGTGGGGCTTGATTTCATGACCCTGAGATCATGACCTGAGCCAAAATCAAGACATGGATGCTCAACCAACTGAGCCACCCAGCTACGCCCCTGCCCCAATTACTTATTTTTCTAAACGTAAATACATATATTTAAAAAATTGCAATTGAAATTCATAATTCTATAAATTATATACAAAATACAAAAATATGCTTTAATTTTGGTTTTGAGAAAACATTGGAATCAAAAACCTTGCCAAACAATTGTTTGTGTTATGTGAGCAAATGGAATAATTTCCAATTCTTTTAACAAAAATATATATGGTGAGAGACCATGTAGTTGTGTTCCATATTGATACGTGCAATGCACTCACAGGAATCCAAAAGAGAATGTGACGAGCTGGCTAATAAATGGCTCAATAAAAGAAATCAAAGGTGTAAAGATACAGAATGGAAGCAGAATTCATGAAAGATTTTCATTTGTAAAGATGTAAACAACATATTTCACTTACAAATGGGCAGTGTTTGCAATTAAAGTCCATTTCGATGTCTTATAATTTTTTTTTTAATTAAAAGCAAGTTGATCATATCTTCTTGAAAAGTTATTGCTCTACCCAGAAATACAGTTAAGGGCTCATTTTCCTTTCTTTGACTAACACTCTTTCTTTCTTTCTTTCTTTCTTTGACTAACACTATTTCTGAGAGGTGAACAATCTATTTCTAATCTGGAATTTGACAGCAGACTTCTTACATGCACTATGTATTTAACATTTATTTGTTCGAGTTATTTTTGCATTAAATAATTCTGGAATTTGGAAAATTTTCAAAACTATATCTTCATTTTATTTATGTTTATTGGGTGTATATCTTTTTATTTATTTTTATGTGTGTTTTTAATTTTTAATCAAAGTATAGTTGAAATATAACATTAGTTTTAGGTGTACAACATAGTGATTAGATGATTATATACATTAAGAAATGCTCACCCCAAGAAGTATAGTTAACATCTGTTATCATACAAAATTATTACAATATTATTGACTGTATCCCCTATGTTATATTTTTCAACACTGTTATTTATTTATAACTAGAAATCTATACCTCTTAATCCCCTTCACTATTTTGCCTATTTCCCCAGGCCCCTCCCCTCTGGCAACCATCAGTTTGTTTTCTATAGTTATAAGCCTGTTTCTTAAAGTATATCTTTATATGCTACTGAGTTCTTAAATAGGAATGTATTGAATCACCGTCAAAACATGGTGATTGGGGCACTTGGGGGGCTCAGTCGTTAAGCGTCTGCCTTCAGCTCAGGTTGTGATCCCAGGGTCCTGGGATCGAGTCCCACATTGGGCTCCCTGCTCGGCGGGAAGCCTGCTTCTCCCTCTCCCGTTCCCCCTGCTTGTGTTCCCTCTCTCGCTGTATGCCTCTCTGTCATATAAATAAGAAAATCTTAAAAAAAAAAAGTCAATTATTAAAACTCTATTTCATCTCAAGTTTCAATTATCTCTTATTTACTAATTTCAGTTTCTAGTTGTTGCTCATATTTATAAAGGGAATCAGCTAGATCAAAATTAATAAATGTAATATGAATAAATATAATATGACTATATTAAAAATATGCTTGAGTAATTATAAAAGTTCATTTTGTCTCAGGAAATGTATAATTATTGCCGCATTAACATAAATAATATCTAATTTCAAGGTCATCTCATGAGCTTAGAAATACTGTTTTTAATATGAGGGCATGCCTGTATCTCGATAAAAGGCAAGTAGATAAATGGGACATAACAGATTCTAGAAAAGAGTGGCATATGTTCAATTGGTTTTTGATATATTGCCAAGTTAATTGAACAGGGAAAAGATTTTTTCAACAAATATTGCTGGAATAATTAATTATCTGTAAGCAAAGCCAATAACAAAACCGTAGTTCCTATATCATACCATGGACAAATATTACTTTGAAATGGATCTCAAGGGGCGCCTGGGTGGCTCAGTAGGTTAAAGCCTCTGCCTTCGGCTCAGGTCATGATCTCAGGGTCCTGGGATCGAGCCCCACATTGGGCTCTCTGCTCAGCAGGGAGCCTGCTTCCCCCTCTCTCTGCCTGCCTCTCTGCCTACTTGTGATCTTTCTCTGTCAAATAAATAAATAAAATCTTAAAAATAAATAAATAAAAATTAAAAAAAAAAAAAGGAAATGGATCTCAAATCTAACTGTAGGAATTAGGAATTAAAGTCATAAAAGTTCCAGATGAGACGTAGACGTAGGAGAAAATCCTTACAATCTTGGTAAACAAAAATTTCTTTGTTAGGACCCCCAAAACACTAAGCATAAAAGAAAAAAAGTGATAAATTAAATTTCCCTACCATTAAAAGCTTTTGTTCTTCAAAAGATGGTATTATTAAAATGAAAAAAGCAAGGCACAGACTGGAATAAAATATTCACAATTTTGAAATCTGAGAAGGGGCTTGTATCCACAATACATAAAGAATGTTTAAACTTGATGAGATAAACAACTGGATTTTAAAATTTAGCAAAAGATCTTAACAGGCACTTCACCACAAAATATAAATGAAAATGAATGGTCATTAAGCACATGAAAAGATGCTACAAATCATTAGCCATTAGAGAAATGCAAGTTTAAATTACAGTGAATTACTACTACGTATCCTACAGAATGGCTAAAATTTAAAACGACAACAATAAAAAACTTAAAACATGAAATGCGGGCAAGGATGTAGAGCAACTGGAACTTCCATATGTTACTGCTATATGGCAAAATGGCTACAAACACTTTGAAAAGCAGTTTGATAGTTTCTTATAAATGCATACATGTATTTACTACTCCTTATTTACCCAAGAAAAATCAAGAAAATATGTGTCCATAGAAGACTTGTAGCTGAATGTTAATAGCAATTTTATTTATAATATCCCCAAATTGGAAAAACCCAAATATGTGTCAGTAGAACACTGGGTACATGAATAATGTATATTTACACAATGAAGACTTCTCAGCAACTGGTGGATGAATTTCAAAAGCATTATACTGAGCAAATGAAGCTATTCACAAAAGCTTTTTATTGTGTGATATCATTTATATCAAAGTAAATATAATCTATATTGATCGAAAGCAGATCAGTGGTTTCCTGGGGTGGGAGTAAAGTTTGCCTATAAAAGAATCCAAAAGAACTTTTGGAGGTGATTGGAATGTTCCACATCTTAAGTAGGGTGCTGGTCACATAGATAGATAGATAGATAGATAGATAGATAGATAGATACATGCATATATTAAAACTTATTAAGTGTATGCTTAAAATGGGTACATTCTATCATTTGTAAATTATACCTCAAAAATTAACTTAAAATATTTATTTATAATACTTATAATTGTGTCATTTCATGAATGTTATATAAATGGAATCACATATATATGACCTTTTGAGATTGACTTTTTCACTAGTTCTCATTTTTAAAGCACAATATCTATAAAATCTCTCCAATTTGTTGTAGAGATAGAAAACAGATTACTGGTTGTCAGGGGTTAGCAGTAGTTGGGAGAGGTGAGGGCGGGGAGGGAAAGAAATGGGCATGATTATGAAAAAGTAGCACAAGGGAGAAGTCTGTGATGATGGAACAGCTCGGTATTTTGATTGTGATGTTCATATAAATCTACATAAGTAATAAAATAACATAAAACAATACACAATTTAACATGTACCAATGTTAAATTGCTAGTTTTGATACTGTGCTATAATTATGTAAGATATAACTACTGGGGGAAATTAGGTAAAAGATACACAAATACACAGGTTCTCTCAGTACTATATTTGCAACTTCCTCTGAATATATAATCAATTCAAATACATTTCAAAATAATTAATTAATATGTTTGATTTGATATGGAGTGGTGTTATGGGATGAATTGCAACCCTTCCCCCCAACTCATATATTGAAGTCTTAACCCCCAGTGCCTCAGAATGTGTTTGTATTTGGAAATAAGGCCTTTAAAGATTTTTAGAACTTCAATGAGGCCACTGGGTGGGCCCGAATCTAATATGACTGGTGTCTTTCTTCATTCAAAAAGGACATTTGGACACAGAAACAGAGGGAACTTCATGGTAAGACTGGAAAAATACAGCCATCTACAGGCCAGGGAGAACAACTTGTAAAAGACAATACCTCTGCAGACACGTTGATCTTGGACTTCTAAGCCTCCAGAATTGTGAGGAAATGAACTACTGTTGTTTGAGTCACCTAGTCTGTAGTACTTTGTTATGGCAGCTCTAACAACTAATAGTTTTCAAAAGAATATTTAGAACCTAAGAAAGTCTGAAAACATTCTAAGGATAAGTATTTTGATTCTTATTTTACACATAAGGACACTAAACCTTGGAGAGTTTGCAAAGCTTATTCAAGGTCATAAAGCTAGAAAGATTTATAATTGAGACAAGAATTCCACTTTGCCCACCTACCTCTTTCTACTGAATGACGCAGGTACCAAAGTCTTACAAATCAAGATTTATTTCAAGGCATTGTGAGAGAAAAATAAAGGCACTCTATAATTCTCATCATCTAAAGTTGGAACCAAATATTTTCTAAAAGTTAAATATTCTAAAGAAGAAATGTAGCACCAAGGTATTTGGTAGATTCAGCACGTTTCATAATATACAGTTGTGTTTCATGAAATGACAGCTGAGGTCTTCTAACTAGAGTCTAGAAGAAAAAAGTCATTTCATTTTCTTCTTAAATAAAATACAATGTACAGTATTATCAAGTGATCATTTTGAATGAATATGTTTTAAAAAGACAGAAAAAAATGAGGTTTTCCTTACATTCTCCCATTTGGGAGCAGGAATAAAAACATAATGAGACTCTTTTACTAATGAGTTTATAAGAGGGTATCAAGCTTTTGTTACGACAGTTACTATATTAGCCAGCAAGAGATGTTATTAGTTGCCATATAACTATCTAATATATTTTAGGTTACATCAATCAAACCATTGAAACTTGAAAGACATGCACTCATTTTACCATAAAATAGTGTAAATTAAGACACAATGTGGATAATGTGTTAAATTATTCTTCATTAAATTAAAGGAAGCAAGGAAGAGATATAAAATGATAAATACATATTTATATAAAAGGGAATTCTAACTTTTATTACAAAATAGAAAAATATAAAATAATAATACAACATAGCCCCTTATGAATTGACCTAACATTACTGAAATGTAAAGACAATAAGCTGTATTAGACTAACAAAATGTGAAAGTGCCTTTACACAAACAAATATGTGCGAGTGTGTAACATGCATACAATAATGCATATATGTGTTTCATGAAATAATTAAATTAGGAAAAGCCCTATGTTGTACTGAAAAATACTGATAAAAGTACATAGTTCTGTGAAATAAATATATAAGCATATACAAGATTTACATATACCACTTGAATAGTTTAGAATTATACATTTTATATTATCTAGTATCACTATTAATTATTCAAACCCCTCATAATCCCTATATTATAAGAGTCTCTAATAAAATTACTTACTTAAATAATATCTTAAAGCAATTTTCATGTTTTAGAACACATTTATTCTGTATATACTGGGGAAGGATTATGATTGTGTGTGCTATAGAAACAGCAGAAGCAGATTTTTAGAATTCAGTAAACATTAAACTCCTTTCCACTGTAGTTTGAACTATAAAATATGAGTCTCTCACCATGATGGCCTATTAGGAGAGTTATCCAAGCATGAAGGGGAAATACTGTCAAAGCACGGGCTTGAGTCTTTGCTTGGTATGTCCTTTATTTTAAATTGTAGAATATGTGTGTCTCTGTAATGCATCTTAATAAGCAGCAATACTCATCCCTTTCTTTGTGATTTCATAAATTGCTAGTGGGTTAACCTATAAAAACCAACTATCCAGAGCTTACTCTAATAATTCTACTAGTAACACTGATCAGAATGGTAAAAGAGCAGAACAACAGATACAAAAGTAGGTAAAGTCTTAGAAAACACATTAAGATTATTTTTTACTAACTAGGCACTGAAACAATTGATACAAGAACAACACTGAAACAATATTACACACACACACCTTTAGAAAAAAATGCTAAAACATTCTGACATTGAATACTGTTGTGTCCATAGTATTTGACTTTTTAAATTTAAACTTAATTAACATATACTGCATTATTAGTTTCAGAGGTAGAGTTTAGTGATTCATCATTTGCATATAACACCCAGTGCTCATTATGTCAAGTGCCCTCCTTAATGTCACCCAATTACCCCATCCCTCCACATAGCATTTGACTCTTAATGTCTGCATGTCTTAAGTAAGAAAAAGAAGTGACTCCCTTCTTACTGAAAATCTCACTGTGAGTTTAGAGGTGCTTTTTAGTGTGCCTTAGCTTTGAACTTGTCACACTAAATATCAAGACATAAATGCTAAGTAATCGTTTAATTATTTCAGATAAATTGTACTAGATAAAAGTCTTAAGTTTTAACTTCAAACTATAATATTAGTATAGGCTTTGGTACTTTTATGCTAACAAGATTCATTTAAGCTTAAGAACTGTCTTGGAATTTTCTTGTATTTTTATGCTTTTCTAATTAGTATTGTCAGAAAATGTAGGTTACCAAAACAAAATAAACATTTTGTAAAACACAAACAGTTACATAAAACAGGAATAATATGTTCCATTCCTATGATTTCTGGGCAGGCAAATGTTGCTAACTTTGGGAGGCTTATGCTTTTCAAGTCCATAAAAACAAGATGTTCAACCCGTAGGGAAGTTACTGCTTTCACAATTTTTCATATTACTCATCCAAAGAGAAAAATAGGCTGAAGGATAGAGAAAACTGATGGCATGATTAAAAATGTGAATAAAATGAAAGTTAGAGAATTCAACTTATTTTGACAAACCTTAGGGTTTTAATACAAATTGTATATTATATTAAGTATTAATCGGAAATGACGGGAAATAAAGAATAATTAATAAGACTTTTTCTTTCCTTTACCAACTGAGTTCACAGTTCAACAAGGAAAAAAGACATGAAATCAGATTTACAAAATAATATGACAAATGTGATACGTAACTATGTAGAGGAAAACTATGTAGTTAGAAAATATTTGGGGAACTCCACAAACTATATCTACTGATATCTACAGAAAAGAAATGAGGCTGAAAAGTGAGGCAGAGGTTAGAACATGAAGGAGACCCGGTGCTGTGGACCCTGATGTTTATTGTGACATGAGTCCTAAGTTCCTTGATTGATCTAACTTTAAATTTCGCTAACATAGATTTGTAAATATTTAATAACTGACTTACATTGGTTGATGCTGGCTCTCACCCATGGATCATTATTTCCTTGTGCATTTTTTTTTTGACATGAAATTTGAAACTTTTAAAGCTTTAGTTACAGTTAAATTACCTCAAGAGTGATTTAAATTTGCTTTTGCTGGGAGCCTTGGAAGCACTGCCAAACCTAGAACCTTTCACTTCAAACTACACCTGTAGCTTGAAGCGTGTTGTTACTGTTGTTTTTGCAGTGACACACATGGTGTGAACTAGGACTGGGTTGGGTGCACAAATTCTCAGTGAACTCTCCTCTCCCCTCCACCCAATGTCAACTTGGAGACAAATCAGTTTCCTGGTCATCTCCTCCTGTAAAGAGTTGTGGGAGCAAATCATGAAGCATGTTGCCTCTTTGCTGTCACATTATACGTTTCAGATCAGATAGAAATTCTTGAGAAGGCCCTAATCCTTTTTCCTTTCATGTTTTTTTTACTCTACCTGACGATCAAAATGGAAGTGCAAAATGGAAGTTGGTGAAATATTAGTGGAAATCTGGATGAAAGCCAATTTCCATGTTTGCTTAACTCTGGATTCTTGTTTTCATTTCAGTTTTAGCTTTGAGAAAGGAATGAAAAAGCAGTCCGTTATCTGCGTGGCACTCATAGCTAAACCCTGCTCTTCTCCTACTGAACATAATCTCATAGAATATCCACCTCACACACCGTTACTCTGAAACCATAATAAAAGGAGACAAAACAAAGCTACCTCATATTTTTTCTAAACATTGAAAAAAAAAAAAGTTCATTATGCCACCCACAAAATACAAAGCATCACCTTCTTGTAGTTAAAATTGTAAATGACTTGTTAACTTTATCCTCTTTTAGTCTATTCCCTCTAGCTAAGATTTATTGAGATACCCAACCATAGAACTGCCCTTAATTTTTTACTGCATTCAATCTAGAGGAAAAACCTATTTCATTAGACCCTTCCCCCAATCACCTAACCAAAGCCCAGATAGTACGTTATTTCTAGCATCTACTGAGACAGCCATGGTTCCTCGTGGCAAGTGTTCTACTTCAGTACAATGGGTAATAAGTCCCAACCTATTTAACTCTAGATGTGTTCCTTTTCTTTCTTTTTCTTTTTCTTTTTTTATATTTTATTTTATTTTATTAACATACAATGAATTATTTGTTTCAGGGGTACAGATCTGTGATTCATCAGTCTTACACAATTCACAGCACTCACCAAAGCACATACCCTCCCCAATGTCCATCACCCAGCCACCCCATCCCTCCTGCCCCCCTCCACTCCAGCAACCCTCAGGCTGTTTCCTGAGATTAAGAGTCTCTTATGGTCTGTCTCCCTCTCTGGTTTTTGTCTTGTTTCATTTTTTCCTCTCCTCCGCCATGATCCTCTGCCTTGTTTCTCAAATTCCACATATCAGCGAAATTATATGATAACTGTCTTTCTCTGATTGACTTATTTCACTCAGCATAATACTCTCTAGTTCCATCCACATCCTTGCAAATGGCAAGATTTCGTTCTTTGATGGCTGCATAATATTGTTGTGTGTGTGTGTGTGTGTGTGTGTGTGTGTGTGTGTGTGTGTATCACATCTTCTTTATCCATTCATCTGTTGATGGACATCTAGGCTGTTTACATAGTTTGGCTATTATGGACATTGCTGCTATAAACATTGGGGTGCATGTGCTCCTTCAGATCACTACATTTGTATCTTTGGGGTAAATACCCAGTAGTGCAATTGCTAGGTTGTAGGATAGCTGTATTTTCAACTTTTTGAGGAACTATCCATACTATTTTCCAGAGTGGCTGCACCAGCTTGCATTCCCACCAACAGTGTAGGAGACATCCCCTTTCTCCATCTAGGTGTATTCCTGGTGGCCTTTAGCTGAAGGGCACTGACAACCTCTAAAGATTTTGTTTCTTATCATTATTGTTATTTTGCCAGCTCACAGCTCCATACAGAATGTGAAAATATTTTAAAGCTAAGTTATCCAACAGTTTTTACTGTTTTGCAGCAGGAACATAGTTCAGAATACCTAAAATGACTTCTTGCAAACATCTTCTATAAAGTACATTTAAAATAATCCAGAAAAATCTGGCAAAACCCTCCTCCGCTAACAATCTAAAAAGCAGTTAGCCCTGAGTATTTAATAGTACACTTACTTTGTTACTTTGAAATAACAAATAAAAGTCTAGAATTAATTTGTAAATGGGAAATATATACTGGTCAATTTGTGGAGCTTTCAATGTTATGATCATAATATGTTTTTATCCTTCCACAGCTGACTACACCAGGGATGAGAGCCTAACTGAAATATAGTCATCTATTACTTGGATCCAAGGGAAGTTGAAACTCTGTCATTCATAAAAATACTGTCTAAGAAGAGCTTGCTGTATGGAATACCAGACCATTCAATACTTACTTAAGGTCTATACACTACTCATCTGGGTACCTCATATCATATACACTATATGAAAATGTAGGCACACAAAGATTTTGTAAAAAATCATTTTGTTTATTTTTCTATGAATAAATCACTTAACTTACAGTTGGCCATGTTTTTCTTTTCTTTTTCTTTCTTTTTTTCAGTTGGTCGTTTTTCATCATAACTGTGTCCTCTGGAATTCTTCAGAACTGAGAAACATCTAACATAATTACTTTCAAATATTATGAACCTTTTATGAACAATATATTTAACCATTGGTGAGTTTTAAATATATTATTTAAACATGTGTTAATTTTGATATTATAGCTTTCTCTTCTATTTTTGAGCCAATATTACTTTTTTTTTTTCCTGGTCTCAGAGATTTTTAATAGGCCTTTGGAAAGCTCATAAACTATAGGATTTGTCCTAACCGTCCCAAATGGATGCAACTGTCCTTTTTGGATATAATGTCTAATAGTCCCAATCCCACACTCTCTCTTGGGAAGTGGGAATGAGAAAAGATGTAGAAAGAGCAAAAACTGTGGGAAAGTGCAGAAGACACACAGAGAAAAGTCAGCAAGGCCATGCTAAGTGTAAGCCAGAATGTAGAGAGGAGAGGCGACTCAAAGGGACAGGTAGAAATAGAGAAGGAGAGAATGAGGGACAAGTAGCTAAGACAGAAGCATGGTGGATGACTAAAGCTCAAGTGATACACAGATAGTCAGGACTGGCTACATAACTTGCGGGATTTGCGCAAAATGAAGAAGTGGAATCCCTTGTTCAGTTTTGTTAAAATTTCAAGACAGCAAGAGAAGAACATTAAAACAAGCAAAGGTACATTTTGAACATGGGATCGTGTGTGAAACACCCATGGAGCTGGTCCTGAGGATAGCATTCCCACTCTTCGGAGGAAGTGGCTCTGTTTCTGGCATCGACTCTTAGGCTCCCATATCAGTGGCCTCCACACACTGAATCTTGCAGCCCAGGCCAACTTGAGCAAGTCATTCACTGGGGACCCTGACAACATTTATGACTTAGTGTGTACAGTATGAAAATGAATTAAATTTTAAAATATAAGGTGGTCTAAATGAACTACAATTGCTCTACCTTTTACCAATTAGTGTATATGTACATTTTAAAGCTGAAAACCAACTACTTATCACTTCTTTTTTTTTAATTAACATATAACATATTATTTGTTTCAGGGGTACAGATCTGTGATTCATCAGTCTTACAGAATTCACAGCACTCACCATAGCACATACCCTCCCCAATGTCCATCACCTAGCCACCCTAACTTACCACTTCTTATGACTTAAAGGCACATAATGAAAATATATCACATGATATATGCATATTTGGCGTCTTCCAATCTCATGGAAAGTGCAGATGAAAGCATCTCTAGATGCTTTTTCATTTATCTTTAGTAGAGTTAAAGTAAAAATAGTGTGCTTATTATGGAAGATCAGTCCCTTAGCCCTCCTTCTAGCCAGAGGTCCCCCTGAGCCTCTATGTTACACTAAATATATTGAGACTTTCAAATAATATAGGGCAAAGCATTATATAAACAAGATTATATGTAAATAAGACTTTATATATTTATATTTTGTGCGTGTATCTATCTATCTATCTATAGATATCTAGGAATTTCCAAGGACAAATATATAGAGGTGTCAGGCACTTGGATTTTATATCCCCCTGAAAAACCTAGTCACAAAGTTCTATCCATAAACTTTTGAGCTCTAATCCTACATTTCCATCTTCACCAGTAGTAACTCTGGTAAACCAACCCAACATGTCTGAAGATATATATTCGATCACCTCCTCTAGGTCTTAATACCATCTCACGGGCCACTTCAGTATGTCCTAAATAGGTACATTTACTTCCAATGTCTCTCCACTCTATTCCCCCCCCCCCATGTTTCATTCTACCTTTACTTACATTTACCTTCAAAAAGATAGTGTCTTTGATGTCTCAAAAGCCAAAATTAGCTTCCCTTATTTTGGTTAGCATTAGTTCTGACTCTGCCTGGCCTCCCTTCTTTGGACCGTCCATGTTTTGGTCTCAATATGACTTTCAGCTCTTCAGGTGCATTGTTCCCCTGTCCTATCTTTAAGCTCCAACTAAACTGAACTACATAATGTTCTGCTATATTTTCCTATCTCCAACTAATTGTTTCTGCTGTTCTCTAGACCTAGAATACTATTTATCTGGACTAATTCAGAGTCATAAGATGGGAAACAGGGTTAGTGTAGGTTTGCTGAAACAAACTTTGCAACAGCATAGTTTTGTTTGGTTTTGCTTTTTTACTGTTTACTAATGTAGCACAGGTGCCAAGAACTATGCCTACACATACAATAAATATTTGTTGTGAATAAGACTCGTTAAGAGTTTAATATTCTGTATCCAACCAATGGTGCCCAAGCATTTGTGAAATACCTCAAAAGACATTTTATATTAAGTATTTGCTCATGCAAGACACTGTATTAAGCCTGTCAGATGACAGATATTAACAAAAATGCAGGAACGTGACAAAGGGAGCAAACTTGTCTCTAGAACTTGCTCTTCTTGTGAATAACTCCAGAGTACTTACTTATTTATTATATACAATAAACCTATCAGATTGATTATATACATAATAATACAATCATATATCAGATGGTTGTATACACATATGTATGCCCAAATTAAAAAAAAAATTCAGGAAATTTTCTAGAACATTCAATGCAACTATGGACTTAGAGGTCTTTTTTTTTTTTTTTAATTTTCCCGAGTTTTTGTTTTCCTAGTATTCCATGTCAACTGTGTAGAACTCTGTTTTCTTACGGTTATAAAATGATTTATCTCTGTACACTTAACCTCCTTGGTCCTGGTGTTCTGGGGTAGCTACCACTTAATGAAAGTGACATGATAACAATCCTTCTAGCTAACCAGCTACACTGAATCAGTGCTAGAAAGACTAACAAGTGAAAGGAGTGATGGCTGAGGCTGATGCATAGCCAAGAAAAAGAGGTAAAACATAGTAGAGAAAAAGGAGCCCCAGTATGTTAACCTCATACAGTAAGTCTTAAAGAATATGTATCCAAAATCTTTTGATTGAATGACAGAATCCTTGCACACTGATTTCCTAAGAATTGTATGTACAAATGCATTGTAAGAAATTAGTTTATAGGCCGCTATTACCTCCAAATCTCTAAAAGGAACTCAACCTTAATTTAGGAAATTAAAAATGGTCATAATTGAAAAAGCATTTCTTAAAAAGTGTCCCTTCAAGGTCAAAATAATCTTTGACTATCCTGTATTACAATCCTTCCTGCCTGTTAGAATCCATTCAGATATTCAGTTCAATACTTGCACAGAGTATGAGAGAGATAAAAAGTTCCTCAGAGGCACTACTTCCAGTGTTTAACAATTGCCTCCTTTTAATTGGGTAGATGAGAAAAGTGAAGGCCATTGTTTAACAATCTCAGCTTAATTATATATGACCTTGGCAATGGCAGCTAAGTTAAAAACTAGATATTATCAAGGAGTCATGCTATATGTAATTATTATGAAGAATAACATGTCACCCTATTTATGAGTGTTTATTACAATACTCCACAGACAAAATTATGCATAGACAAAAACTATATGCAAAAACTATGCAGCTCTTTTCAAATCCATGTTTCCTCCCAGGACTAAATTTCATGGACAAATTATTTCCCTTCTGCTTAAATTCCTGAACATCATTTTTGTTTTGTTTTGTTTTCTTTAATATGTTTTCCTTCTTAAGAAGTAGAACTATAGACAATGCATAAAAGAGATAATACCATTTCAGAAATCTGAAAATGTTTTCCTGGGGTAGTGCAAGTGTTGTTTTGTTTTTGTTGCTGCTGTTGTTTAAAAATCTTTTGTGG
>CM052887.1:18772916-18805813 GCA_028534135.1 Potos flavus
AAAAAAAAATCTTTTGTGGGTGCTGTCCTTAAAACTATTTTTTTTTTCAGATTCACAAACATATTTTAAATTTTTGCTGCTTGACACTGTGCTCAGTATAAGGACAAAAGATTATCTGGATTTTATACAGACAGAATCATAGAATTTTAAGGCTTAAAGAACCCTTAGCAATGATATGGTCCAACTTTTACTTTTTATAGATGAGGAAATAGATTTGAAATGTTACGAGTTAGATATTTAGCAGGAATCTTAGTGGTTTTAAAACCCTGACCAAGGTCTCCAAAATACCCTGAAATATATCCAAAAATGCTTTGCAATTTCTATTGTGGAAACCAAAGTTTAGCAAACTTCTTTCGTTGCTTTAAAAATAAAAATGGTAGAATAATATACAGATTGAATGTGAACAGGAAGTTTAAGAAACTGCTGTGTTGGTTACGTCTATTTTTTTCTCAGTTATATAAACCTATGATATTCTCAAGAGAGAAGAATATTGTTAAACACTTAGCAGCCTAATGCTATCCCTTGGGCTGTCTCAGTCTAGACGTGAACCCACATACGTGTCTTATTAATTTCGCTCAAGCCTCCTTTCAAATATTATCTCTTCTAACTTGAACTTAATACCTTCTCAGTTTTAGTGTATTTCAGTGCATATGCAGGCTTAGCTTAGGTTTGTATTGGTGCTTAGCACATTCCCAACTCCTTGTACACCTGAGAACTCATGCACATCTTTTTACCTGGTCTTATGTGTATTTACAATATAAGTTTGGGGAAATCTTCGATTATAATGCACTGAAACTTGGTGAGTATGTTAAAGTATGATAGGGGATGCATTGCCACAGGGACTGTAGGGAAAGAGGATGGGAGATAGCATCTCCACTTACCCTGTGTTGTTTATTAATCCAAAAGTGGGCAGGTGATTGTTGTAACTATACAAATTGTCCCCTCTTAGAAGGGCTCTATTCCTTTTTTCTTTAAATCACATAGACTTGAATCAAATATAAACCTATTTTCCAAAATGTTAGCTTATCTTGCATATAATGCATACTTTTGAGAAAAACGGAAATGATAAAAGCAGAGGAACTAGGAGGATGAGGGGAAGAAGAATGGGGAAGAAACTAAGAGAATAATAGGGCAGAGGATTGTGAAAAACAGTGCAGGATATAATTTAAACTCAGGGATTTATGTTATAGATTATATAGGCACAGCCATTATTTCAAGTTTTTGTATACTATATAGGAAAAAAATTGACTATCTTATCAATGATGCATGCAGTAGAGTTACTTTAAACATGAATCACTTATCCTAGGATAACAAATACTCTTAATGGAAAACATTAAAGATATGGAGAACATAATAATTTTAGAAAATAGACGTAGAGAAGTTTAAGTTCTGGGAAAGTGGAAAAGCATTATACAATAGAACAAACACAGGTGATAAGAGTTAGTTAAGTGCCAACCTAACATTTAAGAAAGCATCAAAGGTGGATCAACACAGACAGACCAGTGGGTAATTCTTTCACTTTCTAACCTATATATATGTTATCATTTCTAATTTTCCTCATATTACACATTATATCAAATAAAATGCATTATGGTTCAGTGATTATGAGGGATAGCTCTAAAGCAAAGGTCAGCAACCTTTTTCTGAAAGGAACAGATAATAAATGAATGGGGAGTGCATAAGATGAATAATGGAAAAGGAGAAAAGAAAAAAATGTAAAAGTCATGAATGTATAATCTTAGGAAAATAAACATGAAACACTAATGATTGAGTAGCATTGTGGTAGACCACAAAGGTCTTGAAATCAGACAGGTTTGATGAGTTCAAATCTCAGCTCCCACATTGTACCCCTGGGTAAATTACCTCTCTAAACTTCAGTGCCCTTATGAATAAATAGGGAATAATCATAGCCTTTAGTTCTTAGGTTCAGAGGATTGAGGTAATTCAATCACATAAAACTTAACATGGTGCCTGGAGAGTACGTACTCAATACATAGGAGCAATAAAGAGTAAAAGAATGGGTGGTAGCTATAAGATAACAAAAAACAAAACAAACAAAAAAACCATTTGGTCAGTTCTCACAGTTAATACATAGAATCTTACAGTTTTCTTTTACAGCACAATTTTAAAAATTATTGATGCATAATTGACATGCAATATTATATTAGTTTTAGGTATTCAACCTAGTAATCTAACATTTGTATACATTGTGAAATGATCACCATGATAAATCTAGTTACCATCTGTCACCTTGCGAAGCTAATAAAATGTTATTGACTATATTCCCTATGTTGTACATTGCATCCCCATGCACAAGTTTTTATTGAGATATAATGGATATGTAACATTATACACATTTAAGGTGTACAATGTGTTGATTGGTGCACTTGTATGCTACAATATGATTACCACCGTAATATTAGCTAACATCTGCATCACAGCATGTAAGGATCATTTCTTTTTCATGTGAGAATATTTAAGATCTAGTCTCTTGGCCACAGTCAAGTATATAATATAATATTCTTAACTATAATCACAATGCTGTGCCTGAGATCCCCAGGACATATTCACCTTCTAACTGTAAGTTTGAACCCATTAAATAGCATCTCTCCAATTCTCTCACATCCCAGCCCCTGGTAGCCACCATTCTACCCTCTGTCTCAACAAATTTGGCTTTTTTAGATTCTACCTGTAAGTGATATCATAGAATATTTGTCTTTCTTCACAATTTTTATTTTTAATGATTTTTATATGTTTCCCTCACGGGCTATCACCCCTGAGGGAATAGACTTTGTCCATAATTATATTCCCAGAGTCCAGCATCATCTCTGGCATATCCTAGGTACTCAGAAAACATGCTTGACTGAATGAAGGGACCCAGAATGAGAAAGCATAGGATAAAATTTAAATTCTATCATTTACAGTTTTGTGTGACCTTCTCAGTTGTCATGTCTTTACTTATAAAGTGGAGGCTATACTAGCACCCAATTCAATTGTTGTGAGGACTCAGGAAGAATGATATTCTGATAAATACAACAGCATCCAACAGAGTCTACAAGATAGTTCCTAAAAAATGCTGCCTAAATCAAGTTTAGTGGTTTTTTGTTCAAACTCAAGCTGACCATAAGATGAAGTTAATCAAATTTCTGTGTTCTTCAAGTGCTTTACTTATTAGACTATTTATGCCATATCTGTGATGCATAACAATCAAAATGGCTTGCATTTAAATTTGTGATATGATTTTACCTTTCAACAAAATTCCATAAATAAAATGTAAAGGGAGATATTGTTTTGATAACTTTATGCTCTTGAAAGAAAAGCCACTGATCTTAGTATAAAGAATCTAATTGATCTGTTCAGCCAAAGAAGCATGTTGTTCACTCTGCAGTCTCTGATTTTAAATTAAAAATTAATATGCCTACCTGTGCTCACTGGTGGATGTATTGGGAATCATCAATATTTCATATATGGCACAAGCCAATCCTATGCTGTGCATTTAATGCAGAAATGTACGAGGCGTTGCTAGGACCCAGCCCGTGGCTGGAGAAGCTTCATCACCGGCACGCAATGACATTAAGAGGAAACCTGATGAACCAAGAAGAAGAAAGCCTTTCTATATCCTGCTGTGAAATTAACGATGGCACCCTATGGAATGAAAATATCTCTTGCTAAGTGTAAGAGAGCACAGAAAACTTAATAAGAAGGTTGAAGTTAAGGTTTTCAAGGTACAGACATTAAAAGACATATTTTTAAGTAATATTTAATGTCACTGGAAAATGCCAATGATGATAAGGTTAAATGTGAAATGAGAATGGACAACCATATACAGTAAGTGCTCAATTATATATAATAATCTTTTGTATGCACATTTATTTGTAAATAGACTGAAAAGAATTGTGTAAACATGATAATGGCAGTTGTCTTTAAATATGTGGATTATGGATGCTTTTTATTTTCTTATTGAAGATTTTATTTATTTACTTATTTTGGAGAGAGACAGAGTACGTTTGTGTGTGAGCTAGTGGGGAGAGGGGCAGCAGGAGAGGGAGAGGGAAAGAATCTCAAGCAGACTCCCCAACATGGAGCTTGATCTCACAACCTGGAAATCATGACCTGAACTGAAACCAAGAGCTGGACGCTTGACTAACTGAGCCACCCAGGTGCCCCATTTTCTTTTCCATACTTGCATGTTAGGTCAATTAGATTCTTACTCTCAGAAAAACAAAGATACATGAAGGATTGACCATAGATACTGAAAGAAAAAAATTGCGCAGAAAATTCTGGAGACTGCAATAGGCCACATCTAAGCCCAAGTCACAAGAAAGCAGAAATTAAGGGAAAGTAGAAGCCAGGAGTCAGTTAAAAATAGAGTGAAAGGTGATGTCGCCACTTTACATAGAAAGAAAATGTCAAGAAAGTAACTGACTCCAGGTGATGGTGAAGCACAAGAATGAACATCCTGTCTCCTGACTTAGCCCCTAGCTCCTGCCCTTTCTGGGGCATGAATTTACTGTTTCTTGCCTGATTGAGGCTAGATGATTTAGTTATTTCCAGGTTTCTATATGAGTACAATAAACCTCCTTACATGAAGTAAGTTGAAAGTCTCTTCCTTACAATAGGAGCTTAAATAAAATAACAATGCAGTTAAAAGAGGCCTTCATTTGATACTCCCCTTTCATATTCAATCTCAAAAGAGACTGAGTAGAGGAATTCTATGTCACACAAGTTAAGAAGAAATGTTATGGTATTGGAAGGCACACCACAGTTACGTCTTTTAGTGTTTTGGATAGCACAGACCAGCAAGTATCAAAGAGTCGATTGATAATGGCTATCTAGTGTACAGTGAAGAAAAGACCTGCAGAGCCAAGCTGGGGACAGAAAATGTCTTAGGATCAATTAGGAAGGTCCACTACTGGTCTGTAATTCTGCAATGATGTCACAGGTAGAAGGGATGGTGGTATGAAAAGGCTTTGCAGTTCAAATACCTGTCCCACATCTTTTACAGGTAGGGTTTCGGTAGAAATTATTTATCCTTCCTTAGCGTCCATGTTTTCATCATAGGAATCATAACACCTACTTCACCATATTTCTGTGAAAATTAAGTAATGTAACAGGTAAAATCCACAAGATATCTCCAGGCACGCACCAGGTGTCCAATAAAATGTTAGGCCCTTCTTCCTGGCTTCTTTTCTTTCAAAACCTTTGATTACAACTGCAATACTATTGGTCCACAATTAATTACAAATGCACAGCACATACTATAGGTCCATGAAAGATTACTACTCTATCAGTCCATACCTTTGGCCTACAGGATTAGTTACAACTGTATAGCCCACACTACATTTCACAGTTGATCACAGCTGTACCCCCCTATACTCTAGGTCCACACATTGCCATTTTTGCTATTGGAACATAAGAAGAAAAAACAGACACATCACAGACTGTTTCTACCTGCCTTGGGAAAAAAATGCAGTTCTTGCAGTGAGTGCCTAAAAAACTATGCCTCAGGTTGTTTGTTTTCATTGAATAGAAATGCTGACATTAACTCTTCTTTTGGAAAATGCAAAAGATAAAAACTCTGTTCTTTTTGTTCAGTTTTTCTGAAACCTAGAACTGCTCTAAAAATCTTCTGTTAATTAAAAAGTAACTTGTTCATAAGTTCATGATAAAAAAAAAAATCCAGCTGTACCTGCCTACCACTATTCTAGCCAGGAAATTCCAGTTTCTCTCTATAATCCTTTCTTCCCTGTTTTCCTTATTTTTCCTCATCTGCTTTCTGACAAGGTTTGGACGAACAATGAGTGCAGTAAAAAGACAGCTATTCTGACTTTTTGGTGAGGCTAATATCTAACTTAATAAAAAGGAGTATATAGTTCAACTCTATCCCCAACTCCTAAAAGGAAGGAAGACCCTGGTGAAGGTCAGTGAGTATTCGACTATTTTCTTGGCCTGTTTTGTAAGGCCTAATGCTTAGTATGGTTTTCTTACGCTCCTGATAAATTTTGAGCAAAAGGCTTAAGCTGGATCATCCTACAAATCCTGGACCTAAAATTTAAAAGTAATTTGTAAAAACAGCAATAGGGTGTACTGAGAAAGCTCATTTTGACCTGGCTTCATTTTACCCATTTTCATGTAGGATTGGCCCAACAAAACAGTATGGTGTACCTACTTAGTTATTATAGTCTTCTCTTCCATAAATTGTGTTTCCAACAAATGCGTGCCTGGGCTTATGATTCCTTTGGATTCCAGTTACCCCATATTATTGCCATGTAAATCAAAATTGTACTGCAGCTACAATATAACCTTTTTTTTTTTTTTAAGAACATATATTGTCTTATCAAACCGGCATATCTTTTTCCAGTTAGTTTAGCAAAAAAATGTGATTTTTTTTTATGCTGTAATAAGGATTGCTTTACAATTTACACTTTACAAAGTGTAAATCACTCTGGTATTCTTTTTTTTAAAAAGATTTTATTTATTTATTTGAGAGAGAGAGAGACATATCACAAGTAGGCAGAGAGGCAGGCAGAGAGAGAGGGGGAAGCAGGCTCCCTGCTGAGCAGAGAGCCCTATGCGCGGCTAGATCCCAGGACCCTGAGATCATGACCTGAGCTGAAGGCAGAGGCTTTAACTCACTGAGCCACCCAGGCACCCCCACTCTGGTATTCATTATGAACCTTCACACTGACCCCAGGATTCTTCCCTTCTGTGCAAAAATTTCCTACCACTAAGTCAGCCAGTTAAGTCCCTTCATCAGAAGATGAGAGTATCAAAAAGCTTGAAGAGGCAACCAGGGAGGAGGAGAAGCCATGGTTTTATTTATGTATTTATTTCTAATAGATAAATGAGCCAAAGAAGCTAAAGTGTCTTTTCTATCATTCGTCACTGAAATCAAACAGCTGAAATTCCCTTAGAATATTGCCATACCTATTTATCTGTATTTATCTGATACCTCTCCACACTAATCTATCTTCATTTCCTTCTGCTTCTCAAATCAAAAAACGCCAACACAAATGAAGATCTATTTTAAAAGTGAAGTATCTAGATCTATTTTAAAAATGAAGTCAAACTAATAAAGAGCAAGCACTAAAATTAGTATTGTGAGAAGGAAAGGAAGGGTGAATTGGCGTAAATCGGAGGGGGAGATGAACCATGAGAGACTGTGGACTCTGAGCAACAAACTGAAGGTGTTGGAGGGGAGGTGGGTGGGGGGTTGGGCGAGCCTGCTGGTGGGTATTGAGGAGAGCACGTATTGCATGGAGCACTGGGTATGGTACATGAACAATGAATCTTGGAACACTGAAAAATAAAATAAAAGTAATTGGAAAAATAAAATAAAATAAAATTAGTATTGAGCCACTAGTTACTTGTAACATAGCCCTTGGCTAAGAAAATTCTCTATATTTTAAATTTAATTTTTGGATGAAGCTCCAGCCAAAAGACCACATCAAACTCCTAAATATGTGTTCAAGCAAAGATACTGAAAACATCTTTTGTATGTAGGCTTAACAAGGCCAACCTTAACACTTCTGATGAGAAATTAGCTGTTGTTAAGCCCCAGCGGCAAAAGTATGAGTTTCATAGATGATACAATACAGGAATATATTCACATGGAATGGTCTTTTCCTACGGCAAAGAAAGCTTCTAGCAATCCCATGTCACTGTAGTGACAACCTAGTGGTAAATTCACTGTTCATACATTTCTCACTTTAATACAACAAAGTAGAACATGGTATTAAATATTGGGCCCTCAAACTTTTAGTACAGAAAAAAAAAAATCAAAGAGATCATGTGGTTACCACACCTCTCAGTTTGGGAAGGGTAAATCTAAGGCTCAAAGTCCAATGACTTACTTGATACCAGAGAGCTGGTTTTAGCCAAGTGCCTGAACCAGATCCCAGCATGCTGAACACACTTATCTTTCGAGCAAAGAGATTAAGTGTTTTGTTTAAATACCCATATAGTAATTTTAAGTCCAAATCATAAAGAATTACTTTATAGATGTTCAATGTTTTAAAAGCTTCCATATGTTATACATGGATAACTGTAAGCATTAACATGTAAGTGTATCCTCTTGATTTTACCTCCACTTAGACATTCTTCCTAGTTGTGTCAGAAACTAATTTTCCCCACAATCCATTCTCCCATTCTCCCTACTAGTAATAGAACCTCTCCTCCTGCACTTGAATTTCAGCAGGGGACACGCTCGCCCAGCTAGGGATGATATCTTCAAGGACTTTGCTGGCAGCTAGACATGGCTACTTTACTAAGTTCTAGACAAATGGATATGACAGAGTGATGTGTTCAACTTGTACGTCATATTTTTGAAAAACGTGCTTGCTCTGTTTTCTCTTTGCCCCACTTTCATTGGATAAGAATGAATGGGCAGCACATGTGGTCCAGAGAACACTAACTATTGGTGTAACCAGGAAACAGATGGAACCTGGTCCCCAAAGAGGTTCTGCAACAGAGCTGCTTATGCACTAGACTGTCTTCCTATTTCAGTATTATGTTGTGGGAGAGAAATAAGCCATCTTCTGGGGGCCACTATATTTGGGGGTATTTCTGTTATGTCAGCTCAACCAATACCCAATAGAAATATACTATGGCCCCTTCTTTTTGTGGAAACAACTATTTATCATAAATCTTACCAGGAATCACTTCCTTATACAGCCATTTTCTGACCAATACAGTTGTTAAAGAAGTCCCTCCTTTGTACCTTTCATAGATTTTACTACAATATATACAATACTTAATTGTACCTATTCATAGTAAACTAGACTGGAAGTACTAAGGGGTAGGAAGACTATCTTACTCTTGTGTGTTTCTCTAATGCTCAACATGGTATCCGACACATGGAAGGTACTCAAACAATGTATGTTGAAAGAAAATGATTGATTGATTGATTTTTTCTTGATGACTTAAAACAAATATCAGGACCTTTCAGTTTAATGAATTTTAATATTAATTTTATTATAACAGGGGTTAATTAATAGTATCCCTTTATATAATAACAGAAAGGCCAAATTTTTCCATACAGACTTAGGAAAATATGACTCTTCCAAAGTAATCAAGGCATTGAATCATCTCCTATTTAGCTGGAGATTATTTATAGTGTATCAGATTTAGTACCTTCCTCGGCAGATTGAGATTGCTATCCCTCCGTCTTCACAAAGCACTATTACCCTTCAAATTATTTTTAATTGTTTCTAATATGTATTTTTCAATATTCTTTGTTGTTGTTGTTGTTTTAAGTAAACTTGCCTTTCTCATTTCTGCTGGTTGAGATTATTATACAATTAAGGTATAAACTTTAAATCATAGAAAACTGAAGTCAACAATCAGAGGATATTGCTAGAAGACCCTATTTACTGAAAAAACTTCAAACATAAAAGTAAAGCTACTTATTCTAAAAGTAAATTGGCTACCTGAAAATAGAAGAGAGAATAAGAACAAAAGTGTTTTTGATTGCAATTAGCAGAGTGTGATTATGTATGAGAGACCAGACAGAGGTAAGCCAAAAGAAATATTTGGCAATAGCCGTGAAGTTTATGCTTGACAGGCCAAGCACATTTAATCTCTGACAGCATGCAAAAGCAGGAATTCTTTGTAAAGCTATGTAATTAAGTGAAACTCTCAGCAGCTGCCCTGTAAATCTCTAGAGAGAAGACCGGCTAAAGGCTAGGTTCTATAGTTGTCACTGCTCCAGTTGAATGGTCTTTAATTTGACCCCTTAATGACAGTCACACCTAGGAAGAAGACTCAGTAATGTATTTGACACAGACTCCTCTGTAGCAGAGTCAAAGAGGCACACAAAACAGGGGCTAAGGGATAAGATCTACAACAAAAAAAAAGCAGGGGAGGCTTGCTTACATCATCTAAAACCTTATAAGCACCATGCATTTTTCTTGAAGAATTAAACCCTTGGGGCCAAGTATAAGAAGGAGATGCCAAAGTACCAGGAAAATGAGCTATTGGAGTCTAATGTCTCCTATTCCATAAATTATCAGTTAACATAAGAATTTAAGTGGCTCCATAAATTGGCTAGGGCCAAAGGTAATTATTGTCAGAAATTTGCACGTTATAAGGAGATTCTGCGGCACATTTGGTCCTTCCTCGTTCTCCACTAACTCATGCATAAAGTGACCATGCATCCTACTTTGTCCAGGACTGTCCCTGTTAATGTCTGTTTAACTGAAAATTGATTATTAATTTTATTCTTAAAATTGTTATAGATGATAAATTATATGTTCATGCCTTTAAAGATCAAGTCTCTTAACACCATTTCCTAAATACCTCTTGAACCTGTGCAGTTCTCCCTGCCTCCATTCTCTTTACACCTTCATCTCTCATGAGGACTACTGCAGGAACCTCCTTGTCTGGTATACTTCTACTATTACAATGACAGTAATGCACAATTCTTCAGAACATCCACACAGAGAATTCCATATATGTAAACTATTCCATATACAGTTTATATGCCCCATTAAGTTACAAGTTCCAGGAATAGAGAGATCAGGTTTTATCTTGTTTGTCCCTAGATCTCCAACACCTTAGCATATAATGAAAGTCCAAAAGCTTTTTGTTGAAATGATCAAATGGAGAGTTCCAATTTTAGGCAGCTAAATATAAAGTACCTACTCCTTATCTTTAAACACTCCCTTTGAACAAGTCAATGCTTCATAATATATACTACCTTCTGTTTAATTCTACTTCAGAACTGAATATACAGTAAACTAGATTTAGTCCAACAGACATCAGATTAAGGTAAAAGGTAAATATATTTTGGTATACCTAATTATTTCATGTTTACCTTAATTATGCTAAGCTTATGCAATCAACATTTATATTCTGAGTTATTTCTCACGCTTTCATTTTTCTGCTTTCTATTCATTTTTATAAAATGAGGGAAAACATAATAAAATATTCAAATAATTATGTAAGTATAATGTGTAAAGATGCTTACACTGCTTAAATTGTTAGCTTAAAGGAAACAACATGATAGAGTCACTAGAAATATTTGTCAACTAAAATATGAAAAGTTGAATTAAGTATATGGACACCAATATAAGGATATTATGAAATGCATTGTCAGAAAGTCAAACATGCAGATAGGAAAGTCAAAGGTGAAATTTGAAAGCCACTTGTATTATGGTTCAATTGATATTTAGGATTCATATCTGTTAGGATGAACCCAGCTACAACACAAAGAAAACTCAACTCACTGTGGTTGGATCAATGGAGATATTTGATCATCTCATATAACAAGAACTCTAGAGGTTGGCAGTTTTAGGATTTGTAACAATAGCTCAAGCATATCATTAGGAACTCAAGCTCTTTCTATCTTTATGTTCTTTATTCTCACCGTTTTTTCTATAGGTTTTTACCTTATGGTTATAAGATGGCTCCTTCAGCTTCAGATATCAAGTCCTCCCACAACCATGATCATGGAAGGAATGAAAGGGCAGAAGAAAACAGAACCTTCCATTCTGAATCCTCTCTCTTTTTATCCAGTAAAGATGTCTTTGTTAGAAGCTGCCAAGAAGACTTCCCATTGTGTGATCATTGACCAGAATTGGATCACATGTGCATTACAAGATTTATCACTTAAAAAGAGGAATGGAATTACCACGAGAGCTTAAGGTAATCATGAGAACAAAGGAACTCAGCCCATTACACGAGCAAGTAAAGGTAGGCAGCAGGGTCTGTCATAGAACTCTGAGAGTCAGAGTTATATCACATTCTTCTGAGTTAGAAAAGTAAAGTGATAACCGTGAACATAATTATACAGCCAAAATTTTGCTTCCATATATTCTAACATTAAAGAGTTTCAGGGAAAAACAATGATTTCTAAAACAGAAGGGGATAAATTAAAAATGAAGCCATATAAATTGTTAGAAGCTTTCTATTTTTGAAAATATGTAACTACTGGAGCAGTTTTAGAGACTCAAATAATATGACACTTAAAAATAAACCTTCTACATTATGCTAAGTGAAATATGTCAGACAATGACAAATATCATATGATCTCATTTAAATATGGAATATAAAATTAACAAACTCATAGGCTCAGAACAGATTGGTAGTTGCCAGAGGCAGGGATGAGCAAAATGGGTAAAGGGAGTAAAACATACATAACTTCCAGTTATAAAATAAATTCATCATGAGGATGTAATGTACAACATGATGATTATGATTAATAATACTGTACTGCATATTTTAAAGTTGCTAAGAGAACAGATCTTAAAAGTCTTTATCACAAGAAAAAAAGTTGTAACTATTTATGGTGACAGATGTTAACTACACTTATTCTGCTAATCGTTTCTCAATATAAACAAATATCAAGTCATTATGTTCTACATCTGAAACTAATATAATGTTACATGTCAATTACACCTCAATAAAAAATTTTTTAAAAAAGAAAAAAAAACCCTTCTTTAAGAGTCATTTCAATTAATGCTCACAACAACTATATACTAATTGGTAAAAGGTGTTATTTAGCTGCATGGATTTCATAATTATGTTACAGTTACAAGGACAGAAGATAAACAAAAATGTGGTGATTCATTTCATACTCAAACTCTTACTTTCAATCTACTGACAATTACATTCTTAATTTTATATTGCATCAAACCCAATCAAAAAGCCACCTCAAATCACATCAATCTTTCAGTTGCATCTTAGAGAAATAATGGCTCTGAACCAAGTATCCAGGTACTAACTAGTTTAGTTTTCATTCAGAGCAGATGGACTAGGGTTCTCAAGGTCAAATTTACAGGATCTTCTTGGAGAATACCTCATGGTCTCTGTATCATAGCAGATGGTATTTTAGGGCTATTTTGAAATGATCTTAGTGAAACTACAATTCTATCAATTGTCTTATATGGCTTCCATAAATACAATTTTCTTTTCAAATAAAGAGTTACAATTGATGGAGCTTAGCAGGGCTCTTCTGAGATATCATTATCAACAATGACACACTGAGAATTTATATTCCAAATTCAGAGATGAATTACAGAAGAGGAAGCAGTGGATCTCCTGAGATAAATAGACAGATACTGATAAATGATGTTATAATGCATATCCTGTTTTCCTATATAAGAGGAAATAATTTCTATATTCTGTTATTGTAGACTTTCAAACTCATGTTTCTTTTTAGAAGATAAGCAAAATATAATTCTTCTTTTTGACCCCTTGAGCAACCAACAGCACTTGACATACTACAGATGTCCAATAAGTTGTACTTTTTTTTTTTCTTATTGGGGGTACAACTTTTATTTTTCTTTTCTTTTTTTTTTAGTTTTTTTTAAGATTTTATTTATTTATTTGAGACATAGAGAATGAGAGAGAGCATGAGAGGGGAAAGGGTCAGAGGGAGAAGCAGACTCCCTGCTGAACAGGGGGAGCCTGATGCAGAACTCGATCCTGGGACTCCAGGATCATGACCTGAGCCGAAGGCAGTCGCTTAACCAACTGAACAATCTGGGCATCCCTATTTTTATTTTCAAGATAAAATATTGTGAAGGGCATATGCTATTTGGTGCAATGTCACATAGCTACTCCTTCCACTCTGATTTTTTTTCTTGGGAAATTATTTCCATTGTCTAAAATCTTATTGGGAAGGTAATTCCCAGATATCTTATCCCACTCCCAAAGTGGAAAAGTCTCAGATTCCTTACTTTTCTTAAACTGGCAGTGCCTGGGAAATGGTATCAATTAGGCTAATAATACCTTTGATCCTGGGGCTTTGGATCTTGAGTGATGCAAGGATGAAATGAAGTTGAGAATTCATTTGTTTTAGCAGCAAAGGCAGTAGTGGTGATGCTGCCCTAATTAAGACTGTTCCTGTTACTTTGGTTCCTATTTCCCAGACCCTTTTCAATTCTTAGTCTCAGACCAATCCCAAGCCAACTCTGATTATTCTAATAAGTTCTCTATTTCTTAGCTAGAGTTCGCTTCTATTATTTGTAATAACAAAAAATTTTAAATACAGACAGAATTAGATAATAGAAATATCTATAACATACTATTTTATAGACTTCTTTTCCATTATTCTATCTCAAACATTTTTCATGATCAATACAAATATTACACAACATCAGCTTTAATGCTCACCTGGCTTATCTTCATGAATATACTAGTTTATTAAAATCTATTTAATCAGTGCTGGAGATTTACATGTTTCCTTTTTCTTTTTTACCATTATAAATAATCCTCTGGTTAGCATCTTATACATCATTGTATACAGCTTTGATATTTTCACCTTGTACTACATTTCTAAAAGTGGAATTACTGGGACAAAAGGTAAACACAATTTTGAAATCTTTGAATTATGTTTGCAAGGAGGGTTGTACCTACTTATCATTCTATTAGCAGTGTAGGGAGATGTCCATTCTAAGATCTTATCCATTAGTTTTATTGTAAGATAGGAGACTATAAAACCATTCAACTTCACTTGCCCAAATACACAATATAGAAAGCAATCAGTCTGGTTTGAGGAGTCCCGTGTAATAAGGGGAAGAGTTACAACAGAACTCAATACTATTATACCTCATACTATTTAAGAGTTCTCCACAGAGTTCTTAACGCAACTGAATATAACTCATTTCCATGTGTGTTTTCTTATGGACGGATGCTGTGAAAGTTCTCATAGTGAGTTAGAAGGAAAAGGAAGAGAGAACCAAAGAAAACCCTGCCAGCCTTCATTTTAGCGCTTCTCACAGCTAACTGACTCATTCTCTGAAAGCTAAGGGATGGAAAGAGGAAAAAGATGGCAGAGGAATAGGAGACTCTATTTCAACCAGTTCCTTGAAATTGAGCTGGATATCTACCAGATCATTCTGAACACCCATGAAATCAGCCTGAAATGTAAGAAGATAAGTCCGGATCTCCACAAAGAGAATATCTCCAGCGGTTGGTCTCGAGGTATGAACCTGGGAGCCACAATTTCATGGGCAGACATCGGAAGATAAATGGAAGGGGAGGGAGTTGTCAAAAGCACTTAAGCAGGGAAGTTGAAATAACACAAGAGCACAAAAGCCTCCCTCATTGGGGACTGGGCACAGACTCACAGACCGGTAGTGGTGGGGAAAGGACTTTAGGGCAGCCCCCCAGACTGAAACCTGGAGCTTCAGGGGGCACGCGTATGAACCAGGGACAGCTTGTGGTTTTAGAAGCGCAAAGGGCAGAGACGTGCCCGAACCTAGAAGCGAGGGCTGGGAGTGCTGCTGTGAGACGCACAACCCAGGACACTGCAGTTTTTAGCAGCACAGACAGAAATGAAGACAGTGTGGCCTGGAGAGCTCAGTGAAGATCAGACTGTGATATCTCTGTTCTGAGACAGAGATTTGGATGTGGTCACTTCTGCTTTGACTCTGGGAAGAGATATGAAAAGCCACCAGGGAAAGTCATTAGAGAACAAAAAACCACTGAGCCCACCTCCCACCCCACAGCGGGCAGGGCAACTCTGCCCAAACAGGGTTGCCTGAGTAACAGTACAGCAGGCCCCTCCCCAAGAAGACAGGCTGGAAGAACAAGAGGCCAACAACCCTAAGGTCCCTATAAAACAGGCACATCTTGCTTGGGTTGTGGTCAATAATTTGGACTCTGCACATTCCCTCGACAGCCCCTCAACAGATAGACTAAGAGGAGGAACCCCCAACAAAGGAAAGAACCAGAGAATGTGGCCTCTGCCACAGAACTACTAGATATGGATATAACCAAGATGTCAGAAATTGACTTCGGAGTAATAATTATCAAGGCGATATCTAGGTTTGAGAAAAATATTAACTACAACATGGAATCTCTAAGGACAGAAATGAGATCTAATCAGGCCAAACTTAAAAATGCAATGAATGAGAAATGCTGTCTAAGCTGGATACACTGACTGTCAGGGTAAATGAGGCAGAAGAACAAATTAGTGAGATAGAGGATAAGTGATAGAAAAGATGGAAATCAAGGCAGCATGGGAAAAACAAATTAAAACCCAAGGAATCAAACTGAGAGAGATTAGTGATAGAATGAAATGTTCCAGTATCAGAATTATTGGGATCCCTGAGAAGGTGGAGAGAGAGAGAGGTCTAGAAGATATATCTGAGCAAATTGTAGCTCAGAACTTCCCTAATCTGGGGAAGGAAACAAGCATTCATGTCCAAGAGGCAGAGAGGACCCCTCCCAAGATCAATGAGAACAGACCAAAGCCACAACATATAATAATACAATCTGCAAATCTTAGATCTAAGAAAACAATCTTGAACATGGCAAGAGAGAAGAGAGTTCTTACGTACAGAGGAAGGAATATCAGAATAATGTCAGACCTCTCCACAGAGACCTAGCAAGCCAAAAAGGCTGGAAAGATATATTTAGGGTACTAAATGAGAAAAACAAGCAGCCAAGGATACTTTATCCAGCAAGGTTGTCATTCAAAATGGATGGAGAGACAAGGAGCTTCCAAGACCGGCAGAAATTGAAAGAATATGTGACCACCAAGCCACCCCTGCAAGAAATATTAAAGGGGGTTCTATAAAAGAAGAAAGACCCTAAGAGTGATATAGAACAGAAATTTACAGAGACAATCTATAGAAACAAGGACTTCACAGGCAACATGATGACAATAAAATCATATCTTTCAATAATCACTCTCAATGGGAATGGCCTAAATGCTCCCATGAAATGGCACAGGGTTGCAGATTGGATAAAAAGACATTACCCATCCATATACTGTCTACAAGAGACTCATTTTGAACCTAAAGATACATCCAGACTGAAAGTGAAGGGATGGAGAACAATTTTTCATGCCAACAGACCTCAAAAGAAAGCTGAGGTAGCAATTCTCATATCAGACAAATTAGATTTTAAGCTAAAGACTGTAGTTAGAGATACAGAAGGACACTATATCATGCTTAAAGGGTCTATCCAACAAGAGGATCTAACACTCGTAAATATCTATGCCCCCAACATGGGAGCAGCCAACTACATAAGCCAACTGTTAACCAAAATAAACAGACATAATGATAATAATATGCTATTAGTAGGAGACCTCAACACTCCACTCTCAGCAATAGACAGATAATCTAAGCAGAAAATCAACAAAGAAACAAGAGCTTTGAATGACTCTCTGGACCAGATGGACCTCATAGATGCATACAGAACATTCCACCCTAAAACAATAGAATACTCATTCTTCCTGAACGCACATGGAACTTTCTCCAAAATAGACCACATACTGGATCACAAATCAGGTCTCAACTGATACAAAAGACTGAAATTATTCCCTGCATATTCTCAAGCCATAATGCTTTGAAACTGGAACTCAATCACAAGAAAAAAATTGGAAGCTATTCAAACACTTGGAAGCTAAAGACCACCCTGCTTAAGAATGTTTGGGTCAACCAGGAAATCAAAGAAGAATTTAAACAATTCATGGAAACTAATGAGAATGAAAACACATTGGCCCAAAACCTATGGGATACTGCAAAGGTCCTAAGGGGGACATACATAACCATCCAAGTCTCACTCATAAAAAAAAGAAAAAAGAAAAAAAAAAGAAAAATCCCAAATACACAAATTAACTTTACACCTTAAAGAACTGGAGAAAGAACAATAAAGCCCAAGCCATGCATTAGAAGAGAAATAATTAAGATTAGGCCAGAGATCAATGACTCAGAAACCAAAAATACAGTAGAGCAAATCAACAAAACTAGAAGCTGATTCTTTGAAAGAATTAATAAGATTGATAAGCCACTGGCCAGACTTATCCAAAAGAAAAGAGAAAGGTCCCAAATTAATACAATTATGTATGAAAGGGAAGAGATCATTACTAACACTAAGGAAATAGAAACAATTATTAGAAATTAATATCAACAACCAAATGCCAACAAATTAAGCAACCCGGAAGGAATGGATGCCTTCCTGGAAACCTATAAACTACCAAGACAGAAACAGGAAAAAATTGACAACCTGAAAAGACCAATAACCAGTAATGAGATTGAAGCAGTGATTAAAAACCTCTTAAAAAACAGAGTCCAGGGCCTGAAGGATTCCCTGGGGGAATTCTACCAAACATTCGAAGAAGAAATAATACCTATTCTCCTGAAGCTGTTTCAAAAAATCGAAACAGAAGGAAAACTTTCAAGCTCATTCTATGAAGCCAGCTTTACCTTGATCCCAAAACCAGGCAAAGACCCTATCAAAAAGGAGGATTACAGACCAATACCCCTGAGGAATATGAATGCCAAAATTCTCAACAAGATCCTAGCTAATAGGATACAGCAGTACAATAAAAGGATTATCCATCATGACCAGGTGGGATTTATCCCTAGGATGCAAGGGTAGTTCAACATTTGCAAATCAATCATTGTTAACAGAACACAGAATTAAGAGAAGAAACAAGAATCACATGGTCCTCTCAATTGATGCAGAAAAAGAATTTGACAAAATACAGCACCCTTTCATAATTAAAATTCTTCAGACTGTAGGGATAAAATTATTCAGATATAGGGATAGACTATAGGATAGGGATAGACAGACTATGAAAATCCCAAAGCGAATATCATTCTCAATGGAGAAAAGCCGAGAACCCTTCCCTTAAGATCAGGAACACGACGAGGATGCCCATTCTCACCACTATTGTTCAACATAGTATTGGATGTCCTAGCAACAGCAATCAGAAAACAAAAAGAAATAAAAGGTATTCAAATTGGCAACGAAGAAGTGAAACTCTCTCTCTTCACAGATGACATGATACTTTATGTGGAAAACCCAAAAGACTTCACCCCCAAATTACTAATTCATACAGCAATTCAGTAATGTGGCAGGATACAAAATCAATGCACAGAAATCAGTTGCTTTCCTATACACTAAGAATGTAACTGTAGAAAAAGAAATTAGGGAATCGATCCCATTTACAATAACACCAAAAACCTTAAGATACCTTGGAATAAACCCAACCAAAGAGGTAAAGGATCTATACTCTAGAAACTACAGGACACTTATGAAGGAAATTGAAGACACAAAGAGATGGAAAAACATTCAATGTTCATGGATCCGAAGATTAAACATTGTTAAAATGTCTATGGTGCCCAGAGCAATCTATACTTTCAATGCTATCCTGATCAAAATACCAATGGCATTTTTCAAAGTGCTGGAACAAACAATCCTAAAATTTGTATGGGACCAGAAAAGACCCCGAATTGCCAAGAAAATGTTGAAAAAGAAAAACAAAGCTGGGGTCATCATGTTGCCTGATTTCAAGCTATATTACAAAGCTGTGATCACCAAGACAGCATGGTACTGGCACAAAAACAGACACATAAATCAATGGAACAGAATAGAGAGCCCACATATGGACCCTCAACTCTATGGTCAACTAATCTTCGGCAAAGTAGGAAAAAATATCCAATGAAGAAAAGACAGTCTCTTCAATAAATGGTGCTGGGAAAATTGGACAGCTATATACAGAAGAATGAAACTCAACCATTCTCTTACAACATACACAAAGATAAACTCTAAATGGATGGAAGACCTCAGTATGAGATAGGAATCCATCAAAATCCTAGAGGAGAACATAGGCAGTAACCTATTTGACATCAGCCACAGAAACTTCTTTCAAGACATGTCTCCAAAAGCAAGGGAAACAAAAGAGAAAATGAACTTCTGGGACTTCTTCAAGATAAAAAGCTTATGCACAGCAAAGGAAACAGTCAACAAAACAAAGAGACAACCCATGGAATGGGAGAAGATATTTGCAAATGACACTACAGATAAATGGCTGGTATCCAAGATCTATAAAGAACTTCTCAAACTCAACACCCAAAAAACAAATAATCAAGTCAAAAAATGGGCAGAAGACATGAACAGACACTTCTCCAAAGAAAACATACAAATGGCTAACAGACACATGAAAAAATGTTCAAATCTTTAGCCATCAGAGAAATTCAAATCAAAATACATTGAGATACCACCTTACACCAGTTAGAATGGCAAAAATTGACAACGCAAGAAACGACAAATGTGGGAGAGGTTGTGGAGAAAGGGGAACCCTCTTACATTGTTGGTGGGAGTGCAAGTTGGTACAGCCACTTTGGAAAACAGTGTGGAGGTTCCTCACAAAGTTAAAAATAGAGCTACTCTATGACCCAGCAATTGTACTACTGCATATTCACCCCAAAGATACTGATGTAGTGAAAAGAAGGGCCATATGTACCCCAGTGTTCATAGCAGCAATGTCCGCAATAGCTAAACTGTGGAAGGATCCGAGATGCCCTTCAACAGACAAATGGATAAAGAATATGCCCATATATACAATGGAATATTACTCAGCCATAAGAAAGGATGAACACCCAACATTTGCATCAACATGGATGGAACTGGAGGGGATTATGCTAAGTTAAATAAATCAAACAGAGAAAGACAATTATAATATGGTTTCACTTATTTGTGGAACATAAGTAATAGCATGGAGAACATTAGGAGAAGGAAAGGGAAAATGAAGGGGGGGATATTAGAGGGGAAGACAAACCACAATAGACTATGGACCTCGAGAATCAAACTGAGGGTTTTGTCAGTGGGGAATGGGTGAGCCCGGTGATGGGTATTAAGGAGGGCACATATTGCATGGAGCGCTGGGTGTTATACGTGAACAATAAATCACAGAACACTACATCAAAAGTTAATGATGTACTTTATGGTGACTAATATAACTTAATTAAAAAATTTTAATTAAAAAAAAGGAAGCTAAGGAATGAAAGGTTTCATATCTACCAGAAGTATATTTACACAAGAGACACATCTAAAATCCATTATAAAGTTGGCATGCCTAGAGAGTCTGAGAAACACAAAGTCTAGTCTTGGCTCACAAAGTTTTCTCTACATTGTTCTGTAAAAATCTCATGGCATCTTCCTGAGTCAACTGGCCTTTATTTTAACTCATGAAACAGTGGATGCTACTGACACAATAAAAGAGGCCATCTCAGTAGATCTGATTTGTGCTTATGTATCTTGGAAAGTAGAGGCTGATGAAATCCATTTTCATTATCTAACTGCTGTGTGCTAAGGAAATGCACCCAAAACCACAATATTTTGAATTTTGTTATTTATCAAGAACTAAGTAGGCATGTAAGCCCATGTATATGTGAGTGTAAGTGCACATGAATGTGAATGTTCGTGTGCATGTGTGTGATCCGAATAAATCTAAGGGCCCCAAGTGGCCCAAGTTCAGTGAGGTGTTAAATTCAAAGAATCACAGTTCATGCAAGGAAAAAGTAATTAAAATACTCCCAATTCTTTACTCAATCTCTCACAGATAAATGCATTTTAATGCATAGCAAGTTATCTTGAGAATTCTTTTCCCTTTGTCCCTGATTTTCTTAACATAGCAGCTATACCTTGAATCATTTTTTCCAGTCTCAATTCCCATTTGTCCCAAATTCAGCCCTTCCCCCCTTCTTCATCTCTCAGCTGCTTGAATCAGTTAGCATCTCTAATTTCTTAAGTATTCCCTATGTCCGAAATACTATCTGATTATATATAACAAAGATACATCAAAGTGCCAACAAGATTAGCAGTTAGATGCTGGGGGAAGTAGGAGAACAGTGTGATAATTAAAGTATTAATTGGTTTAATTCTAAATATACATTAATAATGTTGTCCCTGACGTATTCACATACAATTTTTTGGCAAAACAACCTCATAAAGTAATAGATAAGATGTTCTATGACGGTTTTAAAGATTCCTGGTCTAATTACTATACACATATTCTCCAAGAGAAGAGGAACTCATGAACAAGGGCTTTAAAAAACAATGTTTTATTTTACTTTTCCAAAGAAGACAAAAGAAAATGGTGCTTTAATGCTTTACTGCTAGATGTAGTAGTGTCTTAAGTGACAATAGCCATTTCTAATATTTTTCTTGTTTAATTAAAAGGGAAACTTACCCTGAAAAGAAACAAATAATTGAAGCATTCACAAATCTAGATATGAAACTAGAAAATCTGATTTTCATAGAATTGCCTAGATACAAATGATCTGAAATAGCCTTAAAAATTATTCTAGTGGCACAGTGAAACTATGAGACATGGAAGTGCTTCTTGACTATGAATTTGCTTTATTTCTATCTAAAGCCATGATCTGTATTGTAGAAGAACAGACAATTGGATATTTTCTAAGAGGAAAAAAAATGGGCAATCCCCTAGGTTAAAAAAAATTCACAATATATTACTGCACCTAAAGTCTTCACCCTTCCCTTAAAAAATAGTAAGGAACTTGTATAATTATGTGTTGAAAGGAGAAGAGGGCAGGAGATTGTCAGCACTAATAATCTGTCAACGGAGTTCATCTTTTTGCAATTTAGTGTTTGCTGTAGATTGAATTTTTACTTCTCTCATAATTACTTAACCTATTTGACCACTCCAAACAGGCATAGTGACTATTTCTTAATGTTCATTTTTATTATATGAAACATATATTTAGATGCATATGCTGAATTAATGGTTTTATACATTCCAAATTTAAACAGATATCATAAAATAAGTTCAGTATTAATTTTCTACAATCCAAAACACACGATCAATGACAAAATGTTTCTCCAGGGAGCAATAAGGCTAAACATAGTTAAAGTATTCTGGGCAGTTCCCTGTGTCTTTTAAAAAGGGCCAATAAATTATGTATATTGTGCACATTCAATTGCTATCCTCAGTAGCTGCCTAACAATCAAGTAAAATAAATAATTGCTTAGTCCTATTCAGACCTATAATAATATCTACTAGAAACAGCTAAATTATTGGTGATAGAGAATAATTGTTTTCAAAGTTTTTTTGAAGGCTTTCTTTTTGTTTCCAATTCAATCCAGTATATCATCAAACATGTATAGAATGTCTCCCATGTGCAATATGCCTCAGCGCATAAAAAAGATAAGAGTGTACCAGCCTTCAAGGGTCTTACATTCTTATGGGCAAGGAGAGTAAGGAGTTGACAAATATAGTGCAAACACAACTATTACATAAGACAAGAACAAAGCACTATGGAGTCCTCTCTTAACAACTACTTTTCAGTCACTCAGTATCTAACCCATCAACAGTTCTTCTGATTTTCTCCCAAGTATTTCTCAAATCTGTTGACTTCTCTCTTTGTCTTACAACCCCAGTCCAAGGTATATGATCTATTTGGTCTCTGCAGTAATTTCCCAGTGAATTTTTCCACATTCACTCACTGTCCACCACAAACCATTGTCCATAGCAGCCAAAGAAACTTTTCGAAATCATATCTGATCCTGTCCTTCCCCCTGTTCACCCAGACATGAAATTTCTATATGTCTTCCCTTTGTTCTTAGGATAGAAAGTTAAATCCTTAATCCAGCCTCACAAGTGGGGCTCCTGTCTACCCTCTACACTTGCCTTGCATGTTCCTTTTCAATAGTGTACACAGGGCCTTCTCACATATCAATCTTCTAGTCTTAGGATGGGGATAACAACAGCCCTGGACACTCTTTTTTTTATGTGTTTATCCTGGACACTCTTTTTTTTTTTTTTTAAGATTTATTTATTTGTTTTGCAGGTGGAGGAGCAGAAGGAGAGGGAGATTCCAGGCAGACTCTATGCTGAGCCATGATCCCTGTGATCATGACCTGAGCCAAAATCAAGAGTTGGCCGTTTAGCCAACTGAACCACCTTGGCACCCCTACCCCTGGAAGCTCTTACCCCTACTCTATCCCCACCTTGCCTAATTAATTTCTATTTATTTTGCTAATCTCAGCTCATTTCCTAGAAGAAGAATCCAAGATGTACAAGACCATCAGGCTCTTTTGTTATAAATTCTTTTAAGTGATTTCATTTGTTCACTTTGCAGTTTTTATTTATACTTTCAATTATTTAAATACTCAGTTACTACCTGTCTTTCCTACCAAACTATAAGAACCATATCTGTTTTTGCTTATCATTATATCATCATTAGCATATGCATTGTCATAGTAGTTGCTCAGTTAATACTTGTTGAGTAATTGGAAAAAAACTTAGGAAGGGAAATATCTGTTGTAAATGTGGTACTCATTTATAAAAGAAAAATTATCAATAGTCTATTCTAATTAAAAGTTATACTGTATATAAACTGTTAAAAAAATAGGCACATGCATAATGCAATAAAAAAGTATGTGCAAAATAAAGTCTTTCAGGGTGCTGTTTCCTTCTGGCCACTTTTACCCCCAATGCTAAGAGGGGAAAATTATTCTGGTGTAGCTCATATCAGAGTTTATTTTTCTACATGGAGCTACACTGGTTTATGAAAGGAAAAAGGAAACTTTCCAGATATTTTATAAAACCCACTTTGAAACACTGAGACTAAAATGAAATTTGAAGCACCAAATGTAATAATATTCTAGCAGAATATTGGTCCTAGCAGTTGGTCCTAATTCTTTAAGGGTTTCAAATCAATGAATAACATCAGCCCCTGCTACTGCATTGCATGGTATTTAAGATCTGTTGCTTTTTTTGAAATCACCTTGTTAGTTTTAGTTCAATGTATACATTATTTTTACTGGCGGTATTGGGTTTTTTTTTTTTTAAGGCCAGTACTATTATTGATGGTATCCAACATCAGACTATAAAACAACTTGATATAATGATAGCACAATGCTCATTAGGACTTCATCATAGTTGTGAAAGGCCCTTTCAACTGAGTTGGCTTCATTCATATCCATATTCTCTGGGTGATTAAGAGCACTGAAATTTTTATTTTATTTATTTTTTGTAACAGCTTTCTTGTGACATAGTTCACATACCATAAATTCACTCCTTTAAAGTGTATAATTCGGTGGTTTTTAGGATGTCAAAAATTTGTGCAATCATGATCACTATCTAATCCCACAACACTTTCATCACTTCAAAAAGAAACCTCATCCTCATTGGCAGTCAATCCTCATTTACCTTTTCCCTAGCCATTCTCCTCTCCTCCCCTGGCAACCATTAGTCTACTTTCTGTCTTTATCGATTCACCCATTCTAGACATTCCATAAAAAATGGAATCTTACTATATGTGGCCTTTGGCATCTGGTCACTTTTACTTAGCATAATGTTTTCAAGCTTCATCCACATTGTAGCATGGACCAGGACTTTATTCCTATTCATGACTTAATAAAATGCAGCATGCTTTGTTTAGCCATTCATCATCTGATAGACACTTGAGTTCTTTCTATTTCTGGCTATTATGAATAATGTTTCTATGAATATTCATATACAAGTTTTTGTATGAACATAAATTTTCATTTCTCTTAGGTATATACCTAGGAGTGGAATTACAGGTCATAGGGTAATATTGTTTAACTTTTTAAAGTATTTCTAAATGCCTTCCAAAGTGGCCGTATCATCTTACTATTCCACCCACAATGTATAAGAGTTCAATTTCTCCACAAGTTGCCAACACTTGTTATTGTACATCTTTTTCAACAATAATCATCTTAGTGGGAGATACCTGGGTGGCTCAGTTGGTTAAGTGTGTGACTTCAACTCAGGTCATGATCTCAGGGTCCTGAGATTGAACCCTGTATCAGGCTCTCTGCTTAGCAAGGAGTCTGCTTGGCCCTCTCCTTGCTCAGGCACATGTGCGCACACTCTCTCTGTCTCTCAAATAAGTAAATAAAATCTTTTAAAAAAATTAATCATCTTAGTGAGCATCAAGTGTTATCTCATTGTGGTTTTGATTTGCATTTTCCTAATAACTAATGATATTGAACATCTTTTCATGTGCTTATTGATCATGAGTTTACCTTCTTAGGAGAAATGTCTATGCAAATTTTTGCCCATTTGTAAATTGGGTTGTATGTCTTTTTATTGTTGAATTGTAAGAGTTCTTTAATATTCTAGATATAAGTCCCTTATAGGATATTTGATTTAAAATATTTTTTCTCTTGGATGGTTGGTCACCTTACCTGGCACCTCACCAAAAATTTTTCCATAATGTAATTAAAACACTATTTTCAAAAATAAATGGAAATAAATTAAAAGTAAATAAAATAAAATATTTTTCTCCTATGTGGATTATATTTTCACTTTCTTTTTCTTAAAAATTTATTTATTTTTTTAGTAATATCTACACCCAACATGGGGCTTGAATCCACAACCTCGAGATCAAGAGTCACAATCTTTTCTGACTTAACCAGTCAGGCACCCTTATTTTCACTTTTTTGATAATGTCCTTTAATGGCTTCAGGAAGGGATACAACTTCATTCTTTTGCATTTGGATAAGCACTTGTCCCAGCACCATTTTTTGAAAAGTTTATTATTTCCCTTATTGAACTGCCTTGGCACCCTTTTAAAAAATCAACTGACCACAAATGTGTGGGTCATTTCTGGACTCCAAGTTATTTTCTATTAGTCTATATCTCCATCCTTAGGCCATTAGCACACTACTTTAATTAGTATAACTTTATCATAAGTTTTGAGGTCAGGAAGTGTGAGCTTTGTTCTGTTTGAAGACTGTTTAGATTATTAGGGGTCCCTTGAGATTACATATTCATTTTAGGATCAGCTTTTCCATTTCTACATAAAAGATTGTTGAGATACTGATAGGGATTGCACTCAATCTACAGATTATTTGAGGAGGGTATGGCCTATGTATCAATATTAAGTCTTCTAATCCATGCTCATAGGATGTTTTTGGATTTATTATGTCTTCTTTAATTTTTTTCAGCGTTATTTTTTTCATCGTATGTATCTTGTAACACTTGGTTAAATTTAATCTTAAGTATTTTATTCTTTCTGATGGTATTATAAATGGAATTGCTTTCTTAACTTACTTTTGGGATTGTTCATTGCTTATATATAGAAATTAATTTTTTTGTATATTGATTTATACCTACAACCTTGCTGGAACTTATTTATTACTTCTAATTGTTTTTTTAGTGTGTGTGGATTCCTTAGGATTTTCAATATACCAGTTTATATCATCTGCAAATAGAAGGAGCTTTACTTCTTTTTTTCCCAAACTAGATGCCTTTTATTTCTTTTTTGCCTAATTTTCAGGCTAGAATCTCAGGGGCACCTGGGTGGCTTAGTCAGTAAAGTGTCTACCTTTGGCTCAGGTCATAATCCCAGGGTCCTGGGATAGAGCCCCGCAACAGGCTCCCTGCTCTGCGGGAAACCTGTTCTCCCTCTCCCACTCCCCCTGATTGTGTTTCCTCTCTCGCTGTGTCTCTCTCTGTCAAAAAAATAAATAAAATCTTTAAAAAAATGTATAATAGAAATGTATAATAGAAATGGTGCAAGCAAAAATACTTGTCCTGTTCTTGATTTAAGAGGAAATCATAGTCTTTCACCAATAAGTGTGATGTTATTTATGAGTGATTCATAGACAACCTTTATTAAGTTGAAGAAGTTCCCTTCTATCTTTGTTTGTTGAATGTTATAACATTAAAATGTGTTGGATTTTGTGCAGTGCTGCATCTATTGTTTTTGTTCTTTACTAATGTGAAGCATTGTATTGATTTGCTTGATGTCCCTGGGTTAAATCAAACTTTCATTCTTGGAATAAATTTCCCTTCATCATGGCATACAGTATATTTTATATGTTGTAGTATTTGTTGAGATTTCTTGTGTCTATATTCATAAGGAAAACTGGTTTGTAATTTTCTTTAATTGTGATGCCTTTGGTTATTTTTTTTAATCAGTTTAACAGCCTCATAGAATCACTTGGGAAGTCTTCCCTCTTCTCTCTTTTGGAAGAGTTTGTGAAAGACTGATGTTAATCCTTTATGTGTTTGGTAAAATTTACCAGTGAAAATACCTGGACCTGCAATTTTCTTTGTGGGAAGTTTGTTGATTTTAAAGATTTATTTATTTCAGAGAAAGAGAGAGAGAGGGCATGAACATAAGTGCATATGAGCGGGGGGCAGGTGCTGGTGGAGAGGAAAAGGGAGAGGGAAAGAATCTCAAGCATACTTCACACTGAGTGTGGAGCCCCACACGGGGTTTGATCTCATGACTCTGAGGTCATGACCTGAGCTGAAATCAAGAGTCCATTGCTTAACTGACTGAGCCACCCAAGCACCCCTGTTTGTTTTTGTTTGGTTGTCTTTTAGTAATTCAATTCTTTATTTGTTAGATGTCTATTCAGATTTTCTGCTTCTTCTTACATTGGTTTGGGAACTTCTGTTTTTTAAAAATATGTCCATTTTATCTAGGTTATCTAATGTGTTGGCACACAATTGTTCTTTCCCTTATAATCTTTTTTATTTTTGTAAGGTTGCTAGTGATGTCCCATATTTAATTCTTGATTTTAGTAATTTGAGTCTTGTTTGCTTAGACTAACTAAAGATTTTTCAATTTTATTGATCTTTCCAAAGAACCATATTTTGGTTTTCTTGATTTTGTCTCTTTTTTTCTAATCTCTATCGCAGTATTTTCATTCTAATCCTCATCATTTCATTCCTTCTGATTGCTTCAAGTTTAATTTGCTCTTCTTTTTCTAATTTCATAAAGTGGAATATTAAGTTATTGAGTTGAAGGCTATAAACCTCCCTCTAATCACTGCTTTAGGTGAATCTCATAAATTTTGGTATATTGTGTTTTTTATTTTCATTCTTCTTAAAGCATTTTCTAGTTTTCTTCTCATTTATTTTTGACTCATTAATTCTTTAAGAATTTTTTTAAAAATTCTACCACATGGATGTGAATTTCCCAAATTCCCCGTTGACAATTATTTCTAATTTTATTTCATTCCATTGTTTTCCATTTTATGAAGCCAGTATTACTCTGATACCAAAGCCAAATAAAGACACCTCAAAAAACAGAGAACTTCAGGGCAAGATCTCTGATGAACATACATGCAAAAATCCTCAACAAAATACTAACAAACTGAATCCAAAAATATGTTTAAAAAAATCATTCATCACGATAAGTAGGAATTATCCTTGGGATGCCAGAATGGTTCAATATGCACAAATCAAAAGAAGTGATACATGACATCAAAAGGAGAAAGGATAAAAACCATATGATCATTTCAATAGATGTAAAAAAAACATTTGAGAAAGTAAGACATCTATTCATGATAAAAACACTCAACAAAATAGGTTTGGAGGGAACACACCTTAACATAATAAAGGTCATCTATGAAAATCCCATAGCAAACATCATCCTTAATGGGAAAAAACTGAGAGTCTTTCCCCTAAGGTCAGGAAAAAGATAAGGATGTCCACTCTCACCACTTCTATTCAACATAGTACTGTTAGTCCTAGCCACAGCCATGAGACAACAGAAAGAAACAAAAGGTATACAAATTGGTAAGGAAGATGTAAAATTTTTCCTATTTGCAGATGACACGATACTATATATAAAAAACCCAAAAGACTTCATCAAAAAACTGTTAGAACTGACAAAGGAATTCAGTAAAGTCTCAGGATATAAAATCAATGTATAGAAATCTGTTACACTTATATACACTAATAATGAAGTAGCAGAAAGAGAAATTAAGAAAACAGTCCCATTTACAATTGCACCAAAAAATTATAAAATACCTAGGAAAAAACTTAACCGAAGAGGTGAAGGGTCTATACTCTAAAAACTATAAAACATTGATGAATGAAATTGAAGATGACACAAAGAATTGGAAAGACACTCTATGCTCATGGATCAGAAATACAAATATTGTTAAAATGTCTACACTACACAAACCAATCTATACATTTAATGCAATCCCTGTGAAAATACCAACAACATTTTTCACAGAACTAGAACAATCAATCCTAAAATTTGTATGGAACCACAGAAAACCCAGAATAGCCAAAGCAATCTTGACAAAGAAAAACAAAACTGACTTCCAGATTTCAAGTTATATTACAAAGCTGTAGTAATCAAAATAGTATGGTACCGGCAAAAAAATAAACAGGTAGATAAATGGAACAGAATAGAAAACCCAGAAATAAACCCAGAGTTTTATGGCCAATTAATCTGTGACAAAGAAGGGAGAACATACAATGAGAAAAAGACCGTTTCTTCAATGAATGGTGTTAGGAAAACTGGACAGCTACATGCAAAAGAATGAAACTGGACCACATTGTCACACTGTACACAAAAATAAACTCAAGACGGATTAAAGACCCAAATGTGAGATCTGAAACCATAAACATCTTAGATCAAAACACAGGCAGTAATTTTTCTGATATCGACTATAGCAACATTTTTAAATTTGTTTATAAAGAAGATTAATTCAAAGCAACAAAATATATTCTACCTATCTTCCCCACCAACAGAAGAAAAAAAACAAAACAAAACAAAACAAAAAAAACCCCTCACTTAATTCCAAGAAATCAGTGATTTCAGGATAGTTTCCCCAAATAGAGGAGAGTTCAATAGAAATCCCTTTCTGAAAATTTCAACTAAATATGCAGAAGTAAATAGTTGTATTCAAATAAAAAATATTCATTTCCGAATCAAGTTCTTGGACATCTTTAGAGGTAAAACAGAATAAAGTTGTTCTCCTTTTACTTAAGTAGATAGATATGAGACACTTTGTGTGGCTTTATCTATCAAAGGATAGGATTTTTTTTTTTTAATTTCTTGAAGTTGTTCTTATGGTCACCATTTACCATTAACATAGATTCAATACTTTACATGCAAAGTTACGGAGTATTTAAACAGTCTCCTATAATGAATATAAAGTTATAAATGTAAGGTAATGGAGTATTTGATAAATGTTTAATCATGGCTTTTATAATGAATCAAATCGAATTTAAAGGATATTCATGTGTGTTACAAGTAATTAAAATATTTTTACCTCCAATGATCAATTATATTTTTTCCTTTAAAAAAATGTTCACTCATCTCATTTATAGCAATAAATATTTATAGCTGAGTTTTTTCATGTTTACTTTGATTTAGGTTTTTTCAATTATGATAAAGAAGAATTGATTACCTAATAATATAGAAAATACATATAGTTACTAACAATTTCCTGTTATAAAAACAGGACTCCTCTCTCCTTGTATATTATTTACCTTAATTGATTTCCTTTTATTTCATCTGTATTTTGCTTGATTTTACAAAAAAGCCTCTCCAAAATGTATCCCACTGTAGTCTGTAAGTGGCAATAAGTAGTGACACTTCCTTTAGATCATTTAGGAAAATGATCTAAGGACTATCTTTTTGCTAATTTACAATGTAATAATTCCTTGATTGATGACACATTCCACAGAAATATTAGATAACTTGCTTACAACATTTTCTTAGGGCTTTTATAGACATAAGCAAAAATAACTCCTGAGACATGCATAAAAAAATGAACAAATTAAATTAAACATATGAGACCTAAATTTAAAATCAATGGGCTAGATAGTGAAGTATAGCTGATAGATAACAATGCGTTCACTGGGAGGCACCCCAGGGCACCCTGGCTGGCTCAGTCGGCGAAGCATCTGCCTCTGGATCTTAGGGTCATGAGTTCGAGCCCCACGTTGGGCTGTAGAGATTGGCCACTTAAAAACAATCCCTTCACTAAGGTTTTTAAGCCTCTTGTCACAAAAATAAAAACTTTCTTCTCTCTTTGAGAAAGAATCCAAACATACATAGTAAGTCATATCCATGGTATGTGGTGACCACATCAAAATTTTATTGAAGGTGAATTCTGATACTGTATTAAATATTGGATAAATTTCATCCCTCATACTAGCTGTGACCACTGCCTTGATTTATCATATACTGTTCTCACAATAGTGTACAGCTCAGCACCTAGTTTGTCTTTTTCACTGCTGTTCCACTTTGGTATTAAGACTTAAGAGCCCCTTTATTTTCCCCCTTTATTAAACTCTTAAATCTTCCCTTTTCATTATTCCTTAGCACTTTGACATTTAACATATTTTGCCTCTTACTATCTCCTTTTCCTAGACTCTCTTCAGCATTTATACATGGTAGACCACATTTGCTAATGCTTGCTTAACCTTGGTTCTCAGAGTGCTCAAGATCTTTCCATTTTGATTATACTATCTCTCAAGTTCCTCATCACTGAAGCTAATTCCTCTCGAAGCTTGTTACTCTTCCACTGCACCAACAAAAAGGAGAAAACACTTTTTCCTTAAAAGAAAACTTGTTTCTCAGTAGTCTGTGAAATGTCACACCAAACATTATAATTCTTTCAGAGACATATTTCTGAACGAACCATTCTTTGTCTAAAAGTGAATGTTTGTATTAGTAAGATTTCAACCATTGTAGTTTATTATTTCAGAGGCCGAACAAACTGAACCAAAGGGAACACTTACACTGTTTAAAATATGTTACATAGATAGTAGAATATTATCTTTGAAATATTATGCTATCTTCTTTCTTTAAGAAAATGAACTTTAATTGAATCCTATGAACTAGAGGTAGGCAAATTTTTTCTGTCAAATGCTAAGTAATAAATCTCCAGGCTTTGCTATCCATATGATCTCTTCTGCAACTAGAAAACTGTTATTTTAACAGTGATGGACAATACATAAATGAATGGACAGGGCTATGCTTCAGTAAGACTATTTATGAACACAAAAGTTTCAAAATCATCATTTTCACATCGTAAAATATCATCTTTCTTTTGAAATTATAAAACCATTTAAAAATACAAAAACCATAGTTAGCTCATGGGCCGTAGTAAAACAGCAGGCCATATTTAATCCATGGGCCACAGTTTACTGACGCTGCTGTAAACCGTTGTATTGAATTTTATTTCTTTAGTATCCTTTGATTTACACTATACAGAATACTAATTAGAGAAAAGCAACACATTTATGATCCAGAATGAAGAAGAAATCTTTTACTAAATTTTTCAAAAGTCTCATTTTTAAAATTAAGGTATATTCCATTTCTCTGAGTAGTGAAAAAAAAAGTCAGATTTTAGCTATTATGAAAATCAGACAGTAAATTTCATCATGTTCTTTTTTTTTTTTT
>CM052887.1:18806313-18868473 GCA_028534135.1 Potos flavus
TTGACTTCTTCTTTGCCAATTTGAATACCTTTTATTTCTTTCTGTTGTCTAATTGCTGTCGCTAGGACTTCTAATACTATGTTGAACAAGAGTGGCGAGAGTGGGCATCCTTGTCGTGTTCCTGATCTCAAAGGGAAGGCTGTCAGCTTTTCCCCATTGAGAATGATATTCGCTGTGGGCTTTTCATAGATGGATTTTAAATTTCATCATGTTCTAAGGTTTTTTTGTTTATCTAAGAATGGAGGATAGATACGACTGGGCTTTTTTTAACTTGCTAACTAGTGTGCCCTGTGAAGTTTCTGAACACATTCATTTTCAGAACATATGACATAGATATACTACAACTGTCATCAGTTCTAAGGATAAAATTCTTGAATAAAATTATGATTTTGACATTGATAAACATTTTCCTATGGGAAAAACAGGTATGGAAGACCAAGGAAATGTTGAAAAGTAATTACTTTTTTAAACCTCCCCCAAGTAAATCAATAGCATCAACTACAACAACAACAAACACCAATGCTATTTATATCTCAAAATTGAGGAATTACAGATAAAGAGCTACTAATTTTCACATGAAATTTATTATTTCTTGGGAACTTTCTAGGATTTTCCCAATCTCTAGTTGTAACCAGATGTTTATAGAATTTGTGCCGCTGTAGACAGAACACAAATTAGAAAATATTTTTTGTTTACTCATATATACAAATGTTTAGGGAATTTCTGACTAAGTGAGGAATTGATGACATCTGATTCCTAAAGCCCATGTTTCCCAACCCTTATCTTTATATAAGATTTCGGACTTCATTACATCAATCCCTGGTGGGTTTTTATTTTTAGCAATTCCTCTTCCTTTCCTTTTCTAAACTTACCATTTCATTCTCTTTCTAGTATTTTGCAACAGGAGTGACCCACAATTTGTATTAAAGCTAATATTTTCAGTTACCTTGCTACAAAGAAGTAAATTTGTCTAAATTCAACTTATGAAAACCCATGACTGATATATTCTTTAGGTCAGGAATTATATGGAATTTTTTAAATTGAATTTTTGAGCTGTTTCAACCCTAAGATTTTGTAAATGAGACAGCTGAGGCTCAGTTTCATCAATGGTTTGTTCTGGAATTCGGACACCAAATACAAAGAACTGATATGGAGACTCCATGAGGGCCGCCTGGGTGGCTCAGTCATTAAGTGTCTGCCTTTGGCTTAGGTCATGATCCCAGGGTCCTGGGATCCAGTCCCGCATTGGGCTCCCTGCTTGGTGGGAAGTCTGCTTCTCCCTCTCCCATTCCCCCTGCTTGTGTTCCCTCTCTCTCTGGGTCTCTCTCTGTCAAATAAATAAATAAAAGCTTTAAAAAAAAAAAAGACCCCATGAAAAAGGAGAATGGCTCATGCCTGGAGAAGATTAGCTCTGTGAAACAAAGTCACTAGGCTCAGAACAATTAGTATTAATAACCTGAGGCACATATGCCTGTTCAGGACATTGAAGAGGTCCAGGGTATGAAGGAGGGCTACAAAAAGAAGAGTGTTAGTAATGCACTGTGGCTGCTCCAACCACTCTCGCCTTTTCTCTGCCATACACTATGCCCTGGGAGGATGACCTCTATAAATGACATCACCTGGATCCCATGCCCGGCAGCTTCAAATAGATCAAGCCAATAGGAGGCACAAAGTGAAGGGAGAAAGAGGATAGGGTAGGTATTCACCAGATTCCTCCCAGCCAGGAAGCAGTGTGGCAGCAAGTATGTTCTACCTACAGCCACAAATTTTATCCAGCATTCCCTCTACCATGACCATCTTCTCTCTGCCTCTTGCCATGGACCGTCAAGTCTCTTGTGTAAGAGTTGTTTTTCTATTACTATTACCTGCTGCCTTATCACCATCCTGAGTTCAGAGTCATAACATTGCCCACAACTTTACAAACGGTACCTTCATTTAAGTTTATTTAACTCTAGGAATAGATCATTCGAGGTAGCTCATCTGCCTCTTCCCAAGTTTTGACTGATACAAAGAACAAATATTTAGATGTGTCAGTGTTAAATGTTTTTAGGTACCTAAAGTCATCAAGACCCTCATATTATTCAATATTCATGTAATCCATGCCTTCCTTGAACAAAAGGTGAATTATTATTTAGATAATTCTTCGAAATCTTTTTACCTCTGGAAAACTTAAATAAATAAAGCAACTCAACTGCATCCATGCATCAATTCAGTTCCTCCTTTTTTGAGTCCCAAGCTTATTCCACTGCCAATCAGAATTATTTTAGAGTTCCCCAACTCAAGATGGCCCAAAAGTATGGAAAATCCAATCCAATTCTCTAAAAAAGACTTATAATTAAGAGTAAAATATTTCTGTGAATTTTATGAAAAGATTATTGATTATCTTTCCAACAGGCCTCTCGAATAGCAAACTTTCTTTATCCTTGACAGTCACTAACTGAAAGGCCTATAACCACAATGCAATCGAAAAGATAAGAGAGGGAGTTGAAGAAATAATAAGCATTGTTATAGGTATACTTATTATTATTATTATTAGCTAACCCTTACTGAAGGCTACCATGTGTCAGGAGATATTTTATATAGATAAGCTTAGTGAATCTTCACAGCCACCCTATGACATAATTATTAGTCATCCCCATCATATAGATAAGGAAATTGAACCATAGAGATATCAAGTAACTTGTCCAAAGTCACAATCTAGCATAAAAGGGAAGCTGGCATGTCTATGTCTCCATTGTTTCCTAGTGATAAACAGAAAATACTCACTGAAATTTGTATAACTTAAAATATATGTCAAAGTCAGCATTGTTTCTTTTTACTGATTCTGAAACCAACAGAGCTGATGCTATAATGAGGGCTCTGTTATAAAAACGATGGGTCAGGATGAAGATTTGTGCTGAAAAAGCACATAAATTGACAGATTTAGAACAATCAAGACAGAGGCAGAAAGTACGTAATAGTCAGAGGCCCAAAGAGCAGTATGTAATCAGCATCAAAGAAGTCTGATAGTCCATAGAAGGAGCCCCATCCCATGGCCTGGGGAGGGGACACTAGGGTTCCAAGACGGGGTCCCACCCATGAGACAGAGATCCAGTCTCAAGGGAACTAGATCAAGGTCTGTAGCAAAGTCATGGAGAGCCATAGCTATGGCTATGCTTAAAGGGCTGTTCCAAAGGCAAAGGGAATTATTGCATTTGGGAGCTAGTCGCACCAGTAGCCACTTAGTAAAAAATGCCCAATTATTATCTAGTTACAGGCATGAATTGAACACATATTGTGATATATTATGTTTTCTAGGCTCTTGGGTATCTCTAATGTGCAAAAATGTTATATGTACACTTTTAGGAAATCTCCCTAAAAACAGCTGGTGTGCATCCTTTATGCTCTTATTTCCTTCCTTCTTCCTCCTTGCTGGCTGGAATGTTGGAATATGGCTGTAATACTTTGAGCTTAAGCAGCTTCCTTGGACCAAGAGTTAAAAGAAGTATGCTGAAGATGACGGAACAGTACAAGGAACCAGTGTCCCTGTCAACTTGGTGGTGAACCTACCAGCCCTAAATGGCTTCTCTTACATGAAAGAGAACTATATTGTTATTGTTATTTTGCCTTTCCCATTATTCATAGTTTAAATTAATCCTAACTGGCAGAATGCACAAAGCACCTAATACATTTATACTGCCCATAATTAGCCACATTAATGTTAGCTTTTATTATTTTTGATGTTGTTAGGGCTGAGGTAAAAGAATTAAAGTTCAGTTTTGGCAGTGGGGTATGTGGGTCAGAGCAGGATGAAAAAAAACTTCAGAATGCTGAGAAACTCATCAAGCTACTTAAATAGACTGTAACTTGGGTCTATAATGTTAATATCCATTACTCCTTAAGTTTCTAAAAGTAGTCTTTTTATATTGTTCCAAATGTTGTCAAGGTGGCTGCAGCCAGGTGAGAGAATACCTTGATAGTATATTTGGTATATACCATAATCAAGATTTCTCAAACATCTGTCTGAAAGCCAGAGACTTATCTGTGTTTGAGACCATGGATAAATGGACATACAGACTTAGGATGTGCCCAGGACAGGGGAGAGGAAGGAAGAACTATTCTCCCTTTATACTTTTGTGCAATGCTGTGGAAAAAAACAAGTGGTGTTTAAAGCTGCTGGCTTCCAAATAATCATTTATTTTCCCATTTCAGTAAAGAACTTAGGAGTGCATATAAAAAAATTTATTTCTCTAAGTCTCCAGAAGGTATATCAGCATGCCAGATATGTCTGTGCAAGGAGAATAGTTAGACAAAAATAATCTGAACATTAAATACATTTCAATGCTAGTTTCCCTTTAGTTTTTCAGTCATTTAAAAGATAAAACCTTGTGCCATTTTGTGGAAAATGGTTTTAAAAATATACGTGTCAGACAGTATTTAAGTTTAATTTTAGGACAAGAGCAAAATAATATGCTTTTATATGTTATCCAAAAGAACAATAAAATTGAGTATAATATATAGTCTAGGGTAAAAAGAAAACAACAACAACAATAGGAAAATGGAAAAAAAAAAAAAAACACCTGCCAGAGGGCATTCTTAGAATCATCTATAAGGTTGTACATTTATCTTTAGAGACAGTAATATCAAATTCCACTAAAGTTCAACATTTTCAGTAATTTTAAAATCCCTTATCAAAAAGTAATAAATGGAAGGAAATAATAAAGATCTGAGTAGAAATAAATGGAGCAGAGACTAAAAAGACAATAGAAAAGGTCAATGAAATGAAGAGCTGATTCTTTGAAAAGATAAACAAAATTGACAAACTTTTAGCTACACTCGCCAAGAAAAAAAAGAGAGAAAACTAAAAAAATAAATAAATAAAATAAAATCAGAAATGAAAGAAATACCAAAGAAATACAAAGGATTATTCAGTAAAGTGGCAGGATATAAAATAAAGATACAAAAATATGTTGCATTTTTTACATTAACAGTGAGTATCAGAAAGAGAAATTAATAAAACAATCTCATTTACAATGTCATAAAAATAATAAAATAGTAATAAATTTAACCAACAAGGTGAAAGACTTATACACTGAAACTGTACAACACTGATGAAAGAAATTGAAGACAAATAAATGGAAAGGTATCCCATGCTATGGATTGGAAGAATTAGTAACATAAAATGTCCGTGTTACTCAAAGCAATGTACAGACTCAATGCAATCCCTATCAAAATTCTAATGGCACTTTTCATAGAAATGGAACAAACCACCCCAAAATTTTTATGGAATACAAAAGATCCTGAATAGCCAAACCAATCTTGAGAAAGAAAAACAAAGTTTGAAGCATTATACTAACTGATTTCAAATTATATTACGAAGCTACAGTAATCAATCAGTATGGTATTGGGATAAAAACTGACATATAGGGACATCTGGGTAGCTCAGTCGGTTGAGCGTCTGCCTTTGGCTTGGGGTCATGATCCCAGGGTCCTGGGATCAAGTCCCATGTCGGGCTCCCTACTCAGTGGGGAGCCTGCTTCTCTCTCTCCCTCTGCCTGCTGCTGTGCCTACTTGTGATCTCTCTCTCTCTGTCTCAAAAATGGATTAAAAAAAAAAAAAACCTGACACATAGATCAATGGAACAGAATAGAGAGGTCAGATATAAACCCAAGCATATATGGTGAATTAATTTATGGCAAAAGAGGCAAGAATATACAAGGGGGAAAGGATGGTCTCTTCAATAAATGGTGTTGGGAAACCTGGACAGCTATATGACAAAAAAAAAAAAAAAAAAGAGAGAGAGAGACTGCACCTCTATCTTATACAATACACAAAAATTAACTCAAAATGGATTAAAGATTTACATGTAAAACTATAAAATTCCTAGAGGAAACTATAGGGAGTAAGCTTCTTAACATGTGTCTTGGCAATGAGTTTTCGGATTTGAAACCAAATGCAAAGGCAATAAAAGAAAAAATAAAGTGGAACTATATCAAACAAAAAGCTCGCTCCTGCTCATTAAAGAAAACAATCAGCAAAATCAAAGGGCAACCTAGAGAATGGGAGAAAATATTTGCAAACCACATATCAGATAAGGAGTTAATATCCATAATATAGACAAGGAATTCATACAACCCAAAAGCAAAACTGAAATTAAATAAGATAAAACAAAACAAATAAAGAAAAATCAAAATAACCCAGTTAAAAAAACAGGCAAAGGATCTAAATAGACATTTTTCCAAAGAAGAAGAAATACAAATCACTAACAGGTATATAAAAAGATGTTCAACATCACTAATCATCAGGGAAATGCAAATCAAAACCACAATGAGAAAAACCACCTCAAATCTATTAGGATGACTATTATCAAGGAGACAAGAGATAAATGCTGATGCGGATGTGGAGGAAAGGGAACCCTTACACATTGTTGATGAGATGTAACACGAGTATAGTCACTATGTAAAACACAATGGAGGCCCCTCAAGAAATTAAAAAAATAGAACTACGATATGATATAGCAATCCCACTTCTGAGTATTTATTTAAAAGAAATGAAACCATTACCTCCAAGACATACGTGCACTCCCATGGTCATTGCAGCATTATTCACAGTAGCCAAGGTACAAAACTGAAGTGTCTATCAGTGGAAAAATGGGTCAAGAAAATGTGCTCTCGGGGTGCTTGGGTGGTTCAGTCAGTTAATAAGCATTTGCCTTCAGCTCAGGTCATGATCTCAGGAGTATTATCTGGCCTTAGAAAAAGAAGTCCTCATTTGCAACAATGTGGATGAAACTTTCATTATGCTAAGTGAAATAACTCAGAGAAAGACAAATACTGCATGAGATCACTTACGTGGGGAATCTTTTATTAAACTCATAGACACAAAGGAGAAAAGTAGTTGTCAGGGCATGGGGGTGGGGGAAATAGGAAGAAGTTGGTAAAATGTTACAAACTTTCAGTTTCAAGATGAATAAAGTCTAATGATCTAATGTAAAATGTGGTGAGTATAACTGATAATACTCTTATATGATAGAAATTTGCTAAGAGACTAGAAGTTAAATGTTCTCACCAAAGAAGGGAAAAGATAACTATATGAAATGAGACATGGGTTCATTATAACTCAATGAGAGGAATCCTTCACATTGTATATCAAATCACCATGTTGTATATCTTAAATATATTACAATTTTATTTGTAAGAATACCTCAATAAAGCTGAAAAACAATGTGTAGCTTAACCAAAAAGGTACAAAACCTATAGTAAAAAATCTATAAAATATTATAGCTCAGAACACCAGAGGTGAATTAAATAAATGGATAGATATATCAAAAACAACCTTTAAATTTATATTTTCTATTGTTTTTGTTTCTCTTGTTGAAATCTGCCTGATATAGAGAAAAATTTATTTTTTTAGAATTCAGAGAATACATATCAGCCAAGAAAATTAGGCCGATTTAAAATACTATTAACCTATCATTTAAAGATAAAAAAAAAACACAATTTTTGGAGGCACTTGTCCACCTAAGAACATTTTTTCTTACCTCTGTTTTCATCTTAGTGTGTTCCCTAGGACACATTGACCTTTACGTATTGTTACCTTTACATATTGACCTCTCATTCGTACATCACACCTCAACCAGAGTGTTCTCTCCACTATATCCTGTGCTAGGCTGGGGTATACAGGTGAGTAAAGCATGGTGTTGTTTGCACAGAAGCCACAGACTAGTGCAAGCAAACAGAAATTGTACACAGCCACAGACTAATGCATCTAACAGAAATTTAAACAGGTAAATTTTAATTCAGCCTAGTGGCAGGAAAGAAGCTATTTTAAAAGGGTCATGAAAGAACACAGAAGCCACTGGGGGAGTCAGGGAAGCTTCACACAGAACCCTCTCCTGTATCTTTGATGAGGTTCATGGTCTCTCCAGAAACAGTACTAATCCTCAGCCCTGCAGCCACACTGGTGTCTACCAAAGCTCCTCTGCATCTTTGGTAAGCTCAGCTAAACATCCTAAGTTTTATCCTATACCATTAAATCCTGATGCTTGTCCTTTTAAACCCTTGGAGGATTTTCATTCATGGACAAACTTCTTTATGCAAATACTACTCTTTGGAAAATTCTCTTCATGCTTGTTGGAAAATAAACAATGTGTTTTGCTCTCCACTGATTCTTGCATGTCAAGCATCAAACATGGGTGGCAGATTTATGATTTAACAAATAGTTCTTAACAAATAGCATCAGCTCTTGCTGCAGTTATGTGAGTTTCATATTCATCACACATCTCCAAAATACTTCGCTGCTGAGTAAAACATTCTGAGGTACAGTACATGAAAAGCACTATATAATCCCCAGCAGAGTGCAGAATGAACAATCTCTTATTTAAAGATTAATGATTCTTTTAGCTGCACAACTGACTTATGGAACTATTTTTTTAAGTATGGAGCTATGAATGAGATGCTCATATTTAAGAGACAGAAAAGGTTAAGCTTCCAGTTTCCTGCTCAGTAGCTATTTACTTGTATTGTGTAGGGCTTGAAACATGAATTCTAATGAGAACAAACTCACATCTGCTCAAATCTCAATTATCTGAATGTGGCTTATCCACTCTGCTAAGTATCTATAGATGCATAAAATTTAAACTAGTTTCTTTCTGCATCCTACATGCTTCTCAGCTACTTCTGTCTTACCACCAGCTGTTATATTTTAAATAATTTTAATGTTAGCATAAGCAAAAGGTTAATTATCACATAAGGAAAATTCATATATAAGTCATCAAATCTAACTGAACCATCTTTTGGACTGTGACATTTGCCTCCATCGTACTAGACCGTTGAGATGTAACCACATCTCTGAGTCCAGTTCTTCTCCTCAAAACAGGGCAAAGTTCACCTGTTGGTTCAACATTAGACACTTGTATTAAGCAGACTTCAAGAATCACAGGTGGGGGCGCCTGGGTGGCTCAGTCGTTAAGCGTCTGCCTTCGGCTCAGGTCATGATCCCAGGGTCCTGGGATCCAGACCCACATTGGGCTCCATGCTCAGTGGGAATCCTGCTTCTCCCTCTCCTACTCCCCCTGTTTGTGTTCCCTCTCTCGCTGTGTCTCTCTCTGTCAAATAAATAAATAAAATCTGTAAAAAAAAAAAAAAAATCACAGGTGGCTCAAACACATTTAACTCAAAATATCAGTTCACATTTAACTCATAATAAAGAGTCTTATATATAACTCACACAAAAAATTTACAGAGAAAACTCCCGCAAACCCTAGAAATTTAGCATTATGACAAGAACAATTCCTGAAACGCCCATAAACAACAACAACAACAATTAAAAAACAGTGTGAGTAATTTATTCATAAAATTATTTTGATTCTGGGACGACTGGGTGGCTCAGTCGGTTGAGCAGCTGCCTTTGGCCCAGGTCATGATCCCAGGGTTTTGGGATCGAGTCCCGCATGGGGTTCCTTGCTCAGTGAGGAGCCTGCTTCTCTCTCTGCCTCTGTGGGACACTCTGCCTGCTTGTGCTCTCTCTCTCTCTGACAAACAAATAAAATCTTAAAAAAAATAAAATAAAAAACCTATAAAAAATTATTTAGATTCTAATTTAAAACCATTTTTGAGCAAAAGTTAGGAATTATAAACAGAAACAAACTACTGATAGATGCAGCAACCAGGATGAATCTCAAATGTGTAACACTAAGTGAAAGAAACTAGACTTGAAAAGTTACATACTATATGATTATATTTATTTATTTATTTTAAGATTTTATTTGTTTATTTGACAGAGAGAGAGACACAGTGAGGTAGGGAACACGAGCAGGGGGAGTAGGAGAGGGAGAAGCAGGCTTCCCACTGAGCATGGATCCCAATGTGGGGCTGGATCCCAGGACCCTGGGATCATGACCTGAGCCGAAGGCAGAAGCTTAACAACTGAGCCACCCAGGCGCCCCTATATGATTATATTTATATAACATTTTGGAAAGGGAAGAATTATAAACATAACGAACATATGCACTGGTGACCAGGAATTAGGATTGGGGGCAAAAATTAATTGCAAAGGAGAAACATGAGGTATTTTTTTGGGGGGGAGGGCGATATAATGGTTCTGCATCATGAATGTGATGGTGGTTATAGTATTCTATGCATTTGTCATATTTATATAACTTCACACCAAAAAGAGTATATTTTATGTAAATTTAAAAACAAGTTTTAAAGGGTTAGGAATTGAATCATAAAGGAAAATAACTGTCACAGAAAAATAAATGTCAACTCAATTGAATCATGTTGTTGAATGGAAACAATTACTGTTATGAATATTACAAACAGTAATAATCCTAATAATCTCTGAAACAATTCCAAACTATGTTAAATACAGATGTGGGCACAGTGAGAAGATTACTTCCACAACTGGAACTATGTAAAGTAATTGTCTCAACCAGGTAAAAATAAACAGACCCTAAATAAATTCAAGTGTTCTTTAAGCGTTTAAGAAATACTACTGTTTTTGCCTAATGCAGCGTCCACCCTTTATCTGTTGATTCCATGTCATCTCTGATCTCTTTCTTACTAATTTCATAGTCTTCCCTTCTATCTAAGAGTGAATGGCTACATCTTCCACCATGTTTGAAAATTCAGTTCCCAAGTTTTATGCCTCTATACCAGGATTTCTTAGTCACTGAGTAATGCTTCCCCAAAGATATCCATACCCTGGTCCATGGAACTCATGAACGTGTTCTATTATATTGTAAAAAGATTTTGCTGATGTAGTTAAGGTTACAGATCCTAAAATAAGGAGATTATCCAGGTGGTTGAAATCTAATCACATGAAAAAAAAAGAGCTTTTATCAGGTAAGAGCCAGAGAGCTGAGGCAAAAGGTGAGGTCAAAGTGGTAAGAAGCATGAGAAGGACTCAGAGTTCTACTGTTGCCATTGAAGAGGGAGGAAATGAGTCAGGAAATGAACGAGACTTCTAGACTCAGAATAACTCCCAGCTGATAGCCAGCAAGAAAACAGGCAGATGGTTCTAAAGACACATTGTTACTAAGTTCTGCAAACAACCTAAATGAGCCTGAAGGTTCCGGGCAGGAGACAATTTGATCTCAGTCTTGTGATAACCTATGCAGAAAAACCAGGTGAGGAGTCAGATCTCTGATCTACTGATTATTAGACGATAAATTTGTGTTCTTGCAAATTGCTAAATTCATGGTAATTTGTTATAGCAGCAATAGAAAAGTAATATACTCCCTGAATCATAATCTTTAAGGGTGATACCTGGAAATTCACATGGAAATTCTTATGAATACTCCATTTGATAATCTCTTCTCTATATCTTCCTTCTGCAATGTATTTCTTGTCAATAAGTTAGGCCCAAAGCATCATGCAATTGACCACCCTAGTCTTTGATTGCTTCAAACTGAGTACCTCTTACATAACACTTACATAATTAAACTGTAGAGTACTAAATTGTATTACTTATTATATCCTACTATGAAAATATCTTGTGATTAGTTATATTTGTAGTGTATATATCCAGAGAATATAATTCTCTGGATTGAACTCCTTAGAGAGAAAAATTATGTTTTCTTTTTCTCCTGAGAATTATTATAATTTAAGCTACAGAATTTTATGGAAAAAAAATGAAATCGAAACAAAACCCGACATGACTAAGAAATTTCAAAGAAACTGAGCAAGTCCCAAGGTCAGAGAATGATCAAGGGAGGATCTTGATGACTCCCAAGAAATAATGTTGGTGAGATATTATCTTGGCGATTCTATCAAAGTCCAGAGGCTACTCCTCATCTTTGCAAAATTAAAACTTAATTTTGTCAGTACATTGAGAGATCCTTTTCATTCTTATCCTATAAATCTCACAGACACTGATGTAGAAAACCAGATGTTAATAATAATGGATTATTTTACATGGTATTTATGACATGTATTTATGACATGGTATTTATTCCCAGTCTTGACTAGTTGATAAGCTACAAAAGGCAACTTTTTGGTGAGTTTGAACTCAAAACAAGAAGATTTCTGTATATTACTGAAACACAAAATGAAGTTAGGCTTTAATAAGATGATGCATCCATCTCTACAACAGAGATGTTTATCTGGAGGGACTGCCTAGTTTTGCAATTTCTAGGTTTGCTATTTTAATTTCCTTTTCTAATCCCAATTATTATTAATACATACTTTTACTATATATGTTAATACTTCCAGTCAAATCTTCCTGAGGGCCACTTTATTTATTTTATTCATTTTGTCTAGATTTTACCATTTCACTTTGGGTAAATGATTTCATGTACAATTTTATGGGAAAAGTGACCTCACTATGTAAATACCATGTATTCTCTACTGTATTATTAAAAAAATAAAAATAAAAACAAGAGATTCAAACTGAAAAATTATTTGATTTATAATTAATCTTAAAATAGGATCCATCATAATATCAATAGTCTTTTTGTTGTTGTAGTTTTGGTTAATATCTAAGTCTTGCTATTCCGGACTTTATGATTTGAGTTTTACTCATTCTAACTTTATTTTGACTTATCCAAATGTGTTCTCGTGAGTAGTCATCATATTTCTGCCACTCTGTTTTGCACCTCTTTTTTTTTTTTTTTTTTTTTTTTTTTTTAAAGATTTTTTATTTATTTATTTGACAGAGAGGAGAGAGACCACAAGCAGGCAGAGAGGCAGGCAGAGAGAGAGGGGGAAGCAGGCTCCCTGCTGAGCAGAGAGCCCGATGCGGGGCTCGATCCCAGGACCCCGAGATCATGACCTGAGCCGAAGGCAGAGGCTTAACCCACTGAGCCACCCAGGCGCCCCTGTTTTGCACCTCTTATTCCCACAGAGCTATTACAAATTCGTATCTCACACCTACTGGAGACATAAATATTTTGGCGCAATATGAAAAAGAATTAATAAGTTGTCATTTTTGGTATTATAAAAAATTCATCTATCCCCCAAATCTACCTAGTATTCCTATTTTTGTTGTGTTTTTAAAGACAGTAATGGTTAAGATTTACAAATACAAGGTAGATATATTATTTGTAATCTTCAGAAAACAAGTATTAGCAGGTATTATTTCTATTTTACAAAAGACAGAGGGTAAGCTTAGAGATAACTTGCCCAAGGGTGTGTGGTTATCTGAACAGGGATTTTAATTCCAGTGTTTCTGATATAAAGGTCATTTCTCTTACCAATACCCATGCTGTATCAGGATTGACGTATCTCTTACTAAACAACAAATAGAGGTATAGTAGCTATAACCCACCATTATAGATTGTAGTAATTACCATTCTAGAATCATACCCTTTTATATTTGAAATGGGCTTTAGGGATTTTCTTCCAGCCCATATCTCTGAAAGACATTCCTACCAGCAGATAGTTACCTTGAAAAACCTCAGCACCACAGCAATGTGATTCCATGTGCTCTGATTCCATTTTGGGGCAACTCAATGTGAAGAAGAATTATTTTAACCAAGAAGAAGCTGTCTCTTTGAAACATCCCCTGTTAACTTCCTAACTCACCCTTTGGAGTTACAAAGGATAAATTTACTCCCACTTCCTCTGTAAGAGCAATTTTTTTTAAAGATTTCGATTATTTATTTGACAGAGAGAGGGCAAGAGAGGGAACACGAGCAGGGGGAGTGGAAGAGGGAGAAGCAGGCTGCCCCCTGAGCAAGGAGCCCGATGTGGGGCTGGAGCCCGATGTGCGGCTCGATCCCAGGGATCATGACCTGAGCCGAAGACAGATGCTTAATGACTAAGCCACCCAGGTACCGCTGTAAGAGCAATTTTTTACTTGAGCACACCTCCCACCTCCCCAGTCTCTTCAACTATAATCAATATGAAGTAGTTTTCTTTCCCTGAAAAGTCCTATTCAAATGTGGAACCAGAACTGAACATTCAACGGTTGAGATTGTATTACCAGTAGAGATAGATGGTAGTGGAAACAGTACTCCAGGCCTGTTACTATAATCCCGACCACACTACTTGACTTACCATGGTGTCACACTATTTGCTCATATTAAGTTTGTGGTCAACCCATGACTCTAAATATATACCTTTATCATTACCATTCTTAAATGCCTTTTTTTTTTGTCAGCCCATAGTTCAGGGACTTTGAAGTGACAGGAAGTTTTTACCTGATGGTGTGGGATATAAAAATGACTGGGCATGATGAAATTGTTCAGTGAACTTAATAATCAAGGGGGAAAACTACAATTGTTTCATGACCTTTAAAATTCTCTGTCAAAACATTAAAAACTCTCTTGCTGGGGCACCTGGGTGGCTCAGTGGGTTAAAGCCTCTGCCTTCGGCTCAGGTCATGATCTCAGGGTCCTGGGATCGAGCCCCACATTGGGCTCTCTGCTCAGCGGGGAGCCTGCTTCCCCCTCTCTCTCTGCCTGCCTCTCTGCCTACTTGTGATCTCTCTCTCTCTCTGTCAAATAAATAAATAAAATCTTTAAAAAATAAAAAATAAAAACTCTCTTGCTGACAGATATTAAGTGTAAAAGGAAATGAAAGGTGGTGAAATTAGTATTTATTTAGTACATCATAATTTACAACACTTGAAAACTGAGAATTAAGGGGTGCTGTTGGTTTTGATGAAAAACTATTTTTTTATAAAGAACTAATTTGAAAATACCTTGCCTTCTTCTCCTTGAATAATTTACAATACAGAGCAAGTATGTTTTCTATGCCTTGCAGATTGCCACACTTTCTAAAGTTTGAATCAGCTAGGCACATTTTACTTCTTGTGCTCTCACTGTCATGAAGCATCTCTGAGGGTTCCTTTAAACTGAAGATTTTTTTTTCTTTTTGCCATCATCACTTTCTCTGCAACAACGGCATGCTTTTTGTCACTTTGCCCCATTATGTCTATAGGTTCCCCTTCACTTAGTTCCTGGGGCTGTGTTTCTAGAGTCTCTTGAATGGCGGCGGAGTCAACATTCCCATGGTCAGCCATTTCTTCTAGAATTGTATTTATTTGATTCAAGTTTCCCTTCCAGCACTATCATTTTTCATTTATTTCATCTGTTGGTCAATTACCTCATGTGATTATCCACTTTTGTAAAATGGTGCATGGGTTTATGAGTGGGAGGTAAGAAGACAACACAACAAGTTTTGCTATCAGAGCTTGAACTGAATAACAGAAGCAGAGTAAGCAATCGCTGACAAATTTTGCAACAAGTCATATGATTTGTCACTGATCAACATGGCCATCTGTTATTTACTTAGTGATTTGTGGACGGAAGACCTACTAGCAAAATCTGTACTTTAAGTAATTAGTTGTAGTTCATACATCATTGTTATAGAAATGTGAGCCATGACTAGTACTATTTAATTAAACCATGGTAATACTGAAACTGTGAAAAGTGAGGACTGTCTGTGTTCTGCTGTCCAGGGAAGTATTATTTCTTTCTGGGCACTGTATTTCCATCTCAAAATGCAGAGAACAGAAGAATCAAGTATGGAGTTCTATGATGTGTCACAAATCTCCACTCTCCAGATAAAGATCAGTGCAAACAAATGTCTCATTTTAGTTATAAAGAAAAAGAAACTATGCCAATTTCTCCAGAAGAGATATCTGATCAATCTAAACTGAAAAGAAAAGGTAATTATTCTGCCGGTAACTTTTAGTGAAACCATGCAAAGTATAAGATTACCCCCTTTTGAGATGCCTGGGTGGCTCAGTCAATTAAGCATCCAACTCTTCATTTCAGCTCAGGTGATGATCTTAGGGTTGTGAGACTGAGCCTTAGGTCCAGCTCCTCGCTGGGCATGGAACCTGCTTAAGATTCTCTCTCTTCAGGGGCTCCTGGGTGGCTCAGTGGGTTAAAGCCTCTGCCTTCGGCTCAGGTCATGATCTCAGGGTCCTGGGATGGAGCCCAACATCGGGCTTTCTGCTCAGTAGGGAGCCTGCTTCCCCCTCTCTCTCTCTGCCTGCCTCTCTGCCTACTTGTGATCTCTCTCTCTCTCTCTGTCAAATAAATAAATAAAATCTTAAAAAAAAAAAAGATTCTCTCTCTCCCACTCCTTCTGCCCCTTCCCCCCAAAAAATAATAATAAAAAATTACCCCCTTTTAAATGCTTCCATCATACAAAATAATTTTAGATTTTGAGAATCAGTGATATCAATCTTATTGTTATGGCTTCCAAGATCAACCTTTTGAAAATTACAAATAGTATTCTCTTTTTCATCTCTATTTTCTCAGCTAGGGTAAGCCCTACTAGGCCATTTACTAAAAATATGACCTTGAGAATGTCATACTTCGAGCTCCTATTCACCTCTCTATAAAGTGACATAATATCCATGCTCAGTTAGTCATACTGAGTCATTTAAACTATAAAATAAAATTAAGTATATGAAATCACTTCACAAACTACAAAGTATTATTATAAGGTAAAGGTGTAAATTTCCTAAAGCAGAATTCTTCCAGAATTAGAGAATTGGATACATTTAAAGCATCCACAGAAAAACCCTTATTCCTAACGTAGTAGGAGATGCAGTTTCATTTATTCATGTTTATTCTGCTTTTTCTTGTGTAATATCAATCCCTTTGATGAAGAAAATGGAAGCAAAATAGAAGGTAAGGACTCTGATTTCTTTGTCCACCTGCTAATGTTATACAATCTGTCTGAAACAGTGAACCTAAAATGTTCTAAGCATAGCCTAAAATTTTATTTCTTGCTAAGTTTATTTTGAAATCTTCAGCTTTTTCTGCACTTTAATCTTCTCTCCACTAACAAGCGTGTCACAGGCCTTACCTGAGCATTTTTCTCCTTCTAATACACATAGATACCATTCAACCTTCTCATCAGAGAAATCCCTTTACTTCAGAATTGCCTTCTCTTTTGAATTATATTTCTTTTCAGAGGCTCTGACAAGGGAACAATGTACTGGTCTTTTTGAATCATTTTGGCAATTGATTTTCTAATGTCTAAAGTTCATATATCACGTTACTGCTTGCTTTTATATTGTTTGTTCACAAGTTGTGTTTATTTTATTAGCAAGCATCTACAGCCATCTGCATTGGGCTTGCTTCTGGATTCTCTGCTTCAGCAGGTCGGGTCTAAAGTCAAATATGCCCCAGCTTCTCCAAATTCAATAATACTGAAGCACTATAATATCCTGCATTTCACCCTGCATTTAAGTGAGCCACCAGAGGATAACTTTTCCTTCCTGAATATTCTAGATTAGAACACTTTCCTCCTCCTTAGTGTATGAAGGATGTCACACCTCCTTCATGGATGTTGGACCAGATTCCAAAATGCCAGCTAAATGTTATAGGCTCTCAAAAAGTCAAGATGGTGGAAAGTGTGTCATATTAATTATCCCTGAATTAAAGTCACAGTGATATCCCCGGTTCTCATGGAGGAGAACAGGCTAAAACTGGAAGGAGAAGAGTCTGAACTTTAACAAGAAGAGACATGTTCAATTCAATCTATATGTCTGTTCAAAACATGCCCCCTTTTGATAGAGAAAGGACAGGTCTGCGGCAGGGTTTCTACCATGCCCAGCAAAGTATGGCAGTATGAATTAAATGTCCTGACATGCAGCACAATGCCCCCATCGGTCTCATTCCTGCACTGGTTTCATTCCTGCAGTGTTACTACAGGATCTACAGGGCCCCCCACAACCAACCAAAGAGTTCTGATATGCATTAGACATACAATTTAAAAATTTACGATCCATTAAAAGTGACCAGAAAAAATACTCTAATTTTAAAAGTGAGAAAATTAGAACAAGAAAAGACTAATTTTTCTCAAGATCATACTGCCTATTAGCAGCAAAGCCAAGTCTGGAACCCACATCTACTGCTTCTCATTCCAGTAACCTCCTCTCATTAGTCTAAATATTGCTTTCAGGTTTATTGACAGTAGCTATTTTGTCTAAATTGTTGCTTTGTTGATATATGGGTCCTTTCTTCCCTGAAGGCATGTTAATTGCTTCCTGCTTTTATTAACTTGGTATATCTGACCTTCATCAAAGCACTTAAATATGTAAATGATTGCCCTGATCCTCAGAAAGACAGGAAGTGGGCAGCTACTCACATCTGCCTGAGCAACAGGCACTGAATGTTCAAGGAAGGACAAGCTTGCGTTTACTCCTGAAATGTTCGCAACATTTGCAATTGAATTCCTGAACCAATAAACACATCCACCTTAGGATGGAAGTTTAGAAATATATTTCAAGGGTAGCTGTAGATGGTTTGGGGTCAGAGAGAGAAAAAAGCATTCACAGATAGAATTCAAATTTGTGACAGACAAGACAAATTCTAGAGTCATGTTCACATAAGCAAAGGGAAATTTTAAAACAAGGGCTTAACTTTTAGTATTATTTTTACATATGGCTTAATTATTGTCTGAAATAGAAGGCACGCTGTTCTTTAGCCATGAGCCTACCAATTCACCTATTGCCTTAAATTAATTTTGTTAGGAGATATATTTAGATTTCTATTTTAAGATCATTGTATCTTGTCAACAATTTCATTTTACTCAGAAAAATCTGTAACTCCTGGTGGCAGCATTTCCTGCAAATACTGAGTTGAGTTGGTAAGCTTAGCCAGAATTAATAAACACTCTAGGGATTATTAGGCAATTTTCTTAAAATTAAAGTATGATGAAATGACCATTTTATATATGGTTAGTACTGAGCTCTTTAGCTGGCGATATCAAAATAGATTTCCCATAGAAATATGAAAATCAAGGGGCGCCTGGGTGGCTCAGTGGGTTAAAGCCTCTGCCTTCGGCTCAGGTCATGATCTTAGGGTCCTGGAATCGAGCCCCGCATCGGGCTTTCTGCTCAGCGGGGAGCCTGCTTCCCCCTCTCTCTCTGCCTCTGCCTACTTGTGATCTCTCTCTCTCTGTCAAATAAATAAATAAATAAATAATCTTTAAAAAAATATATGAAAATCAAAATTTAACTAAACTTTTAGAATGATTTTTTTTTTAATTTTATGAAGGTCCCAAAAAGTATAGCCATTTGTTTTTTTTAGTAATTCAACATTTCTCTATATTATTTAAGAACTTTAAAAAATTTCTTTAAGAAACATTACTGGGAAACAGACTAGCATCTTTGTGTAGCTCTTAACATAAAATACCATTTTCCAGCGGGTCTACTAGACTCTCCTATCCCAAACTATTCTACAATCCACCAGCAAGGAGGAACATTTTTTGCAGAACAACTCAGGGGTGAGGCAGAGGAGGGGTTGAAGATGAAAGGGTGCCAAATCAAAATCCACCTGCTGCAGATGGGGTAGAGGAAGAGAACAGCTGGGGGAATTAAAGGTCGAAAGAATTTTTTTTCATCTGAATATCCAGTGTTTCAGTAAATCATTTGATTCTCTGCTCCTCTTTGGAAATACAAATCTAGCTCCTTCTTTCTCTCTTATAGGATTCCCTTAGTTAAAACTGACTAAGGCTCTCCATAAACCACAAGATAAAATCCTGTTCCCTTAGCAGAGTATACACAGTTCTTCACATTTTCTCACCGTCCTTACACGTATCACCTACATTCACCATGGTGGAGCCCACACATAGGTGATTCTTCTTGCAGGAATGCACGATCCCCCTTTTCTATTTGATAGGCTATTACTATAAGTGTCAGCAAACCTTTCCGTTGAGGATCCGTGCCTGGAAGCCCATTGCTCCTTTCTCTGGGGATGCTATGGCACCTTGTTCACAGCTCTGCTAAGACTTATCACCTTGCTATAATCATCTGCAGCCCCACTAGACTGTGCACACCTTCGGCTCTGTATCCCAGGTACCAGAGCACTGACTGTCTCAAAGTAAGGAACTAACTCAAGGTACATTTGTCGAATGAAAGAGCAAGTGTGCATGTCATTTTAAAAATAAAAAGGAAAGCTGTTTCAATTGAATAATTTAAACATATATAATGCCTTAATTGTTCCCACCCTAGAGTGTTTAGTGGAAATTTACATTTCCCTTCAATAGATAGTGCTTAAAAAAAAGTAGATAGTGCTTAAATTCTGCACAATAGATGACCATTAAGGAAATCGAGAACCTCAACTATTTTTGCTGCATATTTTAATCTGATGTTAGAGAGGATTAAAACCTTCAACTACAATGGTTAATTCTCAGCAGCACTTAAATATAATTCACTTTTAAATAAATTATAACATTTAAGTGTTAATTTGTAGGAAAAAATTACACTATTGGCACATGATGAAAGTCATATATACTGTAAGTTTTATTTAGAGACTACTGCAAAGGTAATCCTAAATATCTATAATCCTAATCAGTTTTCAATTGCTTATTTCACCTCTTACATTTATTTCATCCATGGTACAAAGTCTTCTGGAAGCTGTATATTTTTAAATGTCTTTATTCATTATTATTACTAGAAACACCGTGTTTCCCAGAAAATAAATTCAATTTTTATTTGCACATAAAAATTATTATTGCTGCAGAATACTTTTTCCTCAATATTAATTCTTTCAAATGGTTACAACTAACTTACATGGGCAGTTTGAAAAGAATGAGCAATTGATTCAGTTATTATTAATATATAGTTAGAGAAGCTTCTGTAACTTCCCCTCCCGGGCGGGCACACTTAACAATACTATACAGTGTAGAGAAAGTAATTAGCAGTGTGTATACATATGGCTGGAAAAACACAGAATTGTATATGATAAATTTCTAAACATGAGCTATAATTGCTGTTTTTTAGAGTTGTAATGGCTCATAGCCATATTCAATTCCAACTACTTCATGCAAGTGGTATATGTTGGCCACGGTAACCTCACAGAAACCTGTTGTCTCTAAATTTTGGAAATATTGGTGCCAAATTAAGCAGAACAGGAACTTGGCTTTATTAAATGCAATTCAAGTCCATATCATCAAATAAAATAGCACACAGATATGACCAGCAAACTCATGCCTATCTATGTAACCTTGACTGAAAAAAAGATTTCCCTATGGTCCCAAATCCTCCGGCTTCCTGGGAAAGATGGAGTTTATGCCTTTTGTTCTGGTGTAATTATTTTTTAAAATTTATTTTTAAGATTTTATTTATTTATTTGAGGGAGAGTGAGTGTGTGTGAGCTGGGGGAGAAGCAGAGGGGCGGGAGGGAAAGAATCTCAAGCAGACTCCCCACTAAGTGCGGAGCCTGACAGGTGGAGAGCAGGGGTGGCTTGATCTCACAGCCCTGAGATCATGACCTGAGCTGAAACCAAGAGTCCAATGCTTAACCGACTAAGCACCCAGGTACCCCTGGTGTAATTATTAATAGAATTCCTTTGCACTCAAAAACATGTCACTATTTGGTCATATACTTTATGATCACCTAGTTATCCTCCTTGTAAATGCAGCGCTCAACTCCAGAAGGGATGAGGTACAAGAGGAAGGAGACACCAGCTTAGCCATTTCCATCAGTTATATATTTTTGCTTAATGTCACAACCAGATTCCTTCTATACTCTTAGGAAGCTAGTTTGTGACCAGTATACAGCATCTGTGCACCTAATAGAAACTGAGTAGAAAAACTGTTTGTATCTTAGCTTAAAGGTCCTATAAAATGGCTACCACACCTTTTAGCATAATCAGCATATTTGAGGGGCATAAATTATTTATAGATCTCTGAGAGTCTTTCAGGATAGAAAAATCTGGTGATAACTTTCAGCTGCTTATATAACATTCTAAATTATATCTTTTTAAAAAATATTTATTTGTTTGAGAGAAAGAGAGAGAGAACGAGTCGGGGCAGGAGCAGAGGGAGAGAATCTGCAAGTGGACTCCCACTGAGCCCAAAGCCCGACACAGGGCTCAATCCCATGACCCATGTGATCACGACTTGAGCCCAAACCAAGAATAGGATGCTCAACTGACTGAGCTACCCAGGGGCCCCCTAAATTATACCTTTTAAAATGAACTTTTATGAATTTACTTTTGGTAGCTCCGTTTCAGAAATTCAAGACATTTCTTGGCACTTTCCTAGGAAATACATTTCATTTCATACCCCTCACCCATACCTCCTATTACCTTCTCTTTGACCCCACTAACCCATTACTAGCACATCTACCAATTGGCTTCTGAATTGGCCTTGAGATATTATTGTTCCTTAGTATATATCGATTTCTCAATTGGGATTCAATACTGGTAAACATCAAAGTAAAATGATTTGTTCTTCTTCCAAGACTGTTTATATTTTATATTGTTTCACAATTTAAAATTGGTAGATCCAATTAAGTAGAAGTCTTTAGACAGAGGTGGAAATGTGTTCTCACGGAAATGAGTGTAATTTTGAGCAGCCACAGATTTCCAGTTCTACAATCTTTTCACTTGCTTTATTTTTCATATAAAAATACATAAATATATAGATTCGCTGTGTATAAATTTAACTAGCATAAATTGACTTGGGGAGAAACTCAACAAAACATGTTTTCTGTTTCACATAATAATTTGCATAGTTAACCAGTAGTTAGTGACCTCTTCCTTTTGATAAACAAGTTGTAGTGTGTAACTGTGAATTCATTATTTGTAGGGAATGTGAGTTTATAATCATTTTTCAGGACATGTTTCAAAGCAACAGCATTTCAAAGCAACAGCATGATGCAAGTGTTTTTTTAACATTATACATGTAGAGCAGAAATAATGAATGTAAGTTTGCATGCCATCAGCAGGGCTCTTGAGAAAAGGGAAAGAGTATCTATTTGAGTGCAGGGTCTGTTTGCTCAGACTGTAAAGTTTGTTGAGATGAATAAATCCAGGTGAAAAAAATGAATAGAACACACCTTTATCAATGCATGAACACTGAAAACTTCTATCTCTTTTTCTGTTTTCCTTTTAAGTAACAAAACACTTTCTTTAAATGAAACATTAGTTGGAAGCTTACATATTACCCCATAAAAGAGGAGATGTTCTAGAAAGAAGGGAGGGGAAAGAACTTTGATGTCAGCACGTATCCCTCTCTTTCCCTCCTAAATGCTGCCCATTCCTCACTTGAGATTAAAGTAATATAGAAGGGAAAGAAAGAAAGAAGGGAACTTGGTTCAACTATGTTAGTTATAATAATTTATGGTATGGGGAAACAAAGAAAAAGTCTGATTCCTTTAAAAAGCTAGAGTTTCAAAAAATAAAATCTGCAGCTGCTATACATAGAAACCAAAACAAACTCTCTGATTAAGAGTATTAGCAGTAAGGAAAGTGTTGCCCTGAGTCATCTTTTCTGATTTATATGTTTAAATTCAAATGACTTCAAATTAGACATTAACTGATAGCAGGTTTGTTTGTTACTAAATATAGTGACTCAACTAATTTTGAGTGGATCTTACTGCTATCTGTGCTAACAGGTGCATAGAAGAGAAAATGAAATGGATGAAATACCACTTTAGGAACATCTGCATATGATATTTAACTTGTATTGCTCACAAAGTAGTCTGATTGCCTTTTGTCTTCATTTCCAATTTTTATTATGATCTTTTGGTATAAAAATCACATATGCAACACACCTATTTAAAGCTATGTTACATACGGGGTATTTATAATTGGCAACTTTCAGTGACGGTATTCCTTGTAAAGCTTATCCATGTTGAACAGAGCTTACTGGCAATTTTCAAACATATTTTCAGTGGAATGAGGTTGCTCTGGTCCTTTCTGATGCTTTTTCTTTTTTATTATTATTATTACTATTGATTCACACAATGGAAATTTCCTAAGTCTACTAAAAAAAATACCTTAGTATTTTTTAGTCCTTATACTACAACTATGCTGTTTGGAGAATATTTTATAGAAACCGCTATAATTTTGGAGATAACTCACAAGCTTAGTCTGAATCTACCTAAAGAAACATGGTAAATTTAGCAGATGTCTGAACAGTCTAACAAGGTCAAGATGAGAAAGAAGACCACTGTAAGTAGACATGTGAAGTTTTTGTTACTTTAATGTCACCTGTTTCATTTATATGCTAGTATTCTATATACGGTATCATAATGTTTAGATTATGTAATTGCGAGGAACTCTGCTGATGTCCCAACTTTCCCCACCAAAGTATAAAAAACATAACTGCTTCTCGCCCATTTAAATATATTCCCCTGGATTTTACACTGCAATCTAAAGGAGGCTACTAGCATTCTCCAAATTAACTGCCTCTGAACATGAGTTTAAGATGGCCAGAAGCGTGTCAGGACACTGAAATATGTTAGTTGTAGTTGATACTTAGTGTTTCTGCCAAGAACATCAGAAACACATTAATCAGGCTAAACACTCAGATGTTTCTCTACATTTCTTCTAGAGCATTAGCTTTTAATGTCAATTAGTAAAGCAAGAAATACATGCTAGAAGGAATATAAAAGAACTGAGAGAACAGTTTATTAAATACTACCTAACAATCAAATTGACCTCCAGAATGTAACCTATACAAGTTATCAGCAAAACTAGAATGAAATATAGATTCCTAACATGGGGAAAAGCTAAATTATTTATGACTTCAAGAGCAAGCTGCTCAGGGAACTTATGAGAGCTCATGCTGCTAGTAAAGATCTCTTGCCTTTACGTGGTTCGGCATTCCTTTCTGCACCCTTAGTAGGAGATGGAATCAGCACACATTCACTTTTTCTTCTTTTTTAATTCATTCTTTGGACACTCTTCCATCACCTTGTCTGGTCCTAGGTAGCACTGCAATGCCAATAATCACCATGTTTAAACATGTGCCCTATGAACCATCCCATGGCAAATTCCACTGGGATGATTCTAGCTATTACCTAGAAAAAAATTCACATCAACTTCTCTTGCCCTAAAAACTACCTCCTTTACCCAACATTATTATATCTGCTGCCCTCATTTTTTAGGCTAAAAATCTTAGACTAACCTTTGACAAGTCTTTCTTTTAATACTCACATAAATATTCCTTATATGAAAAATAATCATGTGTCTTTTGTTCTTCTCCATTCCAGGCCCTGCTACTCCAACTCCTCACTAAGGATCCCTTGTTTCTGCCTTCTCCTTATACAGATTAATGCCATTGAAAGAAAACAACATTATGAAAACAACAGTTATGAGTAGCTGATAAGTTTCTGGAAAAAACGTTTTTGTTGTTTTTTTTTCCCAGAAAAATGTCATTTTTCCCCAATGACATTGGGAAACAACTGACGTTTCTGAGGAAAAAAAAAAAAAAACACAACTTTTTTTTTTTTTTCCAGAAACCTCAGTTGTTTCCCAATGTCATTCTAAGTCCACATTCTAACACCATAGTGTTATTTTACTTTTTCTCCTCTATTTCAAAGTTAGTATTCAGTAGTTATATCACTTTGTACTCCTAAGGTAATTTAAGAAAGAAGAGATGACTATGTATACCTGATTTGTGGATATAAATGTACATTTTTAATTTATCATTATTCCCTTTCACCTTGTTAGAGTAGGTCTCATTGCTTTCACTTCTCAGGGTCATTTTGAGGCTATACTATGCTACTGAATCTATACTAAGCTCTTATTTATTATTTATTATTATTTTTATTATTTACTATCCTATTTTATTTCCTATAACTTGTTAAAAGTTTATTAAGTAGTCATTACTTTATTTGTTATTTAGACTATTTTGTGTCTAGTCACTCTACCCCTTTTTTCTTTCTCTCTTTTCTTTTTTTTTTTTTTTTGATTCTTTCCACCTGGTGATCCCCTTCCCCTTTCACTGTCCTGCTGTTGTTTCTTCTCCCTGATTCTCAAAAATCAGGAAGCAGCTGATGTGGTGTTTACCCTTATAGATTATTCTGTTAGCATTATGCTAGCATGAGAGTATTTCTCTACAATGAGATGTTTGCATTTTAATATTTTCATTTCTAAAAGCTGGAATGAAAATATTTATTTCTTAATAAAGGAATTCGAGGCATCAGAGAACAAGTGAGGAAATACTCTTTTGACCAAAACATAAAAAGGCCAGATATCCTATGAGGCCTTTTGATACATCTATTCCTAAAATGGCATTTGTTTAATGTTTTGAGAGAATTTAGTTTGAAGGAGGTAAAGAAATTAATAATTAAAATGCCTACCAATTATTAAACTGGTATGTTCCTCATGTGTGCTTCATATACTTTCTAAAAATGTATTTCTCATATACTCAAAGGTAGAAATTATTCTCATTTTACACATGAGAAAACTAAGGATTAGGGAAGTTAATTATTTTATCCAAGGTCACAGAGCCAGATAGGTTGACCAAGACATGAACTTAAGTATTACTCTTAAGATAATGCTATTACCCATGGTGTTATATAGTGCTTTGATCTGTACCTACCACAGAACTCATTTGCACTGGGCAAAAGAATGTGGACACTTGCCAGAGCTGGGAGACAGGGAGAAATGGGGAGTTATTAATCGATGTGTATATAGTTCCAAACTGCAAGATGAAAAAGTTCTAGGGATCTTCTGTACAATATTGTGTTTATAATGAATAATGCTGTATTGTACACTTAACAATCTGTTAAAAGGGTAGAGATTACGTTGTGTTCCTACTACATTAAAATAAAATTTTTAAAAAGCAAGTGGAAACTAACTTTGAGTGGCTAATGGCCAAGGCATTTTACACATAAAAACAGTCATTGATGCCCACTGTCGTAAGTTACTGGAACTAAAGCAACGCATAGCAAATCACAGAGCTCTCTGCCCTTGTAGATAGACACCGTTTTGTGTCCCTCTAGAATGCTCCCCCAGCCTCATTCATTTTATCCCTTTGGAGAACTCCTGCCCACTTCCAATGGTCCTGGTGGGACTGTGAATCAAACTGTGTGCCCCAAACCTACTCAAGACCCCAAATGAGCATGTCAATGACATAGGTGGGTAATCAGAGTCTTTCTCATCTCTTTTGTGTTGGAACTACAGAAAAGTTTCTCTTATCCTTTTTGTTAATAGGAGGCTGCGGCTCTGAGTGTCAAGGCTTTCGGCTTTGTACAGCATGGGAGAACAGAGCCAACAAGATAAGAGAAGCTGCGACAGGTAGAGCCAAAAGAGAAATATAAAGAGAGTGACAGAATCTCATGAAAAAGTGTTAGCCCCAGATCTAGGCATGCCTGAGGGCAGAGACTTACAAATTCCTTCTTAAATTTTTAACAGCCTAGTTTGACTTGGGTTTTTCTCATAGGTACCTAAACGAGTTCTAACTAAATCACCTCCTCTTTCCGAAAACACTTCTAATTTTTTCAATTCTCTTTTCTGGCTAAATACCAGTTGTACTCATTTTTGTAATTTCCCTAACCTTATCTAACCAATCTATCTCATTCTTTTACCCAGAAGTTCCAGGATTTACAAACTATGATTTATAGCACATGTTGTGTTATTTTTTTTTGATAGCTTCAAGTTTGTACCTTCCTTACCTGACATCTTGAAAAGTATCTCGAAGAATCCTATGTTATTTGTACTTCAAATAATGACATTACAGATTATATTTCTGGCCAAGATATACTTCTTCAACTTATTTGAATGTTAAACTTTCAAAAACATACATGTCAGTTTGAAAACATACACTAAATTCGACAAGACACTGTTGCTGTCACTGTGACCTTGCTTATCTTTTATATCACCTATTTTTTATCATCATCCTTATCTAATATAAATGGAATAACATTATGCTTCAGTGAAATTCCACTGGAAGAACAAGCTGAAACAGTTCTTTGTTTTCAATATTACACTATGCTGCCCTGTCTTTGTAAATACAAAGACACATTCATTAAACTTTGGCTGTTAAGAAAAAAATCATATACAATAAAGGCACATTTATTCAATTTTATGTCTAACTGCATTTAAAGGCAATACCCACGTATCAGTATATTCACTCATATTGTCAAATATAGTATTCCAAGTCTGGTTAACAAACCATGCTTTTGGCACTCTGGTTAGACTTTTAATACAACTTTCAGGACTATTAAATCTCTCTATATTTATTCCTAATCTCTATGTACACAGCACAGTGGTCTATCATGAATTGCAATAATATTTGTTACAACTGACCCTTCGAATGAGCTAGTTTAAGGTTGCTTAGTGGTGACAGAAGGCAGTGAGAGTCCATTATGACAGCTATTTCCACAAGGAGGCTTTAAATACCATGCTTGCAAAAAATAAGTCCCACTGCTTTAGCAGAGTAGGTCATAGAACTTTAAAGAAGCAAAATGACAGACTAGTAAAAGACCAAAGATACAGCATTGAATGAAAAATTCAGAAAGCAGTGGCAATGTGAACTTAGTCATAATAATAAAGAAGCTTCAGAGCAAAAAGATAAAGGTGTGAAATGAAAATCTTGCTGGGTGTCAGCAATGAAATGCTGTACATATCTTGTAAAGCTGTACTGGGCCAGTTTCATTGCCAAATTAGCTGACGAATGTCTGCCATAATCATGCAATTTACACATTTGTACTCATTTTAGAATTAGTCTCACAGTAATGTGCTTGTGGGGTTTTTTTAGGTTAAGGAGATGTTTGCAATTGGCTTTTGAGGGTTATTAATTATTTTTGCCTTTTCCTGGTAACTATTCCTAACAAGGATATGTTATAAGAAGTTTGAAAAACAAGGATTTTTCAGCCTCCTCTTTTGTAGGTACAGCGACACTATAACTGACTGTCATTTGTGTATTTGCACAAGGATTGCACATCACAGGCATCACATTTTTGTATATGATTTCAATAATTTTCCAATGTTGAAAATCAAATGTCTTTAGGAAAGGAAATCTTTGGGGCATCTGGGTGGCTCAATTGGTTAAGCAACTGCCTTCGGCTCAGGTCATGATCCTGGAGTCCCAAGATCGAGTCTCAGATCAGGGTCCCTGCTCAGCAGGGAGTTTGCTTCTCTCTCTGACCCTCCAATTCTCATGCTCTCTCTCTCTCTCATTCTCTCCCTCTCAAATAAATAAATAAAATCTTTAAAAAAAAGGAAAGGAAATATTTTTTTCTAATTTACACATGGCACTGTAGAGATTAGTAGTGGTAGGTTTATAGTAATAATATGAATGATAACTGAAAGGTAGTTCAGTGAAATGCAGGCTACAGATTCAGACTCCCTGTTCTTATTGCTAATCTGCTCTGGCATTTTTATCGAACTACTTTACAATAGTTTCCTCGTTTGTAAAATGAGATCAATAACAGTACTGATTTTACTGGGTTATGGTGATGATTAAATGAGTTAATGAATGCAAAGTTTCCAAAAGTTGCTAGCTATCATCATCATTAACTAATTTTTACCTAAAAGTTTTACTCACAATGCACCAGAGACCGTGCCAAGTACCTCCTATGATATTTTCAAATAACACCAAAAGGTAAAGGAAAGAGGTCACATATATTATTTAACTTACCCAAGCTAAAAGGTGATTTCCATACCCTTTGGATTCCATACTGCTAACCCTGAAATCATTCATTCATTCATTCATTCATTCTAGATATATTCATAAAAGGAACAGTGATAAGGATGATGGAGCAGGTACTAGGATAATTACAATGCCAGGTAATAAGTGATTAAAGATCTAAAAAAGATGCCGTGTGAGAAGGAACTTAGCTGGTATAGCAGGGGTCAGATAAAAGGTCACAGAGGAGATAGTTCGGGAGGAAGTAAGATTAGAGGATTTCCAACAAGCATGTGGTCCAACATCTTATGGTTCCCAGGTCAGTGCTATTCATAATTCCTCTTCCTCCCAACTCCTCTCTCCTGCCCAGAGTGACTCATCTGGTTTGTGGGTGTTATGAAACTAAAGGATAATCACTAGAGTGAATTAACACAGGTTTCATCTAACACTCTTCAAGGACTTCAAGGACTAGGTAGGAAGATATGAATGAATCCATACAACATACAAACTTATATTTTCCACTTTCGACAGATGAACTCAAAAAAGATAAATACTGTGTAGCTGAAGAATGCTTCATTCTTTAGTAAGTAGTTTGACATTTATTTCATGTGATATTCCATAATCATTTCCCATAAGAAGTTTAAATTTTATTGTATCCATTTGACAGATGAGGAAATTGAGACACAGTCAAGCTGAGAAATGTCAGAGCCTAGATTGGAACCTGGATTTTCCAACTCTAAATCTTTTTTTTTTTTAAGATTTTATTTATTCAAGAGAGAGTGAGAGTGAGAATGTGAGCACACACAGAGGGAGAAGGAGAGAGAGAAGTAGATCCCCCGATGAGCAGGAAGCCCAGTGTGGGGCTCGATCCAGAACCCTGGGATCATGACCTGAGCTGAAGGCAGACATTTAACCGACTGAGCAACCAGGACTCCCTCCAACTCCAAATTTTGTGTTGTTTCTATCATATATTCTTGCTTCCCCTCCCTGAAATTTATAAAACCTGAATTGATGGGAAAAAAACTGCCTCAGTGACAACAGTATTGCAACATGTCTCTTGTTTTATAATTATTGAATTAAAAAATACTTTACATTTTTAGAAAGCTTTAGATTTACAACAAATTTGAGAGGAAGGTACAAATATTTCCTATATACCTCCTATCCCCACACATGCACAGCTTCCTCCATTACAACAGCACTCACCAGAATGGTATATTTTTACCAATAATGAACCTATATTGACACATCACAATCACTCAAAGTCCACAGTCTACATGAGGGTTCAAACTTGGTGTTGTACATTCTATGAGACTGAACCAATGTAATGACATATATCCACCATTATAATATTATACAGAATATTTTCACTGCCCTAAAAATCCTCTCTGCTCTGCCTATTCATCTGTCTCCCCACCACCCCGGCAACCACTAATCTTTTTATTGTCTCCACAGTTTTGCCTTCAACAAATGGTCATATAGTTGGAATTATATCCTATAGAGACTGCAAATTGGCTTTTCACTTAGTAATATGTATTTAAGTTTCTTCATTGTCTTTTCATGCTTTGAGAGTTCCTTTCTTTTTAGCACTGAATAATATTCCATGGTCTGTATGTACCACAGTTTATTTATTCATTCATCTACTGAAGAACATCTTGGTTGCTTTCAAGTTTTGTCAATTATGAATAAAGCTGCTATAAACATCTGTGTGCAAGTTTTTGTGTGGACATAAATTTTCAACTCTTTTTAGGTAAATACCAAGGAGCATGATTGCTGGATCATATAGTAACAGTGTGTTTAGTTTTGTAAGAAAGCATCAAACTATCTTGCAAATGGCTGTATCAGCTTGTATTCTGGCCAGCAATCTATCAGAGTTTCTATGGCTGCACACCCTCCTTACCAGTGCTCCAGATTATAGTCATACTAATAGGCATGCAGTGGTATCTCACTGTTGTCTTCGTCTTAAAATTTAAACTGGATATTTAATTTTAATAAAAATCTATTTAAAATTCTGTTTATTTCTATTAAAATATCTATACTAATGTTTTTCAAACTTGAGTATTGGCCAGACTCCTTCATATGTGAAAATGCCCCCAAGTTTCTACTGCTCGCTTATATTTATTATATTACTTAAATACATGCAAATGTAAAACAAGTTATTAATCTCCTTTCCTTCTAGCTTTCGTACAACTTTTATGATTATAAACCACAAAAAAGATACAAATTGAATACAAAAATTTTAAAAACCCAATAAAATTTAAGTTAGGAAAATTAATTTTTAAGAATATTAATTAAATGTGATAAATGGTAATATCTTGCTGAATTCAGATCCCTTACACTGGCTTTTACAATAGACAGATATATTTATATGTTCTGTATTTATATGTTCTATATAAATCATTGTCATTATCAATATCAGTTTTTTTACATTTAACCCATTTTAACTAATAGTCTCTGAAATCCACTAAATCCTCAAATATAGTATCAAATATAAAAATGAAAAGCCGGTAACAATTTATTTTTTTTTTCAATCGCAGAATTACTACTATTAGTGCTAGACTCTTTCAGGATGGTCATACTCAGATGGGATTCAGGCAGCACACTTGCCCAAAAGTGAATATCTAACTCCTAGAGGCAGATTCCCTTGTACGCCCGTGTTTGTACCACTGGGAAACCTATGACAACTAAATTGCCCACCACCCATTTCTTAACTTGGAAACTTCTGTTCTTATATCTCATAATTTTATCTGCTTTTCTGTTGTATCAATTGTATAATTCACATTCTATGTCTTCATTGCTTTTCTTATTAGGCCAAGACAAAACAGTACCTGGTACATCTGTACTGTAGGACATTCATAATATTAAAATTTCATCTAATTAAATGAAAAAATTAAATCTTAGAATATTAAGTTGTCTTTCTATTACAAATTCTCACTGCAAAAAAAAAAGAAAAAGAACTGTTTCTATAACTGATAAAAGTAGTTGATCTGAGGAAAATAAATTATGATTTCTGTTATTTTTACATTGGGAAACCCCAACGTAACTGGGAAGACAATGTACTAAGCAAATGCATTAAAAGTAAAACACTGATTTTTTTTGTATGGATCCTACGGAACATACTTGAATCAAAATACAGAAGGCCAATTGAAATTATAGTGCAATGTTCAGTTACTAGTTGATGCAATAAGCAAAATGAAAACAAAACAAAACTTTTGTAAGCCTCTGAGATTTTGTCCATACATTTCTCATTAAACCCTCTTTAGTAATAATGAATCGATTTTTCACCTTTCAATAGAACACTTTTTGCTCCTAAATTTGCTATACTCCTCAATTTCATCTAAAAACTTAAAGACAGTATGGGTTTTGCTTGCTGGTGCCTATCATTTTAACTTGGATTTCTTCTATGAAGTTGGTAAAAATTGTCTCAACTGAAAACCTTACGGTGTGTCAACTAGCAATTGTTTATGGAACTTTCAAACAATTTTTCATCCACCTCCTCTATATTGCACAGCTTAAGTAGGAAAAACAAACTTTCTCCTCCTTCCAATTATTGTAAAGTCCAATTACAGCAACAAAATTGAAAATAACCAACGAGTTCTATGCTTCTATTGTTTTTCAAAGTGTTTTGCAATCATCAATATGAAGATTTAAGTCAAGCAAACAAGTAGAAAGTATTAGGATATATGAAGCTGAGTATAATTAGATGCCAAGTATGAAGAAATGTTTGTAAACAACAGAAGGATTTGACACTGGCTGAGAATAAATATAATGCCCTCTTGTGTAATAAATACAGAGTTGAATTAGCCAGGACTCGTTAAGAGGAAACTATAACATGCAACATAAATATTTTGGGAATGGATAATACAAGGGGGACAGGCAAATAAGGATGGATCTCAAAGAGTGACATAATTTTCTTAACATACAATTTTGAGAAGTATTACCACAGCATCAGGCAATTATGGTTTATATATAAAGTGGCTGAAGGGAACAGGCTAAGAAGGACTGTCAGCATCGTTCTAGGGTGAGTTGAATGAGACAGTAAAAGCTGTAGAAAGAAAACAATATCAGGGTCTAGTTTTTGAAAAGGTAACTCCATCATTTTCAAATAAATATCAGTTATCTGATTATTTATAACATTGCAGGAGGTGTGTTGCAAATGGAAATACACAGTCTTTTTTTCTTTGTTTCTTGCAGCCTTCATATCAAAGAAAAATATTTTTATAGACATGTAGCCATTGGATATATAGAAGCAACACCAATTCAGGCATAATATCCCAATGAAATATTTATAATACACACAAGTGAAAGACTTGTGTATTTATGGGATGGAAGAAGAACTTTTAGACCAAATGATGAATTAATTAGGTCCCAGAGTAGTCCTCTGCTTCCTGTCTATTGCTACTTTTCTACCTTCACCCTTGCCTTCCCTTCTCCCATCTAAAGACTGCTCTCTACTAAGGCTCTGTATGTGGTCTTATTCTTAACATTTAAATTTGCCAGAGACATATGATGATAGCAATATATTTCCAAATGTCTCACATTTATCTTCTTTCCTATTTTTCTTCAACTCTTATGTACAAGATAAAAACTGCAGTCAGGTAACCACATATCTGGGCTTAAGAAACCTGGGTTTTAATCCAGACCCTCTCCCAAGACCTGTTAGAAAAGCTAACTTATCTTTTTTAAAGATTTTATTTATTTTAGGGGAGGGGCAAAGGGAGAGGGAGGGGGGTGGAGGGAGGGGCTGGTGGGGGAGAGAATATCAAACAGATTCTTCACTGAATGCAGAGCTCCATGATCCTGAGACCATGACCTGAGCTGAAACCAAGAGTTGGATGCTCAACCGACTGAGCCACCCAGGTGCCCCAGAAAAGCTACCTTAAATCCATGAGCCTCACCTGCCAAAATTTTGCCACAGTAAATTGGCAATTACTAGGGAAATCATATATCTTACCATACTTTTCTGTTTTACAGATTAGAAAATGGTGAGCCGGTGAGGTTAAACTTGGATACTGAATAGGTACTGATATGCAAGGGAGCGAGGACTCAAGCCAGTTTGAATGACTCCATTCTGATTCATGATTTCCCTAGTAACTGCCACTTACTGTACTTTTGCGATGTTCCAGGTACTGTGAAACAGGTGGGAGGATCATGTTTGGTCTCAGGAGTGTTGTCTACTATAGCTAAGGAAGGCTCTCAGGAAACAAGGAGGAAATCTGGTGTGCGGATGAAGATACATGTTTAGTCCTTTGTTATAATTCTAGATCAATAAGCAACAGTCACATTATTACCTGGATGTAATGGCTATTTCCACAGTAATAGCAGTTTAAGCAAACGAACCAAAAAAACTTAATGTATAACATAATGTTTAATCTCAATTATTACATGGAGGCTGCAGTCATAATGAGCATAGTTCTTATTTACAATACTTTCAGGAAGTTAATGGAAATAAAGTGAAGATGAGAGTAAGCCTTGAATTTCAGTAATGTGTGTGAACCTTATGCAGGGCATGGCTTGCTTAACTGCCCCTTGGAAACTCTGTAGCTTGGAAGCAAGCAGCTTTGTAAAGGCAAACACAACTGATCCGTTTTAACTCTCCTGGAATACACTTGTCATAACTTATAGCCTGAGAGACTATTTTTAGAAGATTTTGGCCAGGTCTTTGATAAATCATTTGATTCGTCCAAGGTGTTAACTTCTGACAATGAAAGCCGATCACACTTGCTGGCTTAAAGCAATTCTTATTTGCCAATGTAAAGAAATCGTGTGCTCCAGTAGATTTTATGCTGAATGTAGAATTCTAAACATTGGGAGTTGAGTTCCAGTTTTGTCATTGACTCACTAGATGATTTTTGCAAGTCATTTAATCTCTCTGCATCTATTTTTCTATTCTCCAAAAAGGGAAATATAATCTTTAAAGTCCATAAGCTTCTCAAAAGAATAATTTCTCTCTGTTCTATTAACAGACTCTGAAATCTGAGATGATGGTAATTATTATTGCACCTTGTTTATGTACATGTGATGTATGTAATGCTTATAAAAAAAGAACTAGAATATAAGAAGTCACTTAAAGTCTTCAAATATGAAAAGAGCAGTGAAAAACAGGGTAATGCTGACCTCATAAGCACTGATTAAAAAAACAAAAATTCAAAACAGCAGAACTTTTGAAGATTTTTCTCAATCTATAATCTGACCTTCAGATTATAAACCTTAATCAGCATCACAGAATGTTATTTCAAAATAACAGGATGAGTTTTCCAGGTTTTTTTTTTTTTAATGTATGTATTTATTTTAGAGAGAGCATTGAATGGGAGGAGCAGAGGGAGACAGAATCTCAAGCAGACTCCGCTCTGAGCCCAGAGCTTGGCATGGGGCTCAATCTCACGACACTGAGATCATGACCTGAGCTGAAACCAAGAGTCCGACACTTAACTGACCGCGCCACCCACGTGCCCTTCCAGTTACTCTTAATATAGCTTTGATTTATTTGATCTACTACAGTGCCTAAAAAAATCAAGCAATGACATGGTGTTTAATCATAATGGAAAAATTATTAGATTATTTTAAGATATTTTAAAAATTTAAATGGCATTTTAATTTTTGGCAATGACAACATTTTTACGTACAGAACCTTCTTAGGTTTAGTTACAGCACCAATACTAATTCAAGTATCCAGTGCCTTAATCAGTTTCTGAATGCTTCTAGGTTTTTCAAGAAAAAGCAACACTAGCAGTGATTGACAAACTTTTTGATTCTTTCAACATTCTGTAAGTCATTTTTCCTTGGCTAATTCACCATCACCACAAACTCTAAATCTCTTAATTATACCTTTCCTCCAAGTAAGGTACTCCCTTCTCACAATCCCAGTTTCTACCTTTGATAGTTTCTCAAACTTGGATTCTTATTTCAACTCTTTCCTTTCCCTGTCTTGCATTACCTTCATCAGGTATAACATTTATCAAATAATTTCTTTGTTCCAGATACTGTTTTGGATACTGAAAATACAGAGAAGAAGAAGACATCGTTTTTGCTTATAATGGATTTCTCATATATTTGACTATGCAGAAAGTCACCAAGCCATTCTAGTTTTTCCTTTCATATGTCTGCACCCTGCTACCATTTCAACTGGTCTAAATCTCCATTATCTCAAGCATCAATTAATCTAACATTCCCTACTTCATGGCCAAAGTCATTCCTTAACCCTCTTCATTCCTCTCCCCTTTCCTTCATTATTTCCGAAAGTAATGGTGCACATCATTGTTATGCTAATTTTCCTTCAGGTACATGTTTATCATTTCTTTGCTCAAAAGCCAATAATTATTAATGTACCATATCTGCACTCAATAATCAAGGCAGGTGTTCAAATAAAATTGTATCCACAAAAATCTGAAAGGAAATTTCAACTCCAGACTTGCCAGCTTCTTCCTGTCCCATTATCCAGCATCCCAAAGCTAAGTTCTCTATGGCTTTGTTCATGATTTTATTTCCCAGATATGAAAGAGCTTCGATGCTTTTCCGTATTTGTATAAATTCTTAACAGATTAGTGAGGCTCAAGTTCCAGTATCTAGCGAATTTCAGTTTCATAGGATATCTATGTTCTGAATATCTATATATTTCTAGTTTGTGACACATAATATGGTACTTTCATGCAGTCTGATAGTAATCTTTCACCTACATTATCCTGATGGTAGGGCCAATGCTCTGTCTTTGCTGGCTATTTACCTTACACCCACATTGGCTGGACACAATAGGCACAAAACACATTCTCACAATCATGTCTTGCAGAGTGAGGATATATATCCCTGGGTCTTATACTTCCTGGTTTTAATTATGGTCAAATTAGACACTACTGAAGTTTAATGAGAAACGAACTTTCTTGTGATAAATTCACATGTTGTTCTTTTATTCTCCACTTCATTTATTTGTTCTGCTATTTGGATTGCTTGATTGGCTCATGTTTATACATTGGTGTCTGTTACAACTTCCCATAATTAAAGTGTGTGTTATCAGAACCTTCCTTTTCTCTACTAACATGTGGGTTTGGTTTGCATTAAACATGAATTTCTGTTAAAAATAACTGAGAGACAGATTTTATCTCAATAGTTTTTTGTTTGGTTGGTTTTTTTAATAGGAAGAAGGCTTCTAAACTAAACATACATCCTTAAGGCCATATGCTTTGGTCATCAGATACCAATGCAGGAAGAAGACCCAAAGATGGATGTGTTGAAGATCTGAAACAGGGAGAATATTTGTAGTGTGTATGTGTGAATGTGCATGTGTGTGAGTGTATATATGTGCATGCGTATGAGTAATAATAACAATAATATTATATTATGATGTCAACATACGAGTTTAGTCTTAAAAGATATCAGGTATTTAGCAGAACAGAAATTAGAGCGGGTCTAAAGGCCTGAAGAACCTCTTACCTCACTTACCCTGATTCTACCTTTAATCCTGTCATTTCTAGCTCCACACTTCTACCTCCCAACCAGCATTCTTTAACTTGTTCCCACCTTTCTAGTGTCTTGAATATCCTCAGTCATGATCCCTGATACACCAGCACATAAGCTGGAAAGTTTCTAGTGCGATAAACAGATAGCATGCCAGTCGGAGCCCACAGACCACACTTCTTGCTCTGTAACAAGTGACACATGTCACCTTTATGACACCACTATCACCTGTATTTCCCTACGCCATGCTTCATACAGCAACTCAGGCAATGTCATGTCTTACTCCTTTTACAAAAGCTTTCTGCGGTTTTGTCCTAGTAACTGAACAAGGAGTGAAAATAAAAGATTGCTCAAACTATTTTCAAATTTCTTTTGTTTACTATAATCTAGAAAATATGTTCATAGTAAATTGGATATAATTCCTACATACAGTTCTCACTCTCTGCACAAATGCAACCAACAAAATTTTACACAGTGCTACTAGTAATTTTGGCTTTGATTTGTGCCTAGTAGTTAGATGTAGAAAGTAGACAGTTGATATAATACCCCTCAAAGTGAATAGTTACATGTGCCTCATATCAGGCTCTAGGAATACAGCTAGGGATAACTCAACAACTCTGTTTTCCAATGTAAAGTGATGTGAAGTTATGAAAGTGCACAAATACAGTTTATTGCAACATTTGCTAAGATAAAAACATGTCTGTAAGAATTGGATTGATTAAATTCCTCACGCATTTCCATAGTTCTGAATGTGCACTGTTAGGTTCAACTTTAGAGGACCATTTTCCATTTACTTTGGTAATGTAACTCAAGTAATAATGAACACAGGCTAAGAACTCTGACCACAATACCACAATGGCAGTGTAGATGATAAATACCGAACTTCAAATCCCACATTTGAGGACCAATGGCCAAAAATAGAAACCAGTGAACCACTGCTTGAAAAGTATTTTGTTAGATATAGAACAAATGTGAGCTTCTGCTTTTCAGCATAGATTAGAATTAATTCTGGCAATTTGTAAAAGCTTCTTAACAATAGTTAAAACATAATTATATGATCATTATCTGATACTTAAGTATGCCCTCAAATCTCAATATTACTATCATGCATAGAGTAAAACATTAAAAGATAAACTATATTTTTATAGAAACTATTAGGCCATGTAATAAAAATTATTTTAGTTAAAATCTGCCTTCCAAATTAAAGTAGGAAGAAAGGAATTATTTAATTACATATGCAGAAAGTAGTTAACTAATCCATGGGGATGATATAATTATATATCTAGTTGTATATAATACTTTGCAGTTTACCAAATATGCATTATATCATTTGCTTTTTGATTTAGTTTTCTCATTTGTAATGTAAGGCAATGGTTGTTTCTACCTCGTTGTTTGGAGGAAAATGTGTTGATAAATGTATGCAAAGTATGCTTAGAACAGTGCAAAGCACATAAAAAGCACCATAAAGCTGTTAGCGATTATCTACAAAGATAAGTATAATAGTGAGAATTGAGTAAATTCATATAAGGCACATAGTAAGTACTCAGTGTGAATGCTAATTACCTAAGAAGTAGATAGTACATATTACTACTCCCATTCTACAGATAAAGAAACAATGATTAGAAATTCAAGCAAATCCCCCAAAGGTCAGTGTTATATATATGCAAGTCAACACATTAGCATCTGGCCATTTGAAATTTCTATAGAATATTTCGCTTTTAACATGCCCTATCCTGACCTCCTCCATTTATACTTTCTATTTGTTTCTATGAACGCTCTGTGTGACAATTTAGGGAAAGAGCTGCTGCTCTAATTGTGACTCTGCTCTCACATTTAAGTTATTGTTTCATTTTTGGTTTCTATGGAAATGAAATTTCTTACTTCACTGCTGGATTTGGAAATGTTATTCTAGCAACATGGTTCTTCTTTGCAGAAATGGAGGAGCTGACCTGGGCTTTAGGATCAGGAAGTTGTTATTTAACATAGTTTGGGTATAAGAAAAGATCCACTACTTCCTAGAAAACAGATATGCTAATTCTTAACACGGCTTGGTCCAAGAAGCATATTTCTCTCATACTGCAATTCTCTATTAGAAATATACATAAAAAGTATATGTTCTTGTCTTCTGTTTCACCTTTCTTTCAAACAGACATATTTTTTTAAAAGTCTCCCACTTATTCCACAGTTCATTCATTACTCTGGGTTTCAAGGGAATACTAGGAAATGCATGATGTTCTATAGAGTACAAGAGTTCCTAAAATAATAGTCTGCTGGTTTGGTCTCAACAGGGAAATATTATAATATCATCTTTGAGTTGTTAAAAAAGAAACCTCCTACAACTAAACAAAATGCATTTTTGGGCAAACATCTGCAAAAAGAACAGATAAGTTAGGGAGAACACACAGGAAGACCTCATCTAGTCCTGCTGTGAAAATTCAGGTTGAAAACAAAAAATGCCAATAAACACATACTGATTGCACTATCAGTCCTCAGAAGGCTAATGCTGGCGTTCAGTTTGTCTGTTTCAAAGAGCCTACACAGCATCTGGCTTCTGAATCTCTGCCACTCCAGAACTGAAATCTCCAGGGATTTTAGTTTCTGCATTTATTTTTAGGGAATCAGAAGTACATTATGTCTGACACATTCGTTTTCTCTAGGCAGGCTGATGGAAAGTGAAGTAGTAAAGTAGGAAATTCAATTCGCAATTAAGGAATCTGGTCACAGGGCACTAATAGAAAGCCATGCCTTCCAAACAATACTCACACAGAGCCCTGGGCACGGAGCGCATGTCTCTCTAATTTAGCAATCTAGGTTTTGGGCATGGGAAAAGGACAGACTTTGAAGACTAATAACCAGTTACTGTCAACTCATTTCTGATATCTCTCATTTTGTTAGTAGTCACTGAAGAGAGTGACAGGAGGGGTGCCTTTTTCCGTTTAAAGAAACCAAAAGCTACATTAAACCTTTATTGACATTCTACAATATGTAAGACAAAGGCTCATTGTGTAAGCTTTAAAACAAGATATGCAAAATTGGACTCAGTTGTTATTTGGAAGAACAAGAGCAGAATCAGCCTTAGACAAATATGGAAGAAGATGAAGCATGAATTTCCAGGGATCTTTATCTAAAAGCTGACTAATCAAGCATTTTAAATAAGTGCACTAGTCAAGGGCACCGAAAAAACTCCAATTAAAAATAGGTTTTACATGTATTGACTTTTATTCACTTAAACTAAGTTCATAGACTTTTTTCCCCCTGTGAAATAATCAGGTAGACAAAAGACAAAAACAAAACATGTTAGCCTCGTCAGTGCTATTTCTCATAGTGAAATAATAAGTTATCATTGTTTTGCTGTAGACAAAGATGGCTGTATCCTTCAAGAATTGATCATTCAAGAAATGACCTGTTTTTTGGGTTTTTGTTTTTTTTAAAAACAAAAACAATACTGTTTTTTTGGTTTTTGTTTTGTTGTTGTTGGTTTTTTTTTGACACTATGCATTTTGGGGATTCCATGTAACTTTTTTCTGTTCCACTGCAGCTCCTACATTTCTTTGTTGTTGTGGGTTAAAAATGTTGTTTACAAAAACTTAATGCCTAATTTTATCAAAAGGAGAGCAATCCAACATATGGCATGTTTAACCATGGAGCTCCATCTAGCTAAATTGGGCATTTGCAATATAAGTTGATTAGTGATTTATTTTCTGCTAAATTTTACCATGAACAATGCCAATTCTTCATTTCATCCAATTCGTGTTAAATATTCTGAGACTCCAAGAGCACAGAGGGAGAAGCAAGTGCCTGATTTCTATAACTAAAATTAAGTCCTGGATGGAGCGCCTGGGTGGCTCAGTTGGTTAAGCATCTGCCTTCTGCTCAGGTCATGATCTCAGGGTCCTGGGGTCGAGCACTGCATCAGGAAGCCTGCTTCTCCCTTTCCCTCTGCCTGCCACTCCCTCTGCTTGTGCTTGTTATCTCTCTGGCAAATAAATAAATAAAATCTTAAAATTATAATTAAAAAATTTAAATTAAATTAAGTCCTTGATATCAAGTATAGGGCAGCTATGGGTATACAGCTATGGGCTATACATCCCCCGGAAGGTGAACAATTTTTAACTCAAATTATTTTCTCAAATTATTCTAAAAGGAAGCCTAAACTGAATTCTGGACTACAGAAGAGTATAGCATAGGGTAGGTTAATTTGATAAAAAGAAAAATACAAACAAAAATAAGATGAGAACATCTCTCATCTTGTGCTTGTGGACAGTCTAGTGTGGCTTCCCGACTGATTTGTACAGAAAAACTATTAGAAGGGGAAGAGACCCTAGAGGTAGAACAGAACAATCTCTCTCTCTCTCTCTTTTTTTTTTAAAGATCTTTCACCAAGACTTCAATTATCTGAAGTTCAGAAAAGTTATAGTGTTGCAGTAGATTGTGACAAAACACAGAAAAAACCTGGCCTAGGCATGAATTTCAAGGAAGTCACCTCTGGATAGTTAGAGTCAATCAAAAAGAGATGAAGTAAGATCTCTTGGGGGAACTTGGTAAAGAACTTCAACTCCCCTCCCCCCACTTAAGTAATGGACATAATGTGTGGTTTCTCATTTAAAGGTAAAGACAAAAGGGCATATGTGGAAAAGAGAGTGGGATATGTAAGGATAACTAAATGCACATAAAATACCCAGAACCAACGAAGCAACAAACCAATTCATATGTCACTAGAGCAAGAAATATCATTTGAAATTCAATTTGAAAGGCAGAATTATACTTTTTCGTTTACTAAAAACATTTTATCTAGCTGACAGTGTTTTTGTCAAGATTCATGTTTCTCATGTGGTTAATGTTTGTAAAGTACCTTGTGCTTTTTGGTAGGAAAGATTTATAAATGAAAACTAAATCAATGTCTGAATAAATGATTTTTAAAAGTACAAACTTCAAAAAGGTACAAACTTCAATCTTAAGATTTACGTTGGTTAAAAAGAAAGTATTCTTGCTTTTTAGATTTAATTTATGTAAATATATGCTATTTTCCTAAAATTCATTGTCAGCACAAAACACAGAAGTTGTTTTTCGTTTGTTTCTGAGCAAGGCAGCTCCTATGGTGGGTCTTAAGGAAACCCCAGGGGAGTGGGGGAGGTGCTTGCTTTAAAAACACGGATTTATAGGCCCCAGCTTGACACGCTGAATCTGGATCTCTGGGAGACCCCAAAACCTGTTAGGTTATAAAGTTCTCCAGGTGTTTATGTAGAGCAGACACGTTTGGGATTCATAAGTGTAGCCCATACATAATACTGACCCCCCAAATCATCCATATTCTGTATTCATGAGGAGGCTTTAGAGCTTATTGAAGAGAGGATTTTCATCTTTATCTATGATTGCAAGATAAATTGAGTCTAGAGTTAAGGTATCAATTTCAACCTGAAATTATTTGGTGACACAAAACAGCAATTTGAGATTTTAAAAATCTTTTTCTCCAACTGTTCTATTATCAGCTTCTTGATATAATAATTCCTATTTTATTCATCTTTGTAAGTACACGCTTTGGCTAAATCCAAACAAATCTACTATCATATAGTCATTCATAGAGTAAATGTACAATAGTAAATAAAAAGATAAGAACTCGTTAGAACTTAGATTCTTGCAGGAGACACAAACAATAAACTCAGAAACAAATAAGTACCAAGGATAATTTGAAGAAATGATGAGTACTGTGAAGAAAACAGGTAATGTGATGAAATGTGACAAGAGTTGGGGCAGGTAAGAATTTATTTAAATCAGTAGTTAAGGAAGGCCTTCCTAAGGAGGTGAGCTTTGAGGGAGAAGACAACCAGCGAGTATCAGGGGATGGAGGAGTCCAGGCAGGGGAACAGTAAATGCAAAGGCAAAACTCAATGTGTTTGAGAAACAGAAAGAAGGGCAAGTACGTGGAGTATCTAGTGTTGGTTCGGTGGCAGGACATAAAATATCTAGAGGTACACGATGCGATTGGAGGTGGTGGTGTGACCTGGAATGACTTGAAAAGCTGGCCTCGGGCTAAGGCTGTTCCTCATGGTGGTGAAGAGCAGGACTGCCCTTGGTTTCGGTAAGACCTGGATTCCATTCTGGCCTTCATTGATTACTAGAGAAGTGACCTTGTATATAGAACTTAGTCTGACTTCAATTGCCTTTACTGGTAAAATGGAGATAATACCAGACTAATAATGCTGTGAATAGTGACAGTCCACTGCATTGTGATGAGGATTAAATGAAAAAATAAATATCAAGTGCTTAGCCCAGTGCTTGGCTCTTAGTAAGTGCTCTACAAATGTTAGTTGTCATTATGATGGGCAAGAGTTTCTTTCGGGCACCTGGGTGGCTCAGTGGGTTAAAGCCTCTGCCTTCAGCTCAGGTCATGGTCTCAGGGTCCTGGGATCGAGCCCTGCGCATCAGGCTCTCTGCTCAGCAGGGAGCCTGCTTCCTCCTCTCTCTGCCTGCCTCTCTGCCTACTTGTGATCTGTCTCTCTCTCTGTCAAATAAATAAATAAAATCTTTAAAAAAAAAAGAGTTTCTTTCTATATAAAATTCATTACAGCATGTTTATATGCATATTATCATATTGTATATACATATATAAATTTATATCTTCAATCAAAAATAATATAAATATGATGATATAAGAGAATATGGATAGAACAACAAATAAGTGATCAATAATTTTACTATGAACTGCTGGCTGCTAAACCCTGATCTTCAAATAATCCATAGTTACTGGTTGTACAATCTCTTCCAAAGAAGAACTAACAAAAGTAGATTCTTTCATACTAACGTATTCTCTGATCTAGATATATTTTCCTGACAATTTAAGCTGGAAAGATGGTTCAGCTTGTAACACTGAGGAGTGCATCTCTAGTTTTGGGACATTAGGGCCTTTCCCAAACAAATTATGCCCAGTTTTGTTCTGATTCACACTAAACAACCCCACCTAAATTCAAATCCACTAAATCCAATGCTCATTTAAGGAAGAATATGAGGAATCAAATTTACATTAGCTATTAAGTAAAATATGACAGTTATATATCACATGGGCTATTAAAAAAATAAAAATAGAGGCTTTTTGATATTCTCATTGGCTGATAGATATATTTCTTTTTCAATTATTCATGTATTTGATACCAGGATGAAATAAACTAATAGGTATAAAGTACCTTGTACAATGCTTACCACATAATAAGCATCAAATAAATTGTAGCTATTATTAGTATATTGATGACAATGCAAAATGCTTTTCCCAAATAGAGTACTTCTTAATATACAGACTTACAGCCTTCGTCCACTCCCACTAGTCTTCCTTTATTGGAGTCCCCAGGAGATCTCAAATATGTATTTTTTTAAAAGCAAAATCCCTGTGATTTTGAGATGGTTTGTTAAGCCTAGCCTTGCCAAATTATGCCTATCCTGTATGTATGAATAAACACATTTTGTTGTACTCTTTGAATTTTTTATGAGAATGTAAAATTTTAATAAATATAATAACAAACATAGGTATAATCTTTTCATATAAGATACAACTTTCTCTTACAGACTTATCAATGTTTATATGCTCAAAAAGGAAAATAATGTATATATGCATTTCCAATCAAGAGGGTTGCAATTCTTTTTTAAGGGATATTTTTTTTTCCTCTGAATAGCTAATAATGGTTCACTTGAAGAATGCTTGACTCCAAAAGTTACTGTAGGAAAACTGAATATTGCTTCACATGTGCCATTTCATGTCACCAGCAATAGCAACAACCCATATTCTTTTATTTGAGAATGCTTTGAATAATTTTGACATGATGAAAAATTCTAGTTCTCCTAAATGTAATCAGCTTGACAAGCTACTTATTGTTTCACACCTTCGAGGAATTTCTTTAGTCATCTTCTCAGTGCTTAAGCACTCAGACATAGAGCCTGCCTTCATGGTGCTCAGAATTTATCTAGTGGGATGCAGACAATAATAAAATAGTTTTACAAATGGATAACAAAAAACTGTGATAAATGCTTTGAAGAAGAACTTCCTAGAGTCTTAAAATCACATAGCAGGGTGAGCAGGGACAACAGTGAGCTCAGAAATGAGATGTAAGACTAACAGTTAACTAGACAAAGAGGAGGGAAAACGCACCAGCTGGAAGTGGGGGCCTGGGTACTTTGCTAGAGAGAGAGGGAGAGAGCTGAGCTCTTCTGAGGAAGTCAGCAGTCAGTGTGGCTGAAAGAGCAGGAGGAGATTGAGGGAAGCAGAGGTAAGCCCAGGATGAGGGCTGAGATGAGCTCGTCCTAAGCACAGTGGCTTTAAGCAAAAGAGTTACAGGATCAGATTGGCATTTGACTTCAGTGGAGGACAGGCTGAACACGAGAAATAGAGACAGATTCAGATGAGTTTTTATGCAAAGCATCAGATCAATGGATAATGCCTCATTACTTCCAAGGCTGCGTTTCACTGGTGATCTAGTATATAAAATTAAAGTCCTGGCATTTTCCATGCCAACATGGAATAATTAAGAAACAAAAGCTCAATTAAAGGGAGAAATATAAAAGAGTTATTTATATGCCATCTTTTTGCTAATGACTTTTATAATCACTTTTAAATATATTTTCTATTTTGAATTCTAATTTGTAATTTTATGTTATTTTTTGAATCTTTAATATTTTATTTTTCTTACTTAGCAAAGCAATATACTTATAGAGGTCCATTCACAACTGTTAAGGGTTGTAGATAGCGCTTCTTTGGATATCTTTTACAGGTTAAAGTTAGTTTCAGTTTAATCCGATAAAATTTCTATTTGTACCTTTTTAAAGGCAATTTCAAAAGTCTTCAATGAAACAGTCACGGAATCTCAGTGATCCAAAGAATTCTTGATTTCAGCATTTGATAAAAGAGCAAAGCAAACCTAAAATATCAACTCTGTGGGATGACATTTACATGTCAAGCTTCCTTTTCTTCACTGATGAAAAATGTTACATTATTACAAATTTGATTACATTTGATCATGTTCTGACTGCATGTGAGGAATGTCTCTGGTAATTGCTGGTAAAAATACAAATAGATTGGAAGGACATCACCTCCTAGAATTACTACAAATACCAGACCAAGTCGCACTGTCACCATTCATGACTGTTTTTCAAGAAAAAAGTATTTTATTTAATTTCATTTTCTTATGCTTTCAGAGAAAGAGAGATTTAAATGCCAGGCCATCATCTACATGGAAGAGTTTTAAGTTGGCAGTAACATTACCTCAAGCAGAAAGGACAACTGGACACAGGCTATAAACTGTTCTCTGGCTACCTCAAATCTTGCTGAATAATTAGCCTCTTCACTCCTGTTCAACATTACTTCTCTGTCTTCTGGTTTCTTCTGCCATTTCTGCTTTTTTCCTTTTATGTTATCTGCTTGCCTGGAATGTTCTGCTGTGTGTCTTTAAATGCCTTCTTGGAGCTAACCTCTGGCAAAAAAACTATTCGGCTAGTTCAAATTTATTTTGTTTCATGGCTTATGAAATTCCCTTCAGGCTATATTCTTCTTGTCCTTATGTTTGGTCCACCTGTGGAAAGGATGGGAACTGTGTTGACATTCCATAATGTGTTCAGGTCACCATCTGTCTTTGTTATTTTGAGTTTATTAAAATTTTCACAAGGCACATCAAAATAATAGTGATAATGCCAGCTGGTTGGTAGGCATGGGTCTATGAAGCAGTCTTGCTGTTAATGGGTGGAGTGGTTGTTGACTTTGTTCTGTGTTTTGTTTATTTGCAGGTATAGCTTTAAATTGAGATGATCAATGTTGCTAGGTTATGAATAATCAAATCCATGCATTCTTTCACTTATCCATCCATTTGTTCATTCATTCGTGTATTCATTTAACAAGTATTTATTCAGTATCTTTCATATACTTAGCCCTGTGCTACACCCTGGAGATCAAGTAATAAGTATATAAGACAAAATTCCCAACTTCTTAAGAGTTTCCTCTAATGGGACAAGGGGCCATGGCAAATACTAATTAGACAATCTCCCTGATAGATGTATAATTATAAATTGAGGGAAGGACTAGGAAAGAGTGGAATGCCGTGGTTCCATAAGCCCAGGTAACAAAAAAAAACGTAACAGACAGGTAAGGAGGGAATAGTCCAAGATGGATGTTTTCCTCAGGAAATGATAAAGGTAAGATCTAACAAAAAGGGTGGCCATGGGAGGGGGGCAGAGAAGTGTAAATATGTTCTGGATAAAAGAAACAGCTTGTGCAAAGGTTATGTGGCAGTGTGAACACATCTCTCAAGGAACTAGAAGGAGGGCAATACCAATGTAACTGGTGTCCACAGTAAAAGGGATAATGGTGTGTGATAATCTCTAAGCTGAGGTAGATGCAAGGCCATGTCACAAGGCTTTGTGGACCTTGTTGCAAATTGGGTCTTCATCCTACTGAAAGCATTTAAAATCACCAAGGGAAATCCTGATGAAGAAGCATCAGAAAGACTCTTTGAACAGACCCCTTTGACTTCAATATGCAAACTGGAGGCTCCCTGAATGCTAACACTTGATATAATCTATTTAGAATGAGAAATGGAATGTTGCTTCTGCTTCTGCCTGAAATTTTTCAAAACCAGACTATAATGTTAGTAAGCCAATCACCCATGAAAGTTTGGTATTAAATTTCTGTATTTTGAAAACAATAACTACTAAATCTCCCAAATTAAAAACAAAACAAAAAAAAAACCCTCTTCCATATTTAAAAATCAGAATGTGTAGGAACTCAGAATCTTATTTTTTAATCACAGTCACAAAAAAATATTTACAAGTTAAACAGCATCTTACAGATCTTAAAAAGCACTAAGATAAGTGGTTTCTTTAGGTTTGTTTTGTTTTTTTGTTTTTTAATTCTCATTGCATTTTAGCTTAACTGATGGACATACTCACTGGTGAGTACTGAAGTAGATTAATGCCTTTAAGTGTCAAAAGACAAAAACCACAGCTTTTTTATGTGCCCTGTATTAATAGAGATCCTCTGACTTTTGAAGGCTTACCTACTGTGATCAAAGCCCCAGACACTCTTTAAGCATCCAGTTCACACTACTCAGCTTTTAAAAACCCTCTAGTGAATCTGCTAAACCATGCAGTTCCGGGATCCAAAAGAGTGAGTCTGATTTTATCTACATTTCTGTCTTCAAAATAATAATAATAATAATAATAATAATAAATCTACAGGAACAAAGATATTTAGGAGTACAAACAAATACATTTTAATAACAATAGGGGGAAAAAAATCAGATACTTGGCCTACCTTCTAAGACCCAAGTTCAAGAGGTTGAATTTTCACTCTTCTCTCTGACAACATAATTAACACCTACAACTGCCACAGACACATACTCCCTGCAGTGTTTTAATCTTTATTATTATATTCACAGCTTTTAAAAAAAAATAACACAATACCAAATTATAAACTCATGTCCTGTTCAACTGTCAGACAGAAACCTGGTTTCCTTTTACAAGACAGTGCTGAATATTTACAGAAATATACATATTCAAAGGATAATAATCTCCAAGAGGAAAGCTATTAAGGAGTCTCTAAAAATGAAGAGCAACATTAGCAAAGGAGGCAATTACAGTCACATCAAAGACAGATAACAACTCATTGTTTTAGCAAGAATGGAATGCTTGTCCCATGTTTTTGCTTGATTGTTAATACAGATTTAAAACAAGCATCCAGAGAAAAATCTTTGCTGCTTTGAATCTCAAAGATTTTTTTGACATCTCATCAAGCATAAAACACTTAGATAACTTTTCCAGTATCTTTACGTGAGGTAGGCAGAATTCTAAGATGGCACCCAACATTCCCACTCAGTGAGTACAACACCTGTATAATCCCCTCCTCTTGAATGTGGGTAGGACTATGAATATGGTAGAATAGTCACTCTCTACATTATGTCATATCATTTGGCAAAGAGGAGACTCACTCCCATGATTTTTGTTATATTATATCATATAACTGCCTTGGCCATCAGAAAGGACTCTCTTCTAACACTCACGAAAGAAAACTGTCACATCGTAGACAGGGGCACTTGCCAGAGAACAAAGGGATGTCTCTTAGAGTTGAGAACACTTCTCAGTTCCAGAACTCTATCAACAATTGGTGAATCTGGAAGAACCCAAGCCCCAGATGAGATGGAAGCCCCAGTTACCCTTGCTTTAGGCTAAAAGCTAAAATAAATTTCTAGAGTCTTGACCCATGGAAATTGTGACATCATCAATTTGTGTTGTTTCAAGCCTGTACATTTATGGCAATTTGTTGTGCTGCAATAGAAACTAATACATTCAGGATAAGGTTTATGTTATCTAAAATTCTGCAGTGTTTCTATTAAAAAACAAACAAGGTGGGGAGAAAAGATCTTTATCCTTAGCAAAGGATATGGTTGGATAATTAAGTTTAACTTTCTCAAAAGTTGCATTTTACTCCATGAAATCAGTAAGACTAATTTTTTCTTAGCCCTAACAAAAATAAGTAAAAATTTTCCAGGAATATAAACAATAGAGGATAAAGACTATAAATAGAGCATGTGTGGTAACAGAAGAAAGACCCCTGAAATCAGAGTACCAGGGTAGCCACAAATAGCTGTGTGATCTAGGATGCCATGTAATCTTTACAAGTCTTTGTAAAGATTTTTATAGTTTCCTCATCAGTAAACTGAAAGTATAATACAACTCAGGAGTCTGCGTTTTAACAAGCTCTCTCAGTGACTCTCAGGCTTGCTAAAGCTTGACAAGCTCTATTTTATATATATATATATATGAAGTTTACTCCTTTTTATTCTTGTTTAACATCTTCCCATAGATGTTGATCAGGTTTTGTGGGATCTGAAATTTATAGTTTAGGGGGTCTTCTTCAGAAAGAAAGTTAGGAAAGAAGGATGGAAAGAAGGAAGAAGGAAAGGAAGGAAGGAAGAAAGGGAGGAAGGGGGGAAGGGAGGGAGGGAGGAGGAAGAGAGGGAGAGAGAGAAAGAAAGGAAAAGAGAGAAAGAGGGGAAGAGAGAAAGAAAAAGAAAAAAATAAAAATTAGAAATTAGTTGTAGCATCTTAGAAAGGATCATGGAAGTGAGGGCCTGAAGCTAAAGCTTCACAGGTTTCAGAGAAAATCTGTGTTTTCTTTGTTTTGGTTCTTTATTCACACTCATCTAATTTCAAAACTCTTGAAACCGCCCTCCTTTACTCTTCTTCCTCTTCAATCTCCCCCCTCTACTGATTCTTCCTTATCAGTTCAAAACATTCACCTCTTTCCCCCTTAAAACAAGAGTTTTAAGAACAAACAAAAACTCCAAAATAAAAAGTGCAAATAAAAAAGCAAAATCTTGCCTTCAAATCTGTTTCCCTCAGTTTTTAATCTTATTTCTAATACATAACTGACATGTCTTTCTAGTTTAGTTTCTAAACTAAACCTCTTCCGTGTGTTGTCTACACTATTTCCTTTTTCTCACCTTTAGTTTACTTTCTGATCCGCTGTAAAATGACTAAAACTGCTCTCACAAAAGAAACAACCTCCTTTCTGCTAAATCTGTTCTCATCTTAATGAATCTTCCAGTAGCATTTGACACTCCCCTTGCCCACACACATTTTTTTTTCAGAAACATTTTAAAGCATAGTGAAAGGTTTAAAGTATACAATGGTTACATTTATGCCCACCACCTAGAATCTTCCAACAATTCTTAATATTTTGCCATTTGCTGTGTGTGTGTGTGTGTGTGTGTGTGTGAATTTTCCTTAACGATTGTGCAGGGAAGTTGTGGATATCAGGATGTGCACATACCTTCAAACACACCAGCTTGCACCTTCTAAAAATGCCAACATTTTCCTATGACACCAAGTGCCATCATCACAACTAAGAAAGCTGGGAATAATTTGGTAATATTATCTGCCACCCAATACATATTCATATTTCCTTATTGTCTCTAAAAGGCCTTTTAGCTGTTTTCCTCATGGTATAAGCTCATACTCAGGTATCATGCACTGAATTTAACTGCTATGTTCTTTTAAGTCTTTTAAATCTTGAATAGTCCCTCAATTTTTTTTTCTCCATATAATGACATCATCCTTTTGAGGAGTGTAGGTCAGTTGTCTTTGGAACGGCTCACATTCTAGATTTAGCTGGTAGTTCCATTTTGTTTTTATACATTATTCTTTAATTCCCCTATATTTGCTGTAACCAAGGCTTAATGAGATACAATTTCGAAATCTTTTGGTGAAAATTTCTTCATACATGATACTGATTACTTCATATTGCATCCCAGAAGAAGGTCTCTAATGTCAGATGGCTTTACTTTTAGTGAGGTTAAATAGGATTATTTGGTGGATGGTGGTATCTACCAGGTGTTACTTTTTGCAATTAATATTCAACTAGCGGGGTAATATTTTGGTGCGTGTGCAAGTAGTCTTTCACTTACGATATTAGCATTCATTGTTGAGCCCTGGCTTGAGTCAATATTTCATTCGGGTTGAAGAATGGTCCCTCTCTATTTTTTGAAAAGTTTCCTACCCATGGCATCAGTGATATCACAGGATCTTCATCTTCATGTCCTTTTCCTTCCATTCGGTTCCCTATCCTCAGGGATCTTTCTGTAAGTTGGACCAATTTCACACAATTATGGCTGGTACTCAATTTCTTGAGAAAGGGAAATTTGGTATATGGGCTGCCAAAGCGAGCACGAGAAAGGGAAATTTGGAAAGTACATTCTAATATAGGGAATTAGAATAAATGTCTTTTATTTGTGACTCTTTTAGGTGTACTTAAGCATCAAGGGAAAGAAGCAATCAGCCTCCAAAACTTATCAACCATAGAATTAATACCTTGCTATATTATAGTTCTCAATATTCAAATACATAGGTGTTTTGATTTTGTTTTTGTTTTTAGGATTGTTTTCATTGGGGTGCCTGGGTGGCTCAGTTGTTAGGCGTCTGCCTTCGGCTCAGGTCACGATCCCAGAGTGCTGGGATCAAGCGGCATTGGGCTCCTTGCTCAGCGGGAAGCCTGCTTCTCCTTCTCCCTCTCCCGCTCCCCCTGCTTGTGTTCTCTTTCGCTGTGTCTCTGTCAAATAAATAAATAAAATCTTAAAAAAAAATAGATTGTTTTTACTGACATGAAGACTTTTAAGCAGCATTTAACTTTTGCATCAATATAGTCTCCCTAGCAGAGCAGGAACCTTCTCTGTCTTGTTCACAGCCACACCTTCAGCACCAGTCACCTCACCGACTTTTGATAATGTGTCTGAATACCTTGCTGAAGTTCCCCTGAAGTGGGGACTTCATATTTTCTTATTTCCATGTGCTCAAAAAATTTATCAAAAAAAAATTATACAGCAGTTTATTGGACTTTTAACTAAATTTAAAAATAAGATTAAAACTCATAGCCAAATTAATAGCCACATCAACAACAAAATGTGTTGAAGATCTGTAACTGTTGAAGTCAATAAAAATTTTGCAGAAAAGGCGATTATTCCTTTTTCTTTCTTTTTAAATTTTTTAATTTGTACTTTCAGCCCTCAGAAGCCACTCCATAAATACCCCTCTTATGTCTCCCTTGTTTTCACTAAATTATACATGTTCATTTCAATTAGTGTTTATTCAAAATTCAATTTTCCTTAATTAGGGGAGTAATAACTAATATAGGACTGTATTTTAAACAGAATTTAGATTATCAAGAGTATTTAAGCAGACAGGTAACTCCACCTACTTCTAAAATTATTCAAGAATAATTCCTTTTTCAATGGTGAGACTTTAAGGTAACTGTAAGTTCCCAATATAAGTAAGCATATTTTATAGAGATTATAATTAAATGTATTCTAATACTTCAAATGTTAAATTATCCAAAATATTTGATTATCCACAATGGACTGCTTCCTAAACTTCCAGACAAGTGGGGGGGGGGTTAATGTTCATTGCTATAAATGCATACATTTATTGCTAACTATTTCATACTCACTTAATTCAATAACCCTTGTCTGAAAAAAATAATCATGAGTGTAAAAAAATACCATTGAGTTTTTTTTAATTGTATTACTTAGGATATACAGATCCATCAGCAGATTTACTGGTATAAGAGTTTTGGTAGGGATATTTTGAGCATTTTGATCCTTAATTAAAATAAAACTCCATGAAAGAAAATGAGTGTTACTTAAAATGAGAATAATATAGAATGCATTCATTCCATTAGCCACTGTTCTTCTATCTAACATTTATATTGTGCTGAGATTACAAAACAATTACCTAAAATTCATTTCATGGAGCACTCCTTCACAATGTACATCATAAACCATCATGAATTTTATGTTTGGTTTTAAAGAGTAAAATCAATCAACTTATTTGGTGCAATTAGAGGATGCATTTATTGGCTAGGGCTACCATAATGAACTATCACAAACTGGGTCACTGGGGACAAAAGACATGTATACTCCCATAGTTCTGAAGGTCAGAAGCCTGAAATGAAGACCCTAGCAGGGCCATGGTCCCTCTGAAGGACCTGTTTAGAAGGACCTGTTTAGACCTCTCTGAAGGACCTGTTTAGACCTCTCTAGCTTCTGGTAGTTCCTTGGCTGGTAGCACTGTAACTTCAACCTTCACATGGTATTTTCTGCGTGCATGTCTCTATCCACACGGTCCCTTTTTGATAAGGACAGCAGTCATATAGATTAAAGGGTCCACCCCAAAGAGTAAAAGGTTTGGTGCTTAAATAGCTGCTAGGTGGTCAAGAAGTAGAAACAATAAATGGTTGTAGATTTCCGAAGCATGTGCCTGATCAAGGCCTAAGGCCTAAGGCCTTGTTTTTTTCTTCTGTTGGTGGGAAAGATAGGTAGAATATATTAACACAATTTTAAAATCTATTTTGTGGACCACAGCCAGTTTTTTTTTTTTTTAATTGAAATAGAATAGGATGAAATGAACTGGGATGGAATGGGATGGGATAGAATAGACTAGTTCATAATTCAGTATCAACATGAATGATAAAAGTTATTTTTGACACTTTTATTTCAGTTATAGGTGTGCATGTATATCATATGTGTTTTAGATTGTATAAAATGCACTTTTTAATGTAGGTTGCAATAAAAAAAGGTTTGAATGCCTCTCCAATAAATAAGGTAATTATTTGGAAAATTATAGCTTTAGTTTCTAAAAACTAACAAAAAAAATATAGACGGATTGAAGGGTTTTTTAAGAAATCACTACAATACATATGGGTGGATATGTATGTAATTTCTGAGAAAGAATTTTAGAAGCGTAAAAGTCAAAAAAGAAATTATAAAGAAAATGTTTGAATTCACAGACATAAAAAATGTATAGTTCAGAAAGTAATCAAAACTGGAGGGAACATGACAAACTGGAAAAAAATAACTACAACACCAACAACAGAAGGAAAATATCCTTAACGTGTAAAGAAGCATTAGAAATCAATAAGAAAAGCAGTGATTGTATAACATGTAAATAATTTACAGTAAAAGACATATAACCAACTAAAAAGTGTTTATTTTCACTTAATAATTGAAAAAATAAAAAATTAGGCAACAGTGAAGTATTCTCTACCTTATCACATTTTGCAAGAACTGTTGAAAAAGATATAAGAAATACCTAAGGCATACTATGTTGGACTCCAATTTGGCAATCTATCAAGAACCTTAAAATGTTATTTTTCATTGGCCAAATGATTCCATTTTGTGGAGTTTTTCCCAGCAAAATCGTTTGAAATATGCAACAGCAAGAAATATGGTTCGGCTATTCATCTTATTGTTCCTCGTAATGGTCCTAATTATATGCTCCACACGCCAAACAAGTGGAGCAACCTGCAATAGATGCATGTTTTCATCAGAATACTTCTTAATGGAACAGAAAAGGATGTATTCTATGTATGAGATAATCAGAATCAAATTTTACATATATATGGAGGAGAAAATGATTAGGAGAAAGATGACACCATTAAGTGGTTTTCTTTGGGTTGAGAGATAATGGGTAATTTTAATTTTCTTCTTTATGTCTATTTGTTCATATATCTTACATAAGTATGTATTCCTTCTATAATGCTAAAGGCAATTCAGTTTATCTTAAAACAACAACCTCTTTGTTGCTCCCTTCCATGTTGCCTTCGCACCGGGTCTCTAAGGATTTTCCTAAACAAGGAATGCCTGAAGGTGTTGTAAACTGTTCTTTTAAGTACAATTAAGCATTCCTTTAGTCACTTTGTCGTTCAGTGTGTGTGATTTTTTTTTTTGTCTTAACAGAAACCTTTAGAGTATTCACTTCAGTATTTTAATTTATTGCCTGTCTCACCTGTTAAGAACCAGAACTTGAAGGAGCTAACACAGACCTGCTAATATAATAGCCTCCGATTAAACATGAATTAATGAGTTAATTCTTTAAAAGGTAACAAAGCATACTAAGTAAATGTAAGTCATTCCTTCTGTATTAGGAGAAGGTTTTTTGTTTGTTTTTTTAAGAGAGAGAGATAGTGGGGCAGAGGGAGAGGGAGAGAATCTTTTTTTTTTTTTTAAAGATTTTTTATTTATTTATTCGTCAGAGAGAGAAAGAGCACAAGCAGGCAGAGTGGCAGGCAGAGGCAGAGGGAGAAGCAGGCTCCCTGCCGAGCAAGGAGCAGGATGTGGGACTCGATTCCAGAGTCCTGGGATCATGACCTGAGCAGAAGGCAGCGGCTTAACCAACTGAGCCACCCAGGCATCGAGAGGGAGAGAATCTTAAGCAGGCACCACACCCAGCGCAGAGCCAGATGCGGGGCTTGATCTTACAACCCTGAGATCATGACCTGAGCTGAAATCAAGAGTCAGATGCTCAACCAACTGAGCCACCCAGGTGCCCCTGATTACTTGTATTGTGCATGAATGTGGGGGATATTGTGATGTCCCACTCAAACATCCCTTTAAGGAAGGACTTGCTGTCTCAGGAGGAATAATAACCTGAGCCTTGCCCAAGGTCACGTCCCCTCCTGGGAGTGGCCCACATGTACTGACTGACCCAAGGGGTATTATGAAGACCTCCCCATCACAGCCCGATTTAAGAGGATTCTGAAGAGCCATTCTAAGTCCAGAGCATCCTGTGGGGTTAAGCCTACACTGCAGTTTGACCTTTTTCCCTCTGCCTAGTCTTTCTTCCTTCCCCTCCATTCCACACGTGTTGATCTCAAGAGCATATCTTCATAAACCTCCTACAAGGTAAACTCTACCTTGGAATCACAACCCAATCAGGGACAATAAATGGCTAGTATGGATACAGGCTGGGCTAGTGGCATCTTGGATATATTTTTTATTTTATTATGTCATAAAATTGAAGAATAAAAATGTAGAAGTAGAGGTATAGATTCATTAATAGAAAAGCATTAAAAACCAAACTTACCTTGAAACATTACAGATTTGCCTTGGACCATTAGTTATTAATGGTTATCTATTTATAATTTTATAAAATACCATTATCAGTACTTCTGAGAATATGTCTAACTTATTTTGTAACATGTTAGTAAAATAATTAAAAAAAAAACCCTTTGTTAGTATCAAGCTTTGGAGCAGTGTTAATAAAATGATTGACACCCTGAATGTGCTGATTTGGCTACCTTTCCTTGACTGCAGTCAAGTAGCTGATTCTGACCCGTGGGTTCCACTGCTCTCTTCCACATGCAGTAAATGATCATGTACATTTAAGCAAACTGAACCTTGATCCTGACATGTTTCACAATGCCTCCAATGATGCTGAATCAGAAAGCAGCTCTTAAAACCTGCTAACTCAATATGCTAGTCTTTGAATTGAAGCTGTTTGCTGCCCTCTGTAGATAACTAGAGATGAAAATGCAAAGTCCCTAATTAGTACACATTGACTTTCTCAGAGTTATTTTTGTTGTGTAAAGTTAATAAAATAATAGACTAAATGGGGGATAATTCAATTAAAGAGGAATTAAGAATCTCTTCCTGTAATCTCTTCTGTATTAATACCCAAAGTTAAGACTACACATTTGAAAACGCTGTAAGAAAAAATGAAAATGTAACACATGCACAAACACACACATACATAGACACTCACACACTATGCATTTTACACTAAGTATTTTTTATCTTTTTTGTTTTTCATTATTCTAGATATTAGTCACATTTAAAAGTTGTTGAATTATAGTAGAAAATGCCCTTCTAATTAAAAACATAAGCTAGCTATTCTATTTTTTATAGGCTTAATTTTTAGACCAGTTTTGGGTTCACAGCAAAACGTGAAGGCAGAGATTTCCCTTATACTCCCTGCACCCACAACAAGTTCTATTTTCACATAATACTTTTCCTTTCTTTTTGTATGAGGCTCACTGTTGTTTCCATCTTTTTATTGTTGCTGTTCATTTGTAAGAAAAGTCACTAACTCAACCAATTGGATTTGACTTAAACTTATTTTCTTGAGCATTCTACTCACCCAAGGAGTAGGAGCTCCACGGGAGATATTAAAATGGTGGTAATAGTGACAACAATCAGCTGAGTGCTTCCCACGAGCAAGCCACTGCAGCACATACTTCATGAATGTGAACCACTTAATCTTGGCAAATATTATCGTCTGATTCTGTAGAATTTACAATTTTGTTGGGAATAGTATTATTAGAGTTCCATTGTCATCTCTTCATTAACACAAACTGCTTTTCTTAGGGCATGAGAAAGGTCAGTTCTTTTTTGTAATGCCTGTTATTTTGCAGTGAGTATGTGGTTTTATCTGTACTTTAAGTTCATCTATGACTTCTTGTGTTTTAGGTAGTATGTTTAAGAATTCTTCCCAAGAGATAATCAACCCCTACATTCACAGCTTCTCTCTCTAAATATAAGCTAGCCTTTAATCATCTCTTTAAAGTAGTGGTTATGTCTTTATGAAAATAACATCCCCAAAGTCCTACATGATTGGCTTTCTCTGTTTCTCTCCTGTCAGTGTACTTCTCACATCTTGTACTAGTTACAAGGAAACTTGACTTTGACTTGACTTGACTTTGTTTTTATGGGCTGAACTCATACTTAGATTATTGCACATAATAATATATTACAATAATCAGTGAAACCAGGAGAGACTTCCTAGCCCTGATGATATGAATTAGGATCTAGGAAAATGCTGGGTAAAGGAGAATGAAAAGTTGCATAGGTACAACAGATATTCAAAATAATTGTGCCCAGACAAAAGACTAGAAAATAGGTTTAGGTAAATGTAAATAAAGAATCACCTTTATAAAGCAAGTTCCGTGTACTTAAAAGTATTAGATCCAAACTCTCCATGAAACTTGTCAACTGAAAGTGCTGACATCATAGCTTTTTCTTCAAATTATTTTCAAAATAACAGCAAAAGCCCATAAACTACATTCAATACAGGACAAAGCATCAACTTTTTTTCTTATGTAACTAGCTCAAGGTCTCTACTTAGTAAGAGAAAAAAAATTTTTTTGAAGGAGTTAATTAGTAAATTATTAATTAATTAAACACTTATTTTTTTTTTAAACACCTACTTTTTAAAGCCTCTTATGCACCAGGTACAATTTTAGGCACTGGAGTTACCTCAACAAACAAAACAAAAATCCCTATCGTCATGGTATTACATTACATCTTGTCTTAGCATCCTAGTGGAGGGAGAAAGAACATAAGCTTATAAATAGGCAGAACGTCATAGAGTGGAGAAAAGTTAATCAGGGAAGAAGAATTGGGAATAAGTGTGTGTTTGACTGTGTGTACGACTGGAATTTCCATTAGGATGGCCAGGGAAAAGCTCACTGGTAAGACTTGAAGAAGTAAGGAAGTATGTTATCGGTGTTGCCACTTACTCCACCTTTCTTTATATTTGTAGCTTGCAAATGGTGGTTACCAAATCAGAGTCATTTTTACAGCCAACAACATGGCTATAATATGGCAGGTATTCAATGGTGTTTGCTAAATGAATCAATTAATCAATGAATGAATCAATCTCCATTTAGATGCATCATTCCATTTCCCACAAAATGAGTCTGCCTTTAAAAAAAGATAAATATTATATATGATGAATGTGATAATAGGCAAGGATATGCAAAGAACCACATAGCATTGAAACATACTCAAGGACAGGCATTTTGAAGATAATAAGGCTAACATTATGGATTCTTCTTAAATAAGAAAGAGAACCCTGCTTATGGGAACCTTCCTAAGCCAGTAGGGACTAAGAAACATTGTTGGACACTCAGCGGCAATGGAATTAAAATAATCAGTCCTAAATCCACAGTGAAAACTTACTGCTGACGCATTCGCCTACACCTTAGAACACAATACTGGTACTAATTTAAATACACCCTTTTATGGAAATGTCAGATCCAAATTGATGTAATTTTCTCTCTTTTTTGATAGTGAATTTTCTCATCTTAAAAAGCCAGTGGTAATAAATGTGTGTGTGTGTGTGTGTTACACATATACATATATGAATACACCCATGGACATACAAGCCAAACATTAACACACATAATTACATCATTTGTGCCATTTCTTTTCCCAATGCCTCAGAGGCTAGTTCTATTTATCTGGGACAAAACAGAAAATCACCAATATAGCTGTGAAAAAAGATGACTACATGATACCAGAATCACTAATGGTCAACTGAAATGTCATTTATTAGTTCATTTAGACATTTAGTTTATACTACACTAAAGACCTAAGTATTTTGAAATATGAAGTTCTTAACACTATCATCATTCATAAAAAGGACTGAGGCTATATTTGTTCTAAAGAAGCAGTAATTTCTCCTGTTAATATTTGGAAGCGATTGCAATTAGAATGGAACTTAAGTATCCAGAGGAAAACCTCAGTGTCTACTACTGGGAAACTGGTGGCATAAATGAGAGTAAGATATGGGCTATTAGTGAAGAAAGTATTTTATAGGAGCTGATTTGATCTGAATGCTCTGATTTTCAACATAATGAATAAAACACTGTAATACCTTTAAAATTTATATATAATATTGGCAACAGTATTATTTAACTCAATGTAATTAAGGTTAACCTTCTGTTTCTAATTCAATAAAGCAAAATTTATCAAAGCTTACTTTACAGTTCTTCAAAAAGTAGTCCGTTGAAGGTGATTTCTCTCTCTATTGGCAGCATCTTGAGTGGAACTAGTAAGAAATCAGGCCAATCCATACAAAGAAAAATACTGCCAATTTAAGTATCCATTCTTAGCTTAGTCTTTACTTCCCATCCATCAACAATTTATACTTATCATTGAATCTCCAAGGAACTACACCATATGTTGGTGTATATGGAATTAGAAGACATGTCTCTAATTCTCTGCAACACTTTTTTTTCTCTGCAACAATATATTGGCTGAAGACTTTTAAATATTGATTACTCTAGACATCAAAGTAGTTGATAAATCTAAAATGTGTTTTCACTTGAGTGGAAATAAAAAAAAATCTCCATTTTACTAACAACTTTAAAGGATTTATGGTTGCAACTATATGACATCAAATTTGTGGAAAAGAAAATCATGCAAGTAAATGTGATCACAGATAGACATATCATCAGTCCATTTTATTCCTTCCTACAAAGGATTCTTTAGAGATTACCACTGTCCCATTGAAAAAAAAAGTGAAGGATTGAGATTCAGAAGACCTAAACTTGAGAAAACAATAAAGTCATGCAAAGAGATTTGCATGTTTTTGTTTAATGAATATATACATAACATTTCGGAAAAAGCCTCTACTAAAAGCATTGTTAGGGGATTGCCGCTGCACAAAAGAGAAAAAGAACTGAAAGAGAATTGTGGATTAAAATTCATAAAACATAAGTTGTTGTCCCAGTTCTGCTTGTAATTCAGTTTGGGGGAATTCACTTAACAATTTAACAATCTGATTCTTGATTTGTTAAATAACGAGGATATAATATACAACCTCTGAGGTCCCTTTCAGATCTAAGAAGTACTAATATTCTAAGTTGTCAGAATTATTACATTTCTTTTGTAGGGAGTTTATATATTTTAAAGTTTAAATAAGCAATGTACTGGGGCATGGGTGGCTCAGCTGGGTAAGTATCTGCCTTCAGTTCAGGTCATGATCCCAGGGTCCTGGGATTGAACCCTAAGTCAGACTTCCTGCTCATTGGGGAGCCTGCTTCTCTCTCTCTCTCAAATAAATAAATAAAATCTTTTAAAAATATAAATAAATAAATAAGCATTGTATTAACAATGGTTAAAGAATGTCAATTCAGTATAAAGGAAAAAAATAATAAAATAATAGATATCTTACTACTATCCAACTATAGCCATTACTGGTATGTGGACTTTTCCATATGTGTGTTATTTAAAACAATAACAAGGCTCTCTAACTTGTTTTTCTTCATAAACACAATATACCAAACACCTTTCTATGTTATTTCCATGTATAGATTAGGATACTTTTAAGTATAGATTAGGGTATTTATTTATTTATTTATTTAAATATTT
>CM052887.1:18868973-18903909 GCA_028534135.1 Potos flavus
GAAATCAGATCTTAAATATTAAACCATTTTTGCATTCATAAAATAAATTCTGCTTAACTATGATACTTTATGTACTGTTTGATTCTCAGGCTTATTTTTAAATTGAATTTATAATACAAACTTCCTCTACTGAGGCATTACCCATGAAAGCTGGGTTACAATATGGTTTCTAGAAACCTCCTCCTATGAGGACCTTGATAATACAAATCTGAGAATGGGTGGGAGACAGTGTTTGGGAGTTCTCACAAACCTGTGCCACTTATCATCTTATTAAAGTCGATCATCCTATGGCCTTAAAAAACCTATTTACCTCAAAATTGGAGAAGGAGGAAATATTCTTAGTTCTTGAGCTGCAGTGTTTTGTCCTTTCTTTTCCTCTAGGAAGGCAACAGAACTACAACTATTATGTTTGTTCGTCTGCTGCCAATGGTGGGCCTATCCTTAATATGATAAACCAGATGTTTGGTGTCTCATGTCTGTAGTCTAACATGTTACCAAATTGTGTAATATGTGCTGAAACAGAATGAGGCAAATATTGAATTCTAAAGCCATACTGTCTAAAATTTTATTAAGGCTCACAGTTCAGTTTCTAGAACATAAGTATAAATACAGTCAGTTTCAGTAGAGCACAAACAAGATGTCTCTCAAGTTTGGAACTAAAAGTTCTACAGAACTGGTCTTTCTAATACTAGGGTTCACATTCTACTTTTGTCTAAGTCAGAGGAGTAGTTTCAATTAAAAATAACACTTAACAGTGGCCTTGATCTATAGAGAAGGAGAATGGTTTTATCAAAGTCTGACTTTACTGATTAATTTTAACCTTTGACTAATTGCTTTGATCTCCCTTCAGTTTACTTTTTCCTGAAAGCTACTCTGGGCATTTTTATTTTAGTATTCATGTGCTTGTGTAGGTGCCAAATACTTAAAGCACCTCTAAAAAAGGTGCTATGAAAATACTTATCAACATCTTTTGGGAGTTATTTTCCCTGTCTCACCTTGCCCACTAGGAGGGAGAGAGAAAGCGCCTAGACATTGAGGCCCTCATAAATTACATGTCAGGGGTTCCTGAGCCAGCTTTCTGGACATGCAGCCTGTGAAGCAGCACATACTCCCCTGCTCAGAAAGTCCCCAGCTTGCCCTAATGCTCTTCTGCAGCTATCTTAAAATTCTCAATAATTTTATCTTTAAATTTATGTTTTATAATTGCAGTCTGATGGGACAATGAAACATGATGTAAGCCAAGGAAATATGTGTAATATGCATGTCTGTCACTCATTTCTTGCTGCCTCATTCGTACAAAGGGCTCATGATGCCCCCTTGAGCACACAATTCCAGCGATGCTATAGTAGTGGGAGTTCAACAAGACTCAAAAGGAGAGTATATGTAAATGTGTTCTGTCCTAGGCTGAGTAAGTAAGGGTGTTGATAGCCCAGACAGGTCGAGGTTTCCATATGAACCAGAATTTGCTTTGAATGCAGAGGGAAGGCAACGGTATTCTAAGGAACACGAATGAATGACCAAGGAGCCTTAGAGTAGCCCTTCTTACTTGTGTTACTTCCATTTAGCAGTTGATCACTTACGCTGAAAATGATGACACAAAAGGAAAGGTAAAGATAGGGCAACCTATAGTTCTTTTTCTTTCTAGTTCTTCCTTACTCATCAAATAAGCTAAAAGTAAAGACTGTGGGTAGGATGTGCATATATCAAGAAATAAAATACAAACAGATGAGTTAATTTTGTGCAGGATTTCCACTTATACAAGTTCCAAGATATGAATTATGTAATTTCTGTGATTCTGCATATTAGTTAAATGGTTCTATATTTGCATTTAAAGCAGTGCACAATGTAAAGATGAATGGTAAAATCCATACTAATAATTTATAATTTTAACTCAGAACATTAAATTGCAAATTAAAAAAAATAACACAAAACATGTGATAAGTCAAAAAAGGGACAGAGGAAGAAGATAAAACAGCATTATATTTTAGCATGTTTAACAACACCTTTTCCCCCCTACTTTGCCTCTTTGTTTCTGAATATGTTGGATGAGGGGAGGAATTGGAAAAGAGCTCTGACATGCCATCAAAAATGAGTCTTACTCCTTAACTGATCAACTGGAAAATGTGTTGTGTGTGTGTGTGTGTATGTGTGTTTTTTCTCCAAGAACTAGTGTTCTACCTAGGATACTTATCTTGGAAAAGGTCATTTCTTAAATGGCATTCAGATGGTAGGAAAGTTGAAATGACCTCCTAAGAGTAAGCCATTTATCCTTTTCTTGCTGACAAGATAGGCCTCAAAAGCATTTATCACCTGTTTATTACTGAAAAAATGTTGGATGTCAAAAGGAGGACAATTTTCTAGAAGATTCTGGTCTTACCATTTCATTGTAAATTTGTAAGAAAAACCAAAAAGCTATGATTACTATTCTTCCATCCAATTAAAGGCCTACCAAAATGACATAAACTTTTTAAAAATTGTTTTAGTCTTTTTTGAAAAGCCTGGTGTTTTACCAGGATATGTCAATTTTGTTACTTTCTAACTTGTGGGAACTAGTTTTGTTATTTAGTGTTTTTTTCCTAAGCAATCATAAATGTAACAACTGTTTAAGAGCAGGGATAGTCATGAGTTTTAATACATACACTGGGTATTCTAAAAGATGAAGAGCTAATTCCAAAAGGAGTAGACTGAATTATTTATGTAGGTTGTATTGATTACTTCTGGAATCAGTACTTTCTCTTTTGCTCCAGCAGTTAAATACCTTTGCCACATTTAATCTAGTTTAAAGGTTTTTGCACAACTTCCTGTTTGTGTCCCATAATTTAATATTTTCTTTCATAATTAAAAAAATGTAGGCATTTTAAACATAAAGTCGACATCTAGCTTTTTGCTATTTGAATGAAATCTTCCATGGACATTAGGGAGTAGAAATGATGAAGTTTTAGAATGTAAGTGAGGTTCGCAGCCAACGACCAAGAAAGAATTCTTGAGACATCTTTGGTGCAAAATGGTTTATGAAAGCACAGGGACAGGACCCGTGGGCAGAAAGAGCTGCTGCACGGGGGTTGTGAGGGGTGGCTGATTATATACTATGGGGTCGGGGGTTGTGAGGGGTGGCTGATTATGTACTATGGGGTCGGGGGTTGTGAGGGGTAGCTGATTTTATACTATGAGGTCGGGGGTTGTGAGGGGTGGCTGATTATATACTATGGCGCCAGGGGAGGTAAGGAAAAGGGAGGTTTGAAAGAACTCTAATATGCTAAAGAGGACCTACAAGATATGGAGGCCTTGCCACTGTCAAGTTAAGGTAGTTTGCCCCTCTAGCAAGGTATTAACATTAAGATAGTTGGGAGATTCCTGGGAGAATGTCACACATGTCCCACCCAGGAGTGGGGGGTGGCGGGAGGTTGCACTACGTTCGCTTCTGCTTTGTCTTCAGTCAGCCTTCTGTTCCCTCATCAGAAAGAACCACGTCTGTTACGTCTTCAGTCTGAGGAATACTTCAGAAAAGAAACAAAAAGTATCCTGCACCCTATAGGTAACTGTCTGCTACAGTAACGGTTATGAAAATTAATGGAGAGATTCAAATGCCTTTTAATGGGACGTCGAGGAGAAACATCATACTAAATTTCCAATTCATGTTATGAACAAAAACGAAGATGTTGTAACATCTTTTAGTAAGGTATGCCCAAAGTTCATCTAGAAACACCTCTTAGATAATAAGTAATATAGGGGAAAATATTAGAAAGCCATTGGACCTAATGACTCCTTTTAATCCTTCCAATTCTTTTATTTTATGACTCCATTATCACTTTCCCTGAAAACATAATTAACGACAACTGGGAATCTGATTTACTGACATTGTTCTTGGTGGGCATGAGAGAAGATTCGGTCACCTAGCAAGCAAAACAATGTGGCCAGATGTTCTGCATCAACTAACTACCAACACATTTAAACAGCTATCTCTGAGTAATATGGTGGTGATGAAAGCATCTCTTACAAATGAAAATCAGAGGTGCACGTTTCCTGACATCGGTGATGTTCATTCCATCAACTGAGCTTTTAATGACAATTAACTGCATTTTTCACATGCTGAATACTGCTCCCTTGTTACAAGGTAATAGGCCATATTCCCAGAAAGCCAGAACACGCAGGGAAAAGGAAAGCACACAAAACCTTGTAATATAAATAGAACACTTATGGCAAAATGCTGTTGTTAAAAGGGAAAATACATTTATATTTTGGAATTAAAAGCAAATAATTTTTGTTTATTTTAGAAATGCAGAAGGGAATCAGTTAACGGTTCCCATTGCAATGAGAAAAACTTCTCTCCCCTTCCTGCTCCCAGCTCTGGCTGCTAGACCTGCAATGGGAGTCCATCGTCTTTCTGTTGAAACAACAGTCATGCCCTAATCCTTTTTTTTTTTTTTTTTTTTTTTTTTTTTTTTTTTTTTTTTTTTATGCCCTAATCCTTTAGAAGTGCTAAACTGGGCACTCACTGTGTTTATTCCGTTGCTTTTCTGAGCATTTCTCCTTTACGAACTCTTTCAATAAAAGCCATATTAAATTAATAATCCTCAACCTGTACTGATATGTTACCAATAATTCTTTTTAAGATGCAAGAGATCAGAAAATGAAACCAAAGTAATAAAAATATTATTTATCATATTTTCCTTACTTCAAAAAATAGTTAATGAAGTATTTACATATACGGTTTTAAAAAGATATTAAATGGCACCTTCTCCTCCATGGTTCCATTTATTGAAAATGTTTTTTAACCTATAGTTCTTACCTCATATTTTTCAATAATCTAACCCCAATATTTATTTTTAGGCCCTAATGATTTCCTTTTATGCAAATTTATCTTCTTAATATCATCTTATTTCCTTGGCGATCATGCTTATTTTCTTTCTCCTGTCTTCTTGGTATAATAGAACATCATTTTTACTTAATAATTAATATTCACATTATTGTGATTATTGTTCAGTATAAAGCCACGTAGTATGTTATTATAGTTCCTTTCTCACAAAGCAGTTGCTCATTGTATTTTCATTTGCATTGTTTACTCTAACCCAATCCTTAATTTTTTCCTCGCGTTCTATCAGATATGGCATGTTCCTTCAGAAGTTTGTTCTTTTACTGTAAAAGCCCTATCACATATGGTAATTTATTTCTCTCTTTCTCCCAGAGACTTTCCTTTCTCTTCCTGCTCCAGCAGGTACTTATCTCCCTCTACACCAACTGTCTCCTTGGACTTCATTTTACCTCTTGCCAGGAAAGTGATTTTTGACTGACTCACCAATTAAGTAAGTTTGGTATTAATGTCAGATCTGACTGTGCCTGAAATAAGAAATCAGTGAAATGAGACTGTAAAGACAGCAAGCTTAAGAAAATAGGCCAAAGTAATTTCTCATAAAAAGACAGAGATATTTAATCACTCAATCACCACCAAATATAGAACCTCACACATGCTGCTCATAGGAAAATCATAATCAATGCTTGCACCGAGCTCAGTTCCACTCAGTAATACAAGTTCCCTAAGTCAATTCAACCAACTCTGCTTCTTTCTAAATGGCTATCTTGGCATTCATCCAGCAGTCTTGACCTTATGTAAGGTTAAATCTGCACCCTGGATTGGAATTTCAGAATGAGGGCCCTGAATGTCACATAGGTGCTTCCATTTGCATAAGGTTCTCTCTTGTCTTTTCTGATGGTCTCCCCACTACACCCCTCAGAGTGATTTGCACTGTATGCATTGTTGCTCCCACTGCACTTGTTACCTTGGCAATGTGGCAGGGTACTGGCTCTTTATCAAGATAATGACCTCAATGAAATAGGGAAGATTAAAAATAGTAACTGCACTCTACCTTCATTGATACCTATTGCATAAAAAAATTAGAGGTAAAACAGGCACAGAACCCATCAGCATTTCAGGGACCTACTTTTATGGGAACCATTAAAGAACTACAAGGAAAAAAGTAAGGTTTATTGTGCTAAAATGCAGAAACTAGAAAGTCCAAATTAATAAATGTTTAATTAACTATCCTGAGAAATGACAGTAGTTAACTACAAAATTTAATAAATTATTTAATAACTTGTTAAAATTAAATATATTTTAATTATATTTGAAACATTTTTTAAAGCCTAGATGTTTTTACTTCCCAAGAATTTCCAGGTATGTATGCTGATACCAATAACAACAGTAATAATATTAAAAGACAGCAGCTGCATCTTGGGAAGAAGGGCTTTCTAATTTTTTTTTTTTATTTTGAAAAACTTCAAACATAAGAAAACTTGAAAGACTAGTCCAAAGAGTACCTGTGTATCTTCTACTAATATTACACAATTGCTAACCTTTCAATAATTTTTAAAGCTCTTTATAAGCTTAGCTACTGTTCACACTAACCCTCTCTGTTAGTCCATTTATCATCCTTGGTTTACAGTTGAGGCATCTGAGGCACAGAGAGATTACACCCTTCAGTCTTAGTCACAGAGCTGGTAAATGTTGGTCTGGGATTCAAATCTAGAAATTGCCTAAGAGCCCATGTTTATTAAGAAATCATGAAAGAAATCATTCCTGTATTAAATGAATTATGCAAAGGCAAATCTTTTACAAATCATTTTACATCAAAACTATATTTAATATAAGATGTAGGTGTGTTTTAATATGGTTTAGGGAGTGAAATCTCTGAATATAATAGTGTCTAGAAAGCGCTTTAAAAGGCTGTGGGCAAATAGATGAGGGCAGAAGCAGATGTCCTTGGCAGTGCAGCCAAGGGAGAAATGAAAAAGCTAAGCGAGATATGCAAAGACTTTGGATTCATGCCTGTATCTGGAAAAGATGGAAGAGGAAAGAACTTTCACTTTTACTGTGGTGACCAAACACATTCTACCACACTCCCTAGTTTTTTCTGCAAAACTATGGCCCTAACATATCACTAATTCTTAGGCTATAGGAACGACTCTTGCTCCTGGATTGAAGACAAGGAAACTAAGATTCCTGACCCAACCCTGAGTTTAGGCTTATTTGCAGCTGCCAATCTGAGGACTACTAAGCACCAGGAAAACGTTAACGTCCCGGATTTAGAGAACTAGGTTCCAGTTTCAGTTTTTTTTTTTTTTTTGAGGTATCCTGTTTAAATTTGGGGGACATGAGTGTCCTCTATTATGCTTAATGACTTTTAAGATGAATTTCAGTTCTATTATTATATGACTCATTTTGGAACACCTACTAACCAGACCATTTTGAAAGATTTTAGGCCCATTCTAATTTCTTCATATGCAAAATAAAGTCGTTGAAAGAATATCACGCTGCCTTTCGGCTGTTCAAAACACTTTCATATCTGTTGCTATGTCTCCTTTTACCATCTTCACAGTCCTGTGAAAATACTATCACCACTGGAGAAGTGGAAATACTGAGGCCCTGTCACACTGGGTATTAAAGAACCAGCTGGTAGGGGCACCTGAGTGGCTCAGTTGGTTAAGCGTCTGCCTTTGGCTCAGGTCATGATCCCAGGGTCCTGGGATGGAGTCCCACATTGGGTTCGCTGCTCAGTGAGGAGCCTGCTTCTCCCTTTCCCTCTGCCTGCCGCTCCCCCTGCTTGTGCATGCTCTCTCTTTCTCTGACAAATGAATAAACAAAATCTTAAAAAAAAAAAGAACCAGCTAGTAACCAAGACAAGACTTAACCCAAGTCTCTGACTCTCAGCCCTTTCAATTTCAACAGCCAAAGTTACTTCTATAGCGTCACTTACATTTATTTGCTTGAGAAATTATATATATATATTTCCAGTATTGGTGTTGATAGTAGGCAAAATAGAAAGTGACCAGTGAGATACGTTTGAGAGCCTTCCAGGACGGCCCTTTTCCCAAAAGTAGAAATCCTTACTTTGTGTTACAAGGCCTAAACTGCCACAAGTACACACATTTGTTAAGGCCATAGACAGAGCATTCAGTCTAAAAGACAACGCAATCAAAGTGCTCCCAGAGGTGGTGTATCCTTAGCAGAAATTGGCTCTTCGTCAGCGAGAAGAGTGGAAGGCTGGTGTAACTGGCCATGTTTAAACGCCCTCTGGGAAAGGGTTTTAGAGCAGGATCCTGGTGTGGTGAGGAGGGATGACAACTTAAGTGAGCTGTCAATAGTAGAAAGAAAATGTGATGACACTGAAGGTAAAAAGCCAAAAATAGACTTTGCTTACTTCATCATTTTGCCTGGGACCAGTTTTGATTTGTTCCTTTAACATAGCACTTGCCCTTCCTAACCTTGAAAGTTTAAGAGGGTTTTAAGTGAATATAAGAAACACAAAAGTGATGACTTTCAAGGTCACAGACAATAAAATTTCTCTAACTATGCTTAGGGTGTCTGCCCCTATTGTCCTTCAGTCTCATCCTTTCTTTGGAGCAGCATTCTCCATGTATGTCCCCTTAAAGTGGGAAAAGCTGGGATCTGTGCTCATACAAATTTGGGGGATGCTGGCTAATACGTTTAACCCTAAGAGATTAACAATGCATAATTGCATATTCTAAGTTCTGAGAAGTGTGAGTTTGCTTAACTCTTTGTTCCCCAAGTGTATTTGCCCATAAAATCTCTCTCTCTCTTTTTTTTAATAATAGCATTCTATGAAACGCTTTTGGAAAATTGTGCCATGCTGTACTATCTGTGTAGTAAGAATAGAAGACTTAAATTTTTTTGACTATGTTTAGCTGACATTTAAATGTTCAAATCATGCATGTTCAAATTGTGCATGAGTTTTTTTATAATTTTTGAGTTTATATAGAATTCAGTGTTTATTTTGGTTACAACCAAAATTATTATTATCTAAGTATTCATAGCACACTTTTTAACGAATTCCCTATATTAAGTACTAATTCCCTCTTTTACTTCAAATATTCTTAAAATCCAGGATTTTAAAATTGTGTGAATTTTTGGACTGCCAAAACATTCCATGTTCACGGCTTGGAAAAACAAGTATTGTTAAAATGTCCATACTACCAAAGCAATCTACAGATTCGACGCAATCCTTATCAAAATACCAACAGCATTTTTCACAGAACCAGAACAAATAATCCTAAAATTCACATAGAATCACAAAAGACCCCAAATAGCCAGAACAATCAGAAAAGAAAAACAAAGCTGGAGGAATCACAATCTTAGTTTGCAAGTTATACTATAAAGCTGTAGTATGGTATTGGCCCCCAAACCAGACATATATCAATGGAACAGGATAGAAAGCCCAGAAACAAACCCATAATTATACGGTCAATTAATCTTCAACAAAAGAGGAAAGAATATGCAATGAGAAAAAGACAGTCTCTTCAACAAATGGTGTTGGGAAAACTGGACAGTTACGTGCAAAAGAATGAAACTGGACCACTTTCTTCCACCATACACAAAAATAAACTGAAAATGGAGTAAAGGCCTGAATGTGAGAAACCACAAAAATCCCTGAAGAGAGCACAAGCAGTAATTTCTCTGACATCAGGCCATAGCAACATATTTTGTTTAAGTAAACTCTACCCTCAATGAGGGGACTTGAAATCACAACCCCAGGATTAAGACTTGAAATCTCTACCAACTGAGCCAGACAGGCAACCCATGTAGCAACCTTTTATCAGATATGTCTACTAAGACAAGGGAAACAAAAGCGAAAATAAACTATTGGGACTAAATCAAAATAAAAAAATTTTTGCACAGCAAAGTTAACAATTGATAAAACTAAAAGACAACCTGCTGAATGGGAGAAGATATTTGCAAAAAACATATCCAATAAAGAGTTAGTATCCAAAATATATAAAGAAATGATACAACTCAACACCCAAAAAACAAATAATCTAATTAAAAATGGGCAGAAGACATGAACAGATGTTTCTCCAAAGAAGACATACAGATGGCCAAAAGACACATGAAAAGATGCTCAACATCACTCATCATCAGGGAAATGCAAATGAAAAGTACAATGAGGTATTACCTCTTACCTATCTGAATGGCTAAAATCAAAAACACAGAAACAACAAGTGTTGGTAAGGATGGAGAGAAAAAGGAATCCTAGTGCACTGTTGGCAGGGATGCAGATTGGTGCAGCAACTGTGGAAAACAGTATGAAGTTTCCTCAAAAAATTATAAGTAGCACTACCCTATGATCCAGCAATTGCACTACTGGGTATTTATCCCCAAAATACAAAAACACTAAATTCAAAGGGATACATGAACCCTGATGTTTATTGTAGCATTATTTATAATAATTGCATTATGGAAGCAGCCCAAGGATCCATTGATAGATGAATGGATAAACAAGATGTGGTTGGTATATATGTAATGAAATATTATTCAGCCATTAAAAAAGAATGAAATTTTGCTATTTGCAACAACAGAGATAGAGACAGAGAGTATAAACTAAGCAAAATAAGTCAGTCAGAGAAAGACAAATACCATATGATTTCACTCATATGTGATATTTAAGAAACAAAACAAATGAGCAAAGGAGAGAGAGAGAGAGAGAGAGACCATTTAAAAAATAACTCTTAACTATAGAGAACACACTGATGGTTACCAGAACAGGGGTGGGTGGGGGATTGCTGAAATAGGTGATAGGGATTAAAGAGTACACTTATCATGATGAAAAATAAAATTTTAAAAATTATATGAATTTGCTTTTGGTGATATAGTAACACTAGTACAGTAAATACATTTTAGTCCTTAGTAACATTTTGTTAAATTTCAGAGAATGTAAAAGAAATTATTAAGTATACATACAATTAGTAGAGAATGCTGACAAAAATAAAACATTACAGTCTAGGAATGATATACACTATCTTTATTACCTTTCAGTGGGCAAAACTAGTGTTTAAAAACTAGTTTGCTTTTTTGTTACTGTAAAAGAGATTTTGATCATCTACTTAGGCTGGAAATGGTTGATGGTCAAAATGGTCACAACCTCACTGCCTTTAGGGTATAGTAGATCCAACCCATTGGATTGGGAGTGAGGAGACCTGAGATTTATGTCTGGCTTCTCACTAAGTATCTGTGTAAATATGGTTATGTAATTTCTCATCAGGGTTTTTATTTTATATTTTTTAAGATTTTTTTTAAAGATTTTTATTTATTTATTTGATAGGGACACAGCGAGAGAGAACACAAGCGGGGGCGTGGGAGGAGAGGCAGAAGCAGGCTTCCCCCTGAGCAGAGAGCCCGATGTGGGGCTCAATCCCAGGACCCTGGGATCATGACCTGAGCCCAAGGCAGACGCTTAACGACTGAGTCACCCAGGCACCCCAGAGCTTTTATTTTTATTTGCTATTATTGTCTTCACAACATAAGGCAGGTAACTAATAGATTTTAGAATATGTTTATGAGTTAATACGGGTTATTAACTTTCATATTACTTAGGACCCTTTATTATAATACTATTATTGAAACATGCTATATTAGGTGATAGCTCATAAATTATTTAACATAAATTTAAAAATTCATTGGGAAGTTTCAAGGAAACTTGAAATTTTTCAAGGAAAAATTTACCTGAGGAAAAAAAAGTAATGACTGGAAAGCCACAGTAGGTAATAATATCCATTTTCTTCTACAAAATTGAGCTCATGTATGATGCACATTACTCTGATCCTCTTTCCTGTTGTAACCAAGTTTCCTAAAAAAATCTTGACTATTTGTATGTCCTTTTATGATTTCATCTAGATTCATGTCTTTAGGTATCATCTATAAGCTGATTATTGCCAACATGTATTTCCAGCTCTGAGCACCACCTCCACCTTCCCCCCACCCCCACCACAAGCTGTAGACTCACAAATCCAGCCATTTACTTGACATCTTTACTTGGCTCTCTAATAGGTATTTGGAACATAACATGTCCAAAACTGAAATCTTGATTCTCCACACAACCTTTACCCCAAACTTTTCACCTTAATTTTTGTTTTTTTAGTACAGGTACATAAAATTTTCCCAAATCTAGAATGGATTCTTAATTGGTCTCTTTTCTTCAATTTCAAAGATAAAAATCAACAAATTTAACTTCTCTATTTTTCATCATCTCCAGTGATGATGCACTAGTCCATGCAACCATCATCTCTCTTGGACTATGGCTACAGATCATTGTTAGTTCTGCTTCTCACCTGCATTTCCTTAAAAATGTTCCACATCATAGGAAGATTTTTTGAAAACATAGTAGATCATTTCTCTGTTGCATTTCTAACTCTCCAACGGCTTCCCATTGTACTTGGGAGCAGTCAAATTCCTTACTACAGAGTCCTGCTTTGTCTGATCCCTGCCTAACCCTCTAGCCCCAGCTTTTAATTCTTCTCCTCTCTAGTGTTCAAAATGCCAATAAGTCAGTTCTGTAATGACTTCATTAGAAAGATGGACAATAACAAAGAAAAAACTTCTTGCCATTTGTTTTTACTAGAGCACCATCAATGGCTTTAGTAATTGCAACACAAAGATAACTCTTGACAATTAACCATTCACTCCTGAAAAAAAAAATGTGCAGAATACTCTGCTGTACCACGTTTATGTATTTTTCAATTCTAATATAAAGTAAAGGAAGAAAACAAAACAAAACAAACCCACCAATCAATAGGTATTTTAAAAATATTTAAGCTGCCACCAATGTAAAACATATACACATAGAAAATATCTCCTGAATCTACAACCAACATCTTAAATTAACTTTCTTTCTTTCTTACTTTGCTAAATACAATGAAAGCAATCAGAAATAAGGATTTTTGAGTACAATGTTACTGCAACATAATACATGCTGCAAACCTTTTTAAAGGATTTGTAAAAACTTAACCAAGGGAGAAAGTATTAAAATATAATGTTATTTTTATCCAGGAAATAAGAATGCCAATTATTACTCCTACCACTTTCTACTTTACACTCTGCAATCCAGCAACACCAAAATGCTCATAGTCCTCTACAAACACCACAGTATTCCACACCTCTATACCTTTGTGTTTGTTATATTCTCTGCCCCAACATCCCATAGGTAGACTCCTGGACTAGCCATTCTTCAAGTTTTGTCATGTCCTGTGTTCTCCGTTCCCCAATGACCCCACGCTCCCCTCCTAGAAAATTAATCACTCCCTTCTTTATATTATTGTGAACATAACTCCATGTATTATATATTCTAAGAAAGCACACTGTATGTACTATTATTTTATCACATTAAAACTATTTATTTACTATTTATATCCTCTGTCAGTTTCCTGACTTCATAAACAATGTCAGATTCATCCTTATATTTTCATAGTTGATCCTTTATCTCACACAGAATAATAGATGTCTGTCTGGATTTGCTGAGCTGAACCCTACTTTCTTCTGATTCACTGAAGAGGCAGTTTACATTTTTCTTTGCTTGAGTTTTGTGGACATAAATGACAAACAAACTGAAGGACAAAGACCAATGAAAACCTGAATCATATAAAAACCCATAAGTCAGTTTTCACATTTTGCCTACAAATCTAATTTACAAAGCTCTTTCAATTTTTACTTTATGTTTTGTTAAGTGCACTGACTTTGTTTAATTTTCCTGTTGGCATAAAATGTTTAGATGCTCCTTTTAAATGAATGCCGACAAAAAGAAGATAGGTGAGTGTGATGAAATCAGCTGATATTAGATGTAAATAGCACACACACATGCACACACACACATATATATTCACTGTATAAACACTAGTAATATAATTAGCAACAAGATTATCCAATTTGTATTAATAATTAAATTATTTATTTAAAAAATTACTATAAATTGTTTATAATTAATACTCAATAGTTAATATTAAAATTAATAATCAATGCTAAACATATGTTCTCTGTATATATGCAGCTGGTCATAGTATAATTAGAGAACTGTTTTTATGTGAAGGCCTGAGTGACTAATAATAGCTTAACATGCTCACCTAAGTATTAACAAACCAATAACTTAATGAATAGTCATCTCATGAGTGAACGTCAGGCATCAGATGGGGTAGATATTTTTGCATGGGAAATGTCCCAGCACTTTAAAGTGCATCACACATGCTACAACTATACTTGGACTATAGCCACATTTCATTCAATGTCAAGACCTACCTTATCCTATTTTTTTTCTGTTTTTTCCTGTGGTCCTATTTGGGATGTACCACCCATTTTTGATAAATTATATAGAAAAACTTAGCACTAAATATCCTCTTCCCAGAGGCAAACCAAGAAACAGACTCTATCTATAGAGAAGAATCTGATGGTTACCAGAGGTGTGGTGGATGGAGGGTGGGTAAAATAGGTGCTGGGGATTAAGGAGTGCATTTGTCACGAATACCAGTGTTGTAGGTAAGTATTTATCACTGAATTCTAAACCTGAAGCTAATATTGCACTCCATGTTAACCAACTGGAATTTAAATAAAAACTTGAGAAAAAAATATCCCTTAGTCAAAATAGCGTATCATTGCCTCTTCGACAATTTACTTCCAATTAGCACCATCCATCTTTCACTACTTCCACTGGGGAGGGCATCTGTGCTCACATGCAGAGTCTTGTTTAGTTGGGAAGCCACTTATTAACTCCACAAGTAACTCTAAGGATGTTCACAACACCATTGTGTATGCTACTGAAAAACCTGGAAAATACTTAGATGTTTTACAGTGGGAGATTGGGTAAGTCACGTACAATACATAAAAGATTATGTATTGGCTTATTCATTGTATCTTGTTAAGTGGGAAAAAAAGCATGATACATAACAGTTGTATGTGTGTATTTGTGTGGTGTATGAATATATCTATGCCTGTCTTCCTGTCTATTTATCTCTCAATCAATCGTTCATTTATTATCTCTATGTTTAAGACAGACACATTCAACAGCAGTTTTTCTAGATGGCAAATTTAGAGACAATTGATATACTCCTATCTTCCATATATCTTTTTTCCCTCCAAGGTTTCTACAGTTAGAAAGTATTTTTTTATATTTGAAAAATATATATATGTGTGTGTGTGTGTGTGTGTATATATCTATATTTATAGATATATATATATATAATTTTTAAAAATGACTCAGATTTTCTGACTGGTTTCACATGAGAATGGTTGGAGCTATTATCCAATATTAGGAAACACAAGGAAAAGAGCTGGGTCAGAGGTAGTATTTTGAGCATGTTGACTTTGGGTCAGCAGTAGTGAACACAAAAACAAAAACAGTACTTGCACACAGTACATTTTCAAACAGAACAGAATGTAGTAAATGGAAAGCAAAAGTTGTTTTTCTATCCCAGACCCAACCCTTGAATTTCTTCACAATAGCAATCATATTTTCTTTTGAATTACTCTGGAAAAACCTTATGTACACATATTCTTTTATTTTACTTACCAAAATACACACAATATTCTGCATTCATTTTTTTTCACTTAGTAATATAGCTTGGAGATATTTTCACACCACAGCATAAAGCTTTCTTACTATTTTTAGTCACTATAGAGCATTCCATTGTGTGCATATAATTGAGTCATTCCCTCATTGAAGATCATTAGAATTGTTTTTAGTATTTTGCTGTGTCTTATAATCTTCAACAAAAATTCTGGTACATAAACAGTTTGCCAACTGTAGGTAACATTCTTAAGAGTGGAATTACCTGGTCATGAAATATGTGCATTTTAAATTTTGATAAACATAGCCAAGTCCTTTTCCAAAAAGTTTGAATCCACTTACCCTCCCATCAACAAGGTATGAGAGTTTTAGTTTCCCCAAAGCCCTTATCAACATTGGGTAGTACAAAACTTTTTAATTGTAGCCAATCTAGTAGGAAAGGGGAAGTAACAACTTTCAGTTTTGGGCCATAGACACTTTGGTCTCATGCAGAGAAAACATGACAACTAGGATTCTTTGCATCTCTTCTCACAGGACCACCTGTTCTTGCAAAAGAGCTTGTTTGTCTAATTTATTTTCTATTTTCTCTTCCATTCTACTAAATCCCTACTAATTGCAGGAAGTAATTTCTCTCAGTGATTATGCATATTTTACTTGTCCTTTTCCATTTACCATTAAGCTGGGGAAAAAACAAAAAGCTGACCCAGGTAGTTCTTCCTGACTTCGGTGAATTGCGGAGATGTAGGAGAGGCTTTGAGCCTTCCCCGCCTCCTCTTTGAGTTTTTCTGTTTTTCTATAGTATGCCTCCTCACTATGTAAATTGGTTTTAAACTGTGGGTGGGAGGAAGTTGTACCTAAGCTTTGTGAAGGACTGTGACCCCTGTATTGCTTTGACAAAGGAGGAAGTGGTGCTGATAGAGTGGGTGGATGGGGTAGAGAAGTGTGAGGACATTGCATGATTTTTGGGATCCTTTGTCTCCCTGATTTCCACTATTCAAATATTATCATTGAGAGTATTGCCATTTCCTTTGCTTTATTTCCAGCAGTGTACTTCTGCTGTTTAAAGAAAATTTTTTTGGCTAATTTTTTTAAGTTTGGGAGAACGCAATTCAATTATAAAGCTTCACCCCATCATATAACCCCAGAAGCCCCTTTGCTTATTTTTCACAAGCTTAAAAAAATAAATACACCTGTTAAAATGTATATATTTTATTTTCTGAACCAGAACATCTCTGGTGTGACTCCGCCAATTATTATACATACTGCTTATTATCTTGCTATCACACACACCTGCTACTGCCTAGCCTTTTCCTCTTTTTATCAAAATGGTCATGGAGGACTATCTTCTGACCCCTGTATGTTCATTCCTTTCTGGAGTTTCTCCCCTGGAGAATATCAATATTTTTCTGTGGTTTATTCATTTTCCTCAGAAATATTTTTTCTCGCTCTGCCAAGGTTCATCACAGAAAATTATTAAGGGTGATTAAAGTTATATAGTCCACCAAAATGCTAAGAGGAAACATGGGAATTTAAACACATTTTGCAAGAAAATCATATTTTCGTATGTAAAAACAGTACAATTAAAGCTATTCTTGGAGTTCCAACTCTAAAGACCCAAGGCAAAATGTAAATGTTTTATAAAGAAGTTTAATACACTTTAAATACATTCTCTAGGCAGATATCCATAAAATAATCCATGGTACTAAGTTACCCCCAACTCCATTTTATTGTTCTTCCAATAATTTCATTTCTGGTTCGATGCTTTCTCCTTTCATTGCATGACATGAATGAATCTTTTGATGGGCAGTTTCATTGCGATTTTAAATCTTGGTTTTAAAACTTGGTTGCTCTAGCACCTAAACCAAGGACATGACATTTCTGCATTAGGCTCTTAAAGAATTATATTTCTTTCTGTCTCTAAGTATGTGTGTGTTTTTATGTATATATTAATATGTACATAATGTAATATATACATATATGTCTTTATGTATATATTAATATATTACATATATTAATAATTTACCCCCCATATATTAATAATTTACCCCTCAACTCCCCTAGAAGCACTTTCTTTACCCCTGGAAAACCACTGTTGTATTCAAGGGAAAATGCTTAAATAGAATGGTATTGTAACTAATTTGTTGGCATCCTGGTAAATCTTCTTCTCACCAACAAATAAACAATGGCAGGCATATAAAACAATCTAATATTTATACTGAATCACTAATTTCCAAACATTATTGGTAATTAACAAATAAAAAGACCTGGGGCCAGGTTGTATTAGATAGTTTATGATCAGCTTTTTTTCCCAATATATTGAAATTTTAATTTAATACGAGGAAGCACGTTAGGAAGAAATGTTTATTTTTTGACTTTGAGTGTCGCGTTCAAATCTCTTTTTTGGTCGCTAATTTTTAGATCTGAGCAAAGGATTAAAATCAGAATGACACTGATTTCAAGAAAAATGAAATAAAGAATGGAAAGCTCAAATATTCTCCTAGAATAATTTGGAATCTGCGAGAGGAATAAAATTACTTAAGACACACTTACTGTCAGTGAATGTGGTAGTTTTAGTTAATATGCTGATTATGACAAAAAATGCTATAAATTCTATGCTTTAGTTCCTATCACATATTTATTTCCATCTTTTGTTCTTCTGGAAGAGAATAATAATAATAATAAAATTACCACTATCTTTTCCTGAGCATTTGCTCTATGGCCCATCATTCTAAAAGCTTTACATATAACTGCTCATTTAATCCTTGTAACCAATTTTATGGAAAAGGTATTATAATTATCATTCTCATTTTTCTGGTGAAGAAACTGAGGCACAGATAAGTTAATTATCTTGTCTATGGTTCAAAGCAAAGAAGCAGGAAAGCTGGAATGCAAACTAGCCAGAGCGGTTCCAACCCCTAAACCTTAACCACTAGAAAAGGAGCGTGCTTAGGTCATCTATACCTTGATCCGAATCAGGCAACATTTTAACTAGCTATGCTACCTTGAGCAAATTGCTCTCTCTATCCCTCAATTTCCTCTCTAAAAATGGTGATAATAATGCCTATCTCATAGAGTATACTGAGAATGCAATTTGGGTGAAAAGCAGGTAGAATAGTACTTGGCACATGAAAAGCAGTCAATAAATGGCAGTTATTATTATTTATTATTATGGTGGTTATCTCCACTCCTAATATGATGAATTTTCTTCTGTGAACATGACAGCATAATTATGGTTTTCAGCAGCTTTGCTATGAACAACATGCATGAATATTAGGCTTCTGATTTGAAAAAAAAATTTCATGTTTTGGTCTTATGACTGAAAAGGTTCATAACTTTTGGCGGAGACTAGAACTAGAATCTGCAAGTAATGTAGGAAAAAGAATACTGTACTAATACGCATGGGGAAGGAGGAGGGACAATACTGCAGAAGTTTCCAAAGTTGACCATGAAGCTTTAGTACACATCTCGAGCCAAAGATCGTCTGTCATTCCTCTGAGATTTCATGTTAGTTTTGTACATGACCTTATTATAATGTTTCACACACTACACTGTAAAGACCCATAACACCATCTCTCACCAGTGGCTTTATTTCTAGCACCAAGTATAGCACTTAGCCAAAGAACGGACTCAACAAACATTTGGTGCCTATGCATATATTACATAGTTCTGAGAATAAGCCTGAAAGCTCTGAGGACTAATGCCTTCAGTTTGGAGACTAATTCTAACACTCTCTAGCTATGAACGTTACTTCACTGGTTATTTAATCTAAACCTTGGTTCCTTTCTCTGTAAAATGGAAATAATTAAAACACTTTCTATATAGGACTGTGGTGAGCATTAATGAAAGTGGTACACGTAAAATGGTTAATGCTATGTCTCACACATAGTGAGTGCTCTGCATGTTTTCCCTTCCGCTCCTATTACAGTAAACATAAATGAGTCAAAAAAGCATCTGGATTTCATCATTCTGTGTTGCAAATACTATCCTATGAAATATATGGATTCAAAATATTCATTTCACTGAACATCCTCCCTTGCATGCTGCTTGTCAATATAAAGACTTTTTGATATAATATCTTTATATAAAGTGTAAGTGTATATAAACTGATAAGATTAACAATCATAACATCAAATTTAAAGCACATACATATGTATAAAAAGTGTGAGGGCCATTACCTATGCTGTTCTACCCTGCATTTCTGACATGTAAAAGTTACATAACTAACAGTACTTTTAAGATATTTTTCCAGTGGCTTTTTTTTAGATATTCTTGATAAAAAAAGATGAGGTCTGTGTTCATGGAGAAACATAAGTAAAAGAACAAAGAATATCACCAATAGCATTTTATTTTGAAATACTAATTCTAATGCTATTATAACAAATGAATGTATTAGCTGAGTTAATATTTGTATAATATTTAGAATAGTACTTGGTACACTATGTTTAATATTTATTAAGTTTGCCAAAAGCAATGCTTCCAGTTAAAAAGCATAGATGGGTAATGTTGCTTTCTCACAGATTGGAATTTCACTTCATAAAAAAAGACCACAAATAAAACTAAATAAAGGTAGGTTTTTTCTTACAGGAAACAAATGTAAAAGGAATATAAAACAATCTAATCGTTTAATGGAACAGCTACTTTTTCTGCCAAGAACTCACTTAAATGATCCCATTAGCTTCTGAAAACATTATATTTGGCATTAGCTTTCCTTCTACTTCGCAGAATTTAGACTTTTTAAAAGATAATGAAATTACTTTCAATTAATACCAAGAATTGTTACAATTCTATATATGTCCCTATGTTCTTGACTGACTGCATTCTGCATTTTGTCAGTATTCTTTCTTCACTGCAAATTTTAAATTTGGTTATAAAAAGTAAAGACATATGTTTACCTTTTAAGATGCCTCAGGGAAAAAGAATGACGAATGAGACACAGATTTGAAGCTTTTAGTGCTCATTTTTAGAATGTTTTATATTTCAGTGCCTTCACATTGGCAAATCTTAATTCAAGATAATTTTACATTTTTCCTCATGCTCAGTATAGGAAAACCTCAATACTGTCATCTGTATTGCTATTCAGATAGTAGAAATCTTGAAATTTTCAGTTGCAGGGCTTCTAACTCTAAAATCATTTGGCCCCTAATTTCATATTTTTCAACATCGAAGCTTTTCAAGACTGATGAGTTTAACAGAGATTTGGGGTTAATAAATACCATGCACGCACTATTTTTTTTATCTTATTTTATCTTCACAGCACTCACAAGGGGTTAAACAAAAAGAAGCAATTACTAGTCCTTGTATTACTGAAAGTGTCTCCCTTCACCTGCTTCTGCATCCTCCCCGCCTCGGTCTTTCCAATGCTGACGGTAGAAAGGAGAGTTCAGTGGTGTTCCTTTTGTCACAGATTAAACCCAAAAGCTAAACCAGCACCTGGTTTGAACCCACATTTGTGTCTTTTTCTGTCCTTTCCGCTGTGTGGTGGTGATGTGTTCAGCAAGGAAGGTGGAGAGGTAAATGCATCTCCTTCATAAGTCACTACCTGAGTCAAGCAGAGCCTGGCTCATCTGACGTGCCATGATGGCTACCTCACAGATAGGCTTAGCCAATGACTCTAAGACATTATATGTGAGGGGGGAAAGCTGGTAACTGGACAGAAAGAAAATGACAATATTTCATTTAAAATGGATTTTATAGTGAAGTCAGCTCTTCGTTTACCATCATTCAAGTTTCTAATGACCCAGACACATAAACAGTGGCATCTCTTGTCCTCTCCAACTCAAACACACACACATACATGCACACACACATTCAGAAACCCAGCATCCTTGATGCTGCTCCCATGGTAACTGTCATAGAATAAAAGACAGCTTTTAGAGAACCTCTTGGTTGGCAAGTCAAATGAGGAGAGAAGCTATGATCAGCAAGAATAATAAAAGAGAACTGATTCCAGAGCTGAAACTCAAAGCTGCGTAAATAAGCTCAGATGACCCCAAAAGAACTTTCACCATGCTGCCTTGAGAGGTCATTTCATGCTAATAAACTATTGGAAATTTTACCAGATTGAAATGTGTGTGTGTGTGTGTGTGTGTCTGTGTGTGTGTGTGTGTGTGTGTGTGTGTTAACAAGCACCCTCTCATTAAAAGCCTAAAAAAATTCCAGTCACGAAAAGGAATTAATAGACATTCATGCACATAGTCGTGTGAATTATTTCATTGTAGATACTGCTTTTCTTCTAAGAGTCACTTGAGAAACAAAGCTCACCTGAAAAGATCTGAATTTCGCCTGGGTGGAAGGGAATGGCAGACATGAAAATTGAGGTTATCCTGGAGCTGAAAGTTCCTTAGTGAACGGTAAGTTCTGGAGAGTGGTGTGAGGAACCTGGGAGAAAAAGGGGTACCATGTGCCTCTGCAGGTAGAAATTTCCTCATAGCCTGGAAGATTCATGCGGAATGATTATTTTAGATTTTAAGATGACAAAGATACATATCAAATTTGATTATTAAGTAATTTAATAACATATCAATTCTTTTTAAAGAAATGCAGTCCTTAAAAATTAAGAATTGGTAGATAGACTTGGTAGCTCAACAAGATTATGGAGCTAAATGTCCACCACAAATTATTATTGAAAGTTTTTGATTTTCTTAATCTCCATTAAATGTTCTCTCAGCTATTACCTTATCACTTTCTAATAAAAAAATCAGTGTTTTCTTTAAATGATTGCCCCTGTTAAATATAAATTCTAAGAAATCAGAATTAATTTTGTAAATTTTCTTTGCCTTGTAGGGTTTTTTTGGGGGGGCGGGGTATAAAGTGAACGAAGGTATTTTCCCCGCACGGTACCTGGGTGGCTCAGTTGTTTGAGCATCGGACTCTTGATTTTGACTCAGGTCATGATCACCAGGTCGTGGGATCCACTCCCTTGTCAGACTCCATGCTCAGTATGGAGTGTGCTTGGGATTCTTTCTCTCTCTTTCTCCCTCTGCCCCTCCCCTGCTCACACATTCTCTCTCTAAAATATAAACAAATAAATAAATAAATAAAATCTTAAAAAACAAAAAGGTGATTTCCCCCTTATTCTACTTGTCAGTCTAAGCATTAAATACAGACAGCCACAGTACATGCCTAAAATCATGAAATGGCTGCTTTTTAATCATGCATATTTTCTATAACTTCTCATAGAAGTGGATTTATTACTTTTAAATTAGAAAATAAATTCTATGCATGACTTTCTATGAGAAATGTGGGTTATTAAAAAGTATTGCACCACGTATGCCCAGGGATTGGTGACATTTATGAAGCACCTGCCATCTGCCAAGCCCTGTGCTGTGTTATTTCACTTAAAACAGCACCCCTACAAGACAATTCTGCTGCAGGAAACCAGGGACATTGGAGAGTTTATGGTGGATAATCCACAGCAGTACATTTCTGTTGCCATTGTTGTCACTTTACATCAAGGGCAACTTGAGGCAAGAACTGAATGACTTAACATCATTTCTAGTTTCTGAAATGAAATTGGCAATTGATGACAATGAATAGCGTTGATAAGGAAGGTCATATTGATAATAGTAAAGTAAAAAATACGATGAGATACTCAGTCTAAACCTTTCATCATAGACTTCAAAGTTCTCTACATAAACAATCTTTAAAATTTTATTATCCTCTTACTGCTATGCAGAGTTTAAAGGAAATGAGAAAACCAGGGACAAAAGAAAAAAAAGAAAAAGAACAAAGCAAGCATCATGCAAGAGGTGAAGAAAAGATTTTAAAAATCCCTGAAGATGAAGTAAGTTTACTAAAATGTCATAGTATTCTGAAATTAAATACTTGCTCCAAGTGGAACTTAGATAGCAACTCATTGAGATGAGTTCTCCTGAAACTCATGCTTATATTATTTAAAACACATATTCTTCATAAGGAAGCCTCCTTACCAATGAACACACACACATACACCCAGAGTACACGATATAAAAATAATATATATCTGAACAGTTAACTCTCTAGGTTACCTCCCAGAGGAAAGCCTAGTACCACTTCACTGAGTTACTCCTGTTTGTCACACTGAGTTATTAATTTGCTGGATTAAATGGATCCTGAACCACATCACATAAGTCATGTCATCCTTCATTTTCTCCGAAGAGAATCTCTGCCCAGGATGCTTTGTCAGAAAAGGACAACAAAAACACTATATGTGTAGGCTTGATGCCCTATTTTCAACTCCCAGGTAAGCAGTTATGTAAACAGTCGTCCCTTTGTCCCCCTCAGGACTGGCACTTGCTTAAAGGGGCAGGATGTTATGAGGCTGCAGCATTATGCCAAGTTACATGGTACTAGCACTCTGGGAAAACTAATGTGATGTCTAAAATTAACTTAGAGCAAATTTTATGACATTCTGTGGTGGATAAGAAACTATTTTAGGAAATTACGCATTGAGTGCCTATATTCATGGCATATATGACCACAAATAATTAATCTAGAAAAATATTGATAATATTAAATCAAATTCAAATCTAAAGATAATTTGGGAAAATAAATCAGGATGACAAAACATCCTTTATTAGGTTACACTGGCAGCAGACAACATACCTACTCAAGATTAATCAATAATGAAGGAAATTGGAGGAAAAAGCACTGTGCTGCATTCCAAGATCCAAAGTCTCTGTTTTTTTCATCTTAAGAGGCATGTATATAGTCAATCCCTACTTTTTTTTCCAAGCATAGCCTTCTTGTTGTCTGTCTGATGACATGGAAAATAAACACCACAGGAGATCAGACCAATGTGGCTAAGTGTCCTTAGAGAAAGCTTTGTGGAAAGAATGGAACTCGAATTGCTTTCTGAAGCACAGATAATATTTATATAGTTGAGTCATGGAGATAGACAAGGAAATAAGTTGTTAGGGGTGAGTCTGGCACAGAAAGAGCTGAGATTTTGTAACTAAAAGCAAATTGGGCAGGCACAATCATATTGTAGAAGGCTTAAATTCAAGGCTAAAAAATAATTTTTGCTTTTATTTTTTTTCTCTGAGTCATGATGAGCCATTGAAAGTTTAATACATGGTGTTTTATAAATGGGTATTTTATGAAGCTTAATTCTGTAGCAGTTTTAGAACAGATCACAGTAGGTGAGACAAAGGTGAGAGCGTAGGCATGAAATGGAGAAGGTTTATATTGGAATATTAGCAGTGGAAATACAAGGGATGAAGTGATAAAGAATTACTTCAAAGGAAAAAATCCACTTGGCAGTATATAAGAAATAACTGATTCTATATCAAGTGCATTTCCCCCCAATGTTCAAAATTAAAAACAGAATGAGAACAAGGACAACTATTATATTTAAAATGGCTCACCCACTCTTTGTGAGAAAGTAATATGACCCTGTGAATGAATCAAAGCTACCAAGTAGTACAAAAACCATTCAGTCTTGTTCCAAAAACAGTTCCCATGAGGACATGCATACCAAATAAATTAATATCCACAGGAAAAGACACAGGCCTTTTATAACCTCATGTTGAACAACAAGATATATTCTGGCATTGAGGAAATGATGTCTCTAAAAACAAAATGGAATTCAATGAGCCTTTTAGTCATCGAAAAAATATTTTGGTAATCTAAGTGTCAACATTACTTGAAATCCAGAATTTAGCAATATGAAGCAATATGAAAGCAATTGAAAGGTCAGAACAGTTTTCAAAGGAAGCATTATGATGTTAAAGTATTTATAAACTCTGAAGAAGTAAAAGTAGATAATCATTGAGTCATACAGTTGGAAAGGCCATGTATGATAGATTATATTACAGAAGATTTCATTAGGTCATCTAGTTTAACCTCTTCAATGCAATGCAATAATTTATTTTAAATCATTCCTGACAGGCAGTTCTATTCTGCAAAATGAAAACCAGTCTCTTCCACTGGACAACTAATGACTACAGGTCCATTTTATCTTTCTCCCAAAACTGTTTCCCTCAACATCTATTTAATGATCTACTCTGGTGTTGGGAAATGCATAAAACAAGATTATTCTTCCTAATATATGGTAGTCCTTTAAATATTCCAAATTTGTCTTTACTGAAGATTTTGCCAGAGTAAATGTTCCAGATCCACTACTGATTATAATGAAAAAATATTTTACTATAATTATTTCCAAGAAAAAAGAGATCCATAAATGAGGGAGAATATGTCTTTGATCCACATGCTTCACGTAAATTACCTCATTTAATTTTTATCAAAACAGATGAAGAAAAAAACAGATGAAGGAAACTGGTTCTCATTTATGCTGTTTTTAAATGGATTTTTTAAAGTATTGTTATAAGTTCATTAACAATCTTTGGAATTAATTTGAATCCTTGGTTTTTTTCTTTGATTTTTAATTATTCAAACTTAATTTCCAACTTAGCAATTAACATTTGACTGTGTATATCTAAAGAAAGGTATAGGGTAACTCTAGGGAGGAAACATTTGCTGACCACAAGCACTACTCTTAAGGACATTTTTATATTGTTTCATTCAATCCTCCTATAATTTTATGAGGTAGATACCATGATCCCCATTTTACAGATAAGGAATTTGAGTTCACAGAGACTAAGCAATTTATCATAGATTATCATGGCAATGTAATCATCATGGTAGTAAGTGGTAGCTCTGGTATGCACACAGCTTGATTTCAGAACCTCTGCTTTTCCCATTTTAACAAATGCAGATTATAATGGCACCTATCTCATAGGGTGTTAGGAGGATTAAAATGCTAGTGCTTGGCAGTCTTCAAAAGCACCTGCTTAGTTCTGCATAGTAAAGTCTCTTCTTCCTAGTGAAATCTACTTAGCTCAGACCTTGTTCCTAGGGAGCTGGTTATTTAATTCCTCAGACAGTATTATCAGTAAATATATTTCCCAACTGCACAGTATCCTGGATTTGTGACATTGGAAGCCTTAAATATGCACCACATTTTTATTTTCTAATGGAAAAGGGCCAGGAATAGGTACTACAAATAATAAAATCCTAAAATGTTTTCGCTGACTCTCGCCTCATCTTTACCCCACTGCCTCTGCTAACCAGTTCAAGCTTCATCCTGATACCTCAGATAAAATGAAAATAGGAGCACACGACATCACTGCTTAAAACCTATCCATTGCTCTGGCAATACAATCTGAGTTTCTTAGCATGAAATAAAAAGTACTGATCAATCTGATCTTTGCCCACTCTTTTTGTTTCTTCCTTCTCTTACCTTGCCACAGTAATGGCAAATTGTGGGTAACTCACGCTGTTTCACACTTCTGTCAGCTGCATCCAAATATTCCACATAGAACCCAAGAGTCTCACTCTTAGATATTTATCCAAGAGAAATGAAGATAACATATATCCACACAAAAGTCTGTACACAAATGCTTATAGCTGTTTTATTCATAATCTTTTAAAAACTGTAAATAACAATAATGGCCATCAACTAGAAAATGAATTGACAAGCAGGCTAAATCCATGCATTGGAATACTATGCAGAAAAAAGGGAATAAACTACAGATACATGCAACAACATGGAGACTCTCAAATGCATTACGCTGAGTGAAAGAGGACAGATCCAAGAGACTATACACTATATTACCCCATTAATATGATATTCTAGAAGAGGCAAAATTATAGGGACAGAAAGAGATCAGTGGTTACCAGGTACTGAGGTAGGGGTGAGGAACTGAATACCAAGGAGCAAAAGGAAAATTTATCTGGTAACAGAAATGTTCTGTATTTTGTCTTTTTGTTTGTTTTTTTTAAAGATTTTATTTATTTATTTGAGAGAGAAAGAATGAGTGGTGGTGAGGGGCAGAGGGAGAGAGAGAGAAGCAGACTCCCCGCTGAGCAGAGAGCCCGATGCAGGGCTCGATTCCAGGACCCAGAGATCACGACCTGAGCTGAAAGCAGACGTTTAACCGACTGAGCCACCCAGGCAGGCACCCCAGAAATGTTCTATATTTTGATTGCAGTAGGAGTTACATGACTACATGCCACTGTAAATTCTTAGAACTGAACACCTAAAAGGAATGGACTTTGTTATATATAAATTATATCTTAATAGACCTAACCTTAAAAAATTCATGTATCTTTCATGCTTGTCCAATCCTTCATTTATTTTTTAAATAATGTTGTTCATTTTTAGACAATGCTTGCCCATTCTTCAAATCCAAGCCTTAGGGGCACCTGGGGGTTGCAGTCAGTTAACCGACCGACTCTTGGTTTCAGCTCAGATGGTGATCTTATGGTTGTCAGGCTCCATGCTCAGCGTGGAGTTAGCTTGAGATTCTCTCTCTCTGCCCCTCCTGCTCGTGCTCTCTCTCTCTAATACATAAAACCTCAAAAAAAAAAACAAAAAAAACTCAAGCCTTAAGTGTCAATCTTCTTCAAGAAATGATCCCTCAACTCCCAAGCTAGGCTATGGGCTCCTTCCCTGGGCTTTTCTATCCCCTGTGCTAGTATCTGTTTCTTCTGATGCGTAACTATTCAGTACCACCGACACTGCACCACAAGCTCCATAAGGGAAAAAACAAAGTCTTATTCATCTTTATATCCCCAGGAACTCAATGAAATATAAGAACTAACAAATGTTTGTTACATGGACTAAAATTATGTTTGGAACTTTACTGGCTTCTAAAACAGATGTGGAAATTATAGAACATACTTGACTTAACTCAAGTCTATGACAATTGTATAAAGTTTGTTTGCACATTAGAAATAGCATAATAAAGTTACTACCACATAGTTTAATTATAATACAATCCTTTAAAACATTTATACAGATATAATTATAGGGTTGTTCTAGTCTGATTTATTTTGCATATCTTTGCTGGTAAAATATCTGTTAGATATACGCTAAATACAGGAGAATAAAACATCTCAGAAGTTCTAAAAATATATTATTTACAGCAGTTAATGTTTTAATAGTTCTTTTGCTTTTATTATATTTTGAGCAACTTTTTAATCTCAATTTATGCAAATATGTGCATATAAAATTATAATGCTCTCTGGACTAAGGCAACTGAGAAATCTCATTGGTCAAAGAGACGTTTATAGGATGAAGATAATCCATGCAAATTAAAGAGCTCAACTGAGCCTGTTTGTAATATTCCAAATTGCTTACTCTATCTTCTTTCCTGAGACACAAAAACACATTTTATGGCCTGATTGTGATGCAGTGCTGTTGGGAAAATAGTTATTATGAGATAATTATATCCCAACAGAATTCGAGGCACTTGGCTGCTCTTTGTATAGAATGTCACCTGAGGGGTGAGATTTCCATAACCAGTTTTATTCTAGTAGAGCTGTTATTCTGATTCATAGCCTGCTCTGTTTTCAAGCATTAGGCCACTGAAATGATGTTTATCAATCAAAAGAAAAATTAAGAAAAAAATAGAAATGCATGTTGCACTAAGATTATGAATTCAACATCTAAAACTTACATTGACTCTCAGGTAAAAAAATGAGAATATATTTGCATCAGCAAGCAAAATTTATTAAAAGAATCAGAAGGCAGTCACAGACCCTGCAATGATTTTACCATCATGATAGTCACCATCCCCAGTCAAAACACGAACAGGCCTTCCGTTATAGAATGGTGGATGGGGACCAGGGCTACCACAGCACTGAAATGGAATGTTTATACACCTCAATACCCATCACATGCAAATGATGTAATGGTTACATAATTTCATTTTCTAGAATGTATAATCTCACCTACTTATAATGATTACTGATAAATTATAAGACCCAAAACTAACTCTTATCATGAAAAATATCAAGAGGTCTAAAGCTTTGGAATAAATATGAACTTTAAAATAAAATAAAAGTAGAGGTGCCTGGGTGGTTCAGTCGATTAAGCATCCTACTCTACGTTTCGGCTCAGGTCATGATCTCAGGGTCTTAAGATTGAGTCCTGTGTCATGGTCCAGGCTCAGCGTGGAGTCTGCTGAAAACTCTCTCTCCTTTTCCCTCTGTCCCTGCTCTGGCCCCCACCAAAATAAATAATCTTTAAAATGAAATAAAATAAAAATAAACATTAAAAAGAAATAGGCTGAGCTATCTTGATCACCGAGTTTTGTTCCCTTCCCTTTTCCTATCCATGCTCCCCTCTCCCTACTTTCCTTTCTTCCTGTCTATTTCAGTGACCAAGGATTAATGGATGGAACCACAGACAGAATTTCCTTTACCCTAAATTGACTCCTAGCTAATAGTATTATAGTGAAATTTCATTTTAGTTTTAAAATAGATACATTAGCACATACTTTTTAAAAGATTACTTGAATAAAATGTCCATGCCATACTGTGCATGCATAATAATTTTTAATACTAATTTTAATTAGCAAATATTTAATTTACTAGTAACCATAAGCCAATTATTTCATAATGTTTGTTTTGTTTTTCAGTCTCTAACAATATTAGGAATGTTTTTTGGTCTCTAAATTAGCTACAATGAAATCAAATTATACTGAAGTAAAGTAGACACTTGGAGAAACATTTATTTTTGCACTTAAATGGTCAATATTTAATCAGTAGGTTAAGTATCCAATTTCAGGGTTCAAACGCAGGGTGGCTGCTACCAAAAAAGTTACCAGTAAATAGTAAGAGTGTTCTTTCATTTAGCCCTATATTGCTGTCTATTATCACTAAGCTGTTGTGGACAAAACCACAAAAAAGTTGAATTGGTCATAAACTTAAAAAATGAATGCATGAGACATGGTCAGCTTTGCATGACTCATTTGAGGATGAAGGATAATACACCCACTGCAATGCGATTTCTTTTCTCCATGAAGTGTGCTGTCCTACTCTCAATATATTTCATGGCAGGGACATTTAATGGTGCAATAAAAATGCAAACATTTAATTCTTCCTGCCAAATACTCAGTGGCAATAAATCATATCACACATGAAGCAAAACTAGGCAAGCAATTTGCTACGTAGTTAGCAATATTCAAAATTGTGTCATAATATACTCTTTATTTTCTTGATTCCTTAGCCCTTTCTCAGCACATACTACTTTTGTTCCAGTGATGAAAATATAAATATGATGTTACTTACCTCTTCCTTTGATGTCTATGTCTGTTGTTATTTTTGGTGAGAATAAACATTAAATTGTATACCAAACTTAAACTACAGCTCTCAACCACTAGCTTCCAGACCACAAGTAAATTAGGAAAGAGATCTTGATCTCTTTTTATCTTTGATAGAAAAAAAGTCAAGTCCAAATTACTAACAGTGGGTTTTTCTTTTCTTTCTTTCTTTCTTTTTTATCTTAAAACTCTACAGGCTGGGTCATAATTTTCCTCTTGACTTCTCATTCCTTACTCTTCTTATTATCTTTCCTATTCTAATATTCTAGGTCCTGTCACAAAATACTGTTTCATGCTCTATGAAACAGTTAGATCATATGTAAGGGCATCTGTACTACTGAAATAAACAAGAATCTGTGCTTAATAGGAGCTGGGTAAATCTGTGCCAATGGTGGCCTCATTGGAGAGGTATTAAATAAATACTGATGGGATTATCTGGTCTTAGGAAATAGGGAAAAAAGAACCAGTGTCAGGTATATTCACGTACCATAAGTACCATATGAAGAACACCAATTATACCCCACATTCATCAATAACTGTTAGTTACGAAATGTGCAAAAAAAATGTTCTGTGTGTTATTTTAAGAGAGATAAACTTGGTAATAAATGTTCCCTGGCCCTGTCTTGTGTGGGATCAGCCAGCACAATATGAGCACCTACTTCGAACAATGAAATGTATTCAGTGCAGCAGGAAAAGTTGAGCACATAATCACGAGCCACATTATAATGGTTATTTGTAGCTGTGTTTGTACAGGTGATGTCTTGGTTTCTTTAAGGACAAGAGAGCTAGTTATGTACTGTTAGCAGCACATCAAAGTCTGAGACGATTCATTCCTACCTCCTTTAGGTCATTGTAGATTGAAGCAGAAGAGAAGAACCCTGGATTTTCAGAGGACTCTAAACCAGTATTGAAGAATGTAAGGGAGAGAAGGGACAATGGATTGATGCCTCTGTTTCCTTCCTTGTCTACCTCACACCAGAAAACAAGCCTCTGTTTAAAAGCCTTGGCAGTGGATGCTAATTTTCCTAGTCCACATGGCTCAAGAAAAACAGGGATGAGTTATTTCTTACTTTTTGTAAATTTGTTACAGGTCCGAGTCAAGGCTTTGTAGGGAGTATATGACTATGATTTTTTAAGCCAAACATAAAACTTGAACCCTAGATTAGCATTAAATATATGAAAAGTAAAAAGCAGAAAAGTAATTTATAGTTTATGTGGTATAGTATAGTTTATGCACAGTTTTCTTCAGGAATGTCTCTATTGCCTATTTCTGACATGGTATCTCTTGTATCTTCAAAGCCAAGGCCTTTTTGTCTTACTTCTATCTCCCTTGAGCTACCTATAAAAGCTATACATGCTTCCAAGAAAAAGAAGAATAGGAGAAAGTGATTAACAGTGAAAAATAAAGACTACAGCATTTGGATCCACGATATACCTTTTAACCTACAAGGGGTCAGCATAAAAGGGGAAAATAAAAACTGAGTTAAAAGCAGTTTTAGATGGGCTTCAACTGTTGATCAAGAAAAAACTGGGACTCTTTCTCATACCAGTCACTATCCCAAAGCTTAAAATAATAAGCAAAGAGGAAAAGTATGACTTGAGAGTTACTTCTATCTGTAAATTTCTATTATCAAAAGGGTAATGCATATAAATTGGAGTTTGATATAATTACCAAGCTCCAGATTCTGGGCTCTAGTTATAGAGAGAGATAACTAAATTCTTCAATATGCTTCTATTCAGTCATTGATCTGACTTCTCCCATAGTTTCTTAGGGATAGAACATTTTATTTGAAAAATATTACGAATCATTGCTATAGTTCCTAAAACACTTTTAAGTGAGACTTTGTCCATTTTGTTCACTGCTATATTTTCAGCTTCTCAACAGTCCCACACACAAACTAGGACCCAATAAAGAGTTGTTGAAGAAATGAAAAGTATGCAGTTTGATTTACTTTGGGAACTGAGAAATTCCGGCCACATTTTCAATGTCCATGTAGAAGGTTCTAGGTTTGTTGCCATTTATGGATATGATATAATATAGATTGCTTAAAGTACTATAAAACTAAAACTAATATAATACTGTATGTTAAAGGAGCAAGATGGCGGAGGAGTAGGAGGCTGAGATAGTGTCAGATCCCAGAAGTTCAGCTAGATAGATATCAAACCACTCTAAACACCTACAAACTTAACAGGAGATAGAAGAGAAGAAGAACAGCAATTCTAGGAACAGAAAATCGACCACTTTCTGGAAGGTAGGATGTGCGGAAAAGTGAATCCAAAGCGATGGGAAGATAGACCGTGGGGGGAGGGGCTGGCCCCCGGGCAAGCCTCAGAGCAGCGGAGCACAAAACCGGAACTTTTAGAAGTCTGCTCCACTGAGGGACATCGCTCCAGAGGCTAAGCGGGGGGTGGAGCCCTCGTGGGGAAAGTGTGGTTTCAGGACCCGTGGGGTCACAGAAAGACCGGGGGTGTCTGAGGGTGTCAGAGCTCCCAGGTATCAGAATGGGGAAGCCAACGGCAGAGACCAAGCCGAACAGTGGGCTAGCAGCTCAGGCTTACCTTAAACTGTGATCTGAGGCACAGTCAGACCACTGCTCTTCAAGCAGGGACCCCACAAGGGGCAGATCCAGAAAGACCCTCTCCTTCCTCCTCCGGGAGGAGTGGCACGGCAGTGCGCAGCAGGAATCTGCTGGGTTTGGAGACTCCAAACGGGGCTGTGCGCCAGAGACAGAAACGCTCAGTAACAGACCCAGTGAGCTCGGAGTGCAGCCAGAGACCAGGGAGACGGGAGGGATTGACTGATTTTCTCTGAGGGCGCACTGAGGAGTGGGGCCCCGAGATCTCGGCTCCTACGGGCTGGAGACTGAGAGGCCACCATTTTCATTCCCTTCCTCCAAAGCTGTACAGAAAGCGTTCAGGGAACAAAAGCCCCTGAGAGCGCACCCAAGCAGATTACCTAGCCTGGCCCCTGGCAAGGGCAGTGCAATTCTGCCTCGGGCGAATACACCTGAGAATCTCTGCAACAGGCCCTTCCCCCAGAAGATCAGCAAGAATATCCAGCCAAGACCAAGTTCACTGAACAAAGAAAACTGCAGAACTCCTGAGTTAGGAAAAAGCAACACACAGAATTCATGGCTTTTTTTTCCATGATCCTTTAGTCTTTCAGAGTTAAATTTTTTTAATTTTATTTTTTTCTTATTGTATTTTTTTATTTTATTTTTCCTCTTTCCTCTTTTTAATGTTTCTTAACTAGTATCTTATCAATACCTTTTTAAAAATCTTTTCTAATTTTCACTGTTACATACATATTTTATCCCCTCATTGTATTTAACCTTATTTTTTTGTATACATATAGGGTTGGGTTTTTTTTTAATTTTGGGATACAATTTCTTCTAATAGATCAAAATATACCCTAAATCTAGCACACAGTTTGGTTCTAATCTCCAGCCCGATCACATTCTTTCCTCTTTTATTCTTTTTTTTTCTCTTTTTCAACCAACCTCTTATCAATCCCTGTTTTAGAATCTCTTTTAATTTGGGGCACCTGGGTGGCTCAGTGGGTTAAAGCCTCTGCCTTCAGCTCAGGTCATGATCTCAGGGTCCTGGGATCGAGCCCGGCATCAGGCTCTCTGCTCAATGGGGAGCCTGCCTCCCCTCTCTCTCTGCCTGCCTCTCTGCCTACTTGTGATCTTTCTCTGTCAAATAAATAAATAATATCTTAAAAAAAAGAATCTTTTTTAATTTTTATCTTTACACTCATACTCCATCCCTTCATAGTGTTTACCCTTATTTTTGTATAAGTTTTTCTTTCTTTAAAATTTTGGGAGGTAGTTTCTTCTAACAGACCAAAAACACCCAAAATCAGGTGTGGGGCTCTGTTCTAATCACAAGTCTAATATATATATATATTTTTTTTCTTTTTCTCTTTTTTCTTTTCTTTTTTTTCTTTTTTCTTTTTTTTTTTCTCCCCTCCCCCTTTTTACTTCAATCCCTGGTTTCAGCTCCCTTCTGATTTTTCTGGGGTCGTTGCTACCCTTTTAGTATTTTGTTCTCTCATTCATCTATTCTTATCTTGATGAAATGACAAGGCGGAAAAACTCACCACAAAAAAAAGAACAAGAGGCAGTACCGATGGCTAAGGACCTAATCAATATGGACATTAGTAATATGTCAGAAATAGAATTCAAAATGACAATTATCAAGGTGTTAGCTGGGCTCGAAAAAAGCATGGAAGATATCAGAGAATCCCTGTCTGGAGAAATAAAATCCCTTTCAGGAGAAATAAAAGAACTAAAATCTAACCAAGTTGAAATCAAAAAAGCTATTAATGAGGTACAATAAAAAATGGAGGCTCTTACTGCTAGGATAAATGAGGCAGAAGAGAGAATTAGTGATATAGAAGACCAAATGATGGAGAATAAGAAGCTGAGAAAAAGAGAGATAAACAGCTACTGGACCATGAGGGGAGAATTCGAGGGATAAGTGATACCATAAGACGCAACAATATTAGAA
>CM052887.1:18904409-18985484 GCA_028534135.1 Potos flavus
ATTACCCTACTGGGTATTTACCCTAAAGATACAAATGTAGTGATCCGAAGGGGCACGTGTACCTGAATGTTTATAGCAGCAATGTCCACAATAGCCAAACTATGGAAAGAACTTAGATGTCCATTAAGAGATGAATGGATAAAGAAGATGTGATATATATATACAATGGAATACTATGCAGCCATCAAGAGAAATGAAATCTTGCCATTTGCAAGGACGTGGATGGAACTAGTGGGTATTATGCTAAGCGAAACAAGTCAATCACAGAAAGACAATTATCATATGATCTCTCTGATATGAAGAATCTGAGAGGCAGTGCGGGGGGTCGTGGTGGTGGGGGAAGGAAATGAAAGAAGATGGGATCAGGAAGGAAGCAAACCATAAGAGACTCCTAAACTCACAAAATAAACTGAGGGTGGCTGGGGGGTAGGGGCAGATAGGGATAGGGTGGCCGGGTTATGGACATTGGGGAGGGTATGTGCTATGATAAGTGCTGTGAAATGTGTAAGCCTGATGATTCACAGATATGTACCCTGGGGCAAATAATACATTATGTGTTAAAAAAAAATACTGTATGTTAACTATACTGGAATTAAAATTAAAAAACCTAACGAAAGAAAAAGAAATGGAAAAGGCTCGCCTTGTAAGTAGAAAGTCACTGGAATAAATCACACAAAAAAATACTTTTCTAAAAATATTAATTTTCCTATTCTTTTGTCTTATCTAAAACACCTGCCATTAGCAACTACCTTAAATATTAATTTAGCTGTATTAAGACACTATGCTATCTGCTATAGACTGAATGTTTATGTCTCCCATCCTCCAATTCATATGTTGAAATCCTAAACCCCTAATACGATGATATTAGAAGGTGAGGCCTTTGATAAGTGATTAAATCATGAAGCCCTCATGAACAGGATTAGTGTCCCTATAAAAGAAACCCCAAAAGCTCCCTTGCCTCTTCTGCTGTGTGATGGCACAGCAAGAAGACAGCAGTCTATGGACCAGGGAACAGGCTCTTACCAGACACAAATTGGCCCGCGCCTTGATACTGGACTTTTCAGTTTCCAGAACTGTAAGAAATAAAATTCTATTTTTTTAAGCCCCTAGTCTATAGTATTCTGTTGTAGAAGCCTTAAAAGATGAAGAAATTATCTGAGAGAATTAATATTTTAACGGGCTAGTAAACTAACAATGATGAGTTTATTTCCTACCCAGTCATTTTACAAGAGAACAAGATTAAGAGATATTAAGAAAAGACAACCATTACCACAGAGCTCTGTCAGAGTCTAAAGGGGAATCACAGGAAGGTAGCCAAGGGTTAGTGTGAAGGACTGGAACTCAAAACAATCTTTACTTACTCAATAATTGTGTGTAGGGCCACTTTTATGAAAAATGATTCTCGCGTAATCATATATAGTTTAGAGATAGGAAGTAGCACAGAGCAGTGTGGCCTGAGTCAGGAAACCTGACTGTAGTCTCAGCTCTGCCAAAGAGCCATATAAGCTTGGGCAACACATTTAATATCTTTGGACGTCACGTCCCAAGTCTGTAAAATGAAAGTATCGAACTAGATAGACTCTAAAGGCTGTTCCTGCAATAAAATTCTATGATCTCTTGTCTTTTAGCTGATTTGTCACAGAACATTTTAATATCATTGATTTTTTAATAGCATAAAAAGTAAAACAAACACTTGAAACTTATTGCTACCATACTACGAGCATACAATGACAGATTTATTAAAAAAAATGACAGATTTATTATAACCATATATGCAAAATGCACTTGAAACTTGAATGGATAACTTTCAGTTTATACCTTTAAATAACATGAGAAAATAGATCAGAATAACAGACCTTGCTTTAATAATAATACATAAAAATGGGTCTTAAAATCACATAAAATATTTTTTAATTAGGAAGGCTACTGAGTTGCTAAGAGAGTAAAACTTAAACGTTCTCATCACAAGAAAAAAATGATTTGACTATGTATGGTGATGAGTATTAACTAGACTTATTGTGGTGAATATTTAGCAATATATACAAATATTAAATCAGTATGTTGCACACCTGAAACTAACAGAATGTTACATGTCAATTAAACCTTAATAAAAAGAAGAAAAGTTACAAATACTCAAGGATATATATATATCTCCCTCACTATATATAGATAGATACGTATAGATATATATTATATATATCCATATAGATATATATAGATACGTATGTCCCTCAACCTTCTATCACATGATATCTACTAAAGATATACCATATATATGTGTGTATATATACACTTAGAGAGAAAAACACACACATATATAGCAGTTTTGTAAGTGTGTGAGGGGTGTTTCACCTCTTTCTTTCTTTCTCACTCTTCTCACAACACATTTTTAAAGAAGGCGTGATAAATGAAAACATTAGAATGAATGACAGAAATTGAGGACCTGGCATAGACCCAGGGAGAAGAAAAGAACAATTATTTCAGTAAACACTTATTAGTAAATTATGTTCTAAATGGGAAACATACATCTCACATATACATGGTGGTTATATATTGGCACATTATAGGTTTTTTTCTTTATATTGCTTTTGAATCTCACATTGGCAAAATAGTATTAATGGGTGGTGAGTCGACTGGTGGTTACTTCCTTTCCTATAAAATATGAGCAAAGGTGACTAATTCATTTGACAAAATTGTAATTGATAATTGCTCGACTCACCCTCACTTTTCAACTGTATTTCTAAGTTCCAATACCATGGTTCACTAATATTTTTCTTATAAAGAGATATTTCTTATTTCCTCAAAGTCTTATGATTAATGGCTTTTAATGAAGATTGGAAAGGAGGTACACATCATAAAAGTCACCGATCAATGGTTTCAACAACTCATCTTCTCATTCATTTATCAAATCTTTACTGAATATAACATACTAGGCATTGGTTTGCTTAAAATGTGATGTGATAAGTGATTTAATAGAGACACTGAAAAGTGCTTTGGAAGGATGGAATGTGTAACTTCTAAGAAAGGAAAAAACAAACCCATCTCCTGACATCCAGAAGGTAGCTTGGTACTTACAAGGAAGCCTTGTTATTCTCCTATAGGACATAAATAATCAATAGAATATCAACTTCAGACAAGCTCAGTCCAAGACCATGATAAGGTGAGGACAAACAAGGCCACTTCATAACTTTTTCTAAGCACAGACAAAAACGAGGTTACTGTACTACCCACGAAATGACAGACTTCATTTTCTCTCAACTAAAATGAGTGACCACTGCTTCTTTACCAATTGAAGCTTTATCCTCACTCTAGTCTCCCCTCCCTCTAGATTAGACTTATTGAGATACTCAATCATAAAATTGTTCCCACTTTCTGACAATAGGGAGAAGCCTGATTTTTCAGACCCTCTCTCAAATCACCCAACCAAAGCCAAATCCTATAAGAGGTTCTTTCTAACATCCTCTTACTGAAATGCCTCATGGTTCCACTGAAAAATAAATGACATCCCTTGCCGCAAGGAGTAATAAACCCCACCTGTTTAGCTGCAGATGTGTGCCTGGTGGTCTGAGCCTGAGGCCATTGCACTCCTCTGGACTGGCCAGAGGAAGGTGATAACCTCACAGAGGAAGAGGTCCAGTGACATAGTTGAGTTCTGGAGAATGAGCAGGGATGAGGATGGAGTGGAACAAAGAACTGCCTTCTAGGCAGATGGAACAGGAATTGCAAAGGACCAGAAAACACTCTTTGCTACTCTTCCACAAATACAACACAGCCCCGTACTTCAAAGCTCAGATAAAATTACCTCTTTTCTGTAATCATTCCAATTCCTTCAGAAAAAAAAAGCGTCTTTAAATTCTTATGGGACTCACTGTTTATGATACTAAAATAATAATAGTTAACATTTACATGGCCTTCCGCATGGGTCAGGCACTATTCTAACTCCTTCAGTCTCTAATCTTCTGAGATAGGTACCACTTAGTGACAAACTTGGGATTTGAATATAAGAAGTTTGACTCTTGATTCTAACCCTTAATCACGATAGTGTAATGACAAAATTATACCATCTTTCTAAATTTGGTAATTTATCATACACCACAGTGACATATATTAGACCCTTATAATATTACTGAACTCTTCAACTGTGAGTTAACCTCTCAGATTATATGCTTCTTGAAGAGGAACTTATGACTAACCCCTTGAGTATCCCTCATAGTAGCTACCAAGCCACAGAGATTAGATTAATTTACATTAATCGAATTAATTAATCACATAAGTCACATAAATGAAGCAACTAATTGATCCACTTCATCAGTGCTTCTCAAACTTGAGTGTCCATTAGATTCTCCTGGAGGACCTGTTAAAACGCAGATGGCTGCGCCCCATCCTCCAAATTTCTGAATTTGTGGGTCTGAGGTGGAGCGTAAATTTTGTATTGCTAACAAGTTCTCAGGGCAGGCTGACACTGCTGGTTTAAGGAGTTCTCTTTGAGAACTACTGCTCTACATTATTTCAAATAATAAATGTTATCTATTTAGGTGACACAAAATGTGATGTACACTTCACTACAGAAACATACACAGCCCAAATTGTAGAAATACAGGAAGTTGTATGGATTAGAGAGTCTTAATTTCATGGATGTGATCAATTTGAGAGTGAGATTCTAATTAATTAAAAATAACTGCTGAACTTATAAACAAACTTGAATAAAATACTTCATCTTCACATATGCCTACAAAGAAGATCATCTCAAATTTGATTATGATTTATCCGGAAGAGTATTTTTGACAACGTCTCCTTTGGGCTGCAATATCAATGAAAATATGCAATACATCATAGCTTTCAAGTATGAATCGCATTGTAAATACAGAAAAAAATTACCGAATGTTTTCTGTATCTGTCAGAAAAAGAAAGTCTAGTCACATTGACATCTTCATAATAATTAAACAACACACACAATTTAGCAGACTGACAGATAAAGAAGCTGCCTATGTCAGGTCGATTACCAAACCTCAGCAGACAATCCCCTCTAGAAATCACTTATAATTTCTATAGTAAATAATTTATAAAGATCCATTTCATGACTTAAGTGGTCACCGAAAAGGCACTATTTACAAGCCACAAATTAAAATAAAGTATTAATAATAAATTAAAAGCACCGTATCAACATCTCATGTATCAAAACCACAAGCAACAGATCCCAAAGGGCTAAGAAACTCATTATTACTTTATGTCAAGAAGGTCCTTTTGCCAGAGAACTCTCTGCTCCTCCCATATTCCACCTCATCAACAGGCTTTAATTTCATCCATGGCAGCTATCCAAGCCTGGGTTACTTATGCCTTGCTGCCACCAGAGTGAGAGCCTCATGAATCAGCTGAAATTGGCCAACGCATCCCTCTTGCTTCAGGATTTGCTCCATGGGCTTCTGCGACAGTGGTTGGTCATGAGCTGTTTGCCTGATTCTTGGACCACTATTCTTGCTCTACTTTTTCAAGTCCTCCTGATCCTTACAAGCTGTGTCTCCTCTGACCCTTGGCCTCTGGATCTCTGCTCATTTGCTTTTCAGTCGACTGCTATCCTGATGCTGGGCTTTCCAATTGGACCTGCTCTCTAGGGGCCGGGTTTGTGCCAACTCTTCTTGACCCATACTCTTAATTATTATATCTTACTGCCTCTTACTCTGAAGTTGTCTTTATAATAGGGATGCTTATAACCACCTTGTAAGTTTTTGTTTTACTTATTTTTAATATTTTTAAAGGAGGAGAATAAAAAATGAGAGGAAAAATCATTGGTTTGTACAGGTGACTTTACCTTTATGAACAAAACATTAATGTCAGCACAGACCTCAAGGTGCTATATAGCACTTGAGACATTCTTTGGGACCATCCTCTTGTTCCCTCTCTGCTGCCCTCATCTCTTACTTGATCTAAATTTGTTAAATTACAATTCTGACCCCTTCCAACTTATGATTTCAAGGAAGATTAGGAACAACTGGTCAGCAGGTCTATTGAACAGCCTCTGATAGACTTGAAGGGCATTATTTAATTGTCCCTGTGCTTTCTCTTCTACAATTATATTTTCTTCAACTTTGTCCTCACAGCTTTCTTTTCCCATCTTTATTCATGTTTGTTATCCTCATAACTTTTGTTGAATTCTCTATATCTCTTCTCATGTGTAAACTCATAGCTCTAGAATAGTCTATTCAGAAGACAATAGCTTGGTGTGTCCTATCCCATTTGTTACTTTTTTTTAATGCTTCATTTAAAAAAGTAAACCAATGTAGGCTTCCCAGTGGATTTTGTGCTATACAATTATATCTTTGATTTTGGAAAAATTACAAAGAACCAAGTCAAAATCAATCTTCATGTTCTGAAATTGTTTCAGTTTCTTTTTATTCCTGGGGAATTATGTTCAGTCACTGATGACTTATTTGCCTGTCCTCTCACTACTATCCCAAATTCAGTGTTAAGTGAGTGCAAGGATGGAGGAAATAGGATAGGGAATTTATTGTTCTAGCAGCAGCAAAGTACATTGCTTTTCAAAAACAATATAGGACACAACAAAATAAGCCATCGAATAGAATCAAAAGTCATCACTCTTTTCTAGGTTGAAATTATTTGTTTTTTTACAAAGTCATATCACTATTATCCTGAACAGTAGTATCTTTATGAAATGTGTAACTTTATTAACCACTGCTCTTAGGTTGTTTTGAGGCATAAACTAAGGTGACAGGCATGTTCTTCTCTGATGATACCTTTCTTCATTCAACAAATAAGTGAGAATATTAACTGCCACCTATTTTCAACTCCTAGAATAATTACAGTATGTATTTTTAATTAAGATAATTTTAAATACTACTTTATGGTTTCTACTACTAATATGCTTTATCTGTGGATAAATACTTTTATTAGTTATCTAAGTACATTTTATGGTACATGGATATTATGGGAATAGAAAGAATTTAGTCTAATCTAAAGCTATAGTCTTTATTTTATTCTCCATACATTAGTCATGGTTTCAGGTTTGTTGAATTTTCCTCTTTTTGTGGTTAATATGCCTATTTTCTTTCCTTTACTTTGGCAATAAAGAGGATATAGCATAGCACCTGGTATTAAGTTCCAGTTATTTCCATTTTTTGAGTACATTCACTTCAGGGAAAAAAAAATTCTTTTAAGTTTAAGAAGAATATTTTACAGCATGTAACAGATACTCAGAACTATTGTCCATTATGCATCATGTTCCCTAGGAGCAAATTTAATTAAAAATCTACTCTTTAATTAATTTTTATTTAAAAATTCAAGCACAAAAATAATCGAGAAGCCCCACACAAGACCAATAAGCACACCCAGATATATACATATTACAAAGCTATGCTCTAAATATGCAAAGCAAACAATGAATCTTGGAACACTGAAAAAATAAAATAAAATTAATAAAATAAATAAAAATAAAAAATAAAAAATAAATAAATATGCAAAGCAACAGGACAATTTTACTATCGTGATACTCAGACTCTTACAGTGTTTTTCAAAAGTTTGGATTGTTTATAGATAAAATTTTAACACCGAATCTGAATTAGCTGTCTCATGTATGCTTTTTTTTTTTAAGATTTTATTTATTTGTCACAGAGAGAGAGCATAAGCAGGGGGAGCGGCAGGCAGAGGGAGAGAGAGAAGCAGGCTCCCTACTTGAGCAGGGAGACTGATATGGGACTTGAACCCAGGACCCTGGGATCATGACCTGAGCTGGAGGCAGAGGCTTAACTGACTGAGCCACCCAGGCGTCCCTCATGTATGCTTTCAAAAGTACTGTATGTGGAAGCACACAAGATGGAATGTAGGTATATTGATAAAAAGAGCTGAGTTTGAAGAGCCAAATCTAAAACAAGTGCATCATGAGTTGGTGAAATCACGGAGAATTGTCAGGTTGAATCAATGGGCTAAAAATATAATCTCTACAAAAACTGGGGTTCAAACTTCTAGAATGCTGTAACAGCATATTTATCCAATCGTAGTCCTTTTATGTGGTTTCTGACCTAGTGTTGCTGGTTTTGAATATTTAGTCTATGATTTTAAAGTCTATAACTTAAAACATTATCTTCTAAATTTTTTGTCATTTTCTAAATTTGCATGTTTTAAAAATTAAAAGAATACTTCTCAAAAAGACAAAAATAAATTCTATATTAGGTAACAGAAAAATTACCTAATAGCTAAGAGTTCAATGTTTATAACTTATTTCCTAAATCTATGGTTCCTAAAACCAACTGGAGAGAGATACTGAGATTCTTTAGTACCTCAAACCATACTATGCATACTGCATCTGCTGTGGCCTTTACTCAGCTGTGGGTGGAAGGAACAGAAGAAAAAAGTGAGCCACAAATCTGTCCATTTGATTTTTTTTTTTTTTTGACCATGAGGTGTCTGTGAAATTAGAAAACATTTTCCTCTATTAAAAAAAAAACAAACTCATAAATTCTTACTTTTAGGAAGCCTATAAATAAAGAAGATTTTCAATTACCAAGCAACAAGCGAAACTATAGTTACAAGTACAGTTGCAGTTTTTACATAGAGTTGGCAAGCATGTTAATAAGGAATCTACTTTCTGAATAGCTCAGGGTTTGTGTAAATGATACTGTTTATCATGCCACTGTTAAAATAACCAACATATCTTAAAGCACTTTGTGTGTGAAGAAATTCATAAAATAAAAAGCACTGAGTTCTGCATGAAAGAATATAGGATATCAATCTCATTTTATCTTATACAGAAGAAACCTTTAGGGTGTTGGTATAGTAAGCGAAGCATACAATTTGCAGAAACTCTAGAGACTGTCATTTTTGTTACATGAGCTTGTATTTTTTTTCCAAAAGATTTATATTACTATATTTTTAACTACTATTTTCAATTTAAGACAGAAGATGAACTTGAGTTTTCCTTAAGTATATTTTAGCCTCACCATCACTTCTTCCACAACGTCTTCAAAAAGGTACTTTAGGACACTACCATTTCCTGTCTAATTGTAACATTATCTGAAACTGTTAATGGGGCGCCTGGGTGGTTCAGTCATTAAGCGTCTGCTTGGCTCAGGTCATGATTCCGGGGTCCTGGGATTGAGTCCCTGCATTGGGCTTCCTGTTCAGTGGGGAGCCTGCTTTTCCCTCTCCCACTTCCCCTGCTTGTGTTCCCTCTCTTGCTGTCTCTCTCTCTGTCAAAAAAATAAATAAATCTTTAAAACAAATAAAAAATAAAACTGTTAATATTTATCCAGTCATGGTAAAGATATCATTTCAGAAGGGAGTATAAAATGATATGAAATTTAAAAAGGAAGTCCTCTCTCTCTCCCTTTTCTCCAGAAAGACAAGCTAAATAGCTCCTCATGTTATACTCAAAATGTTATTTTACAAATTTAAAAAGTTAAAAAAATTATAAATTTAGTAACACAAATATAATCATGTATACATATAGTCTGGCAAGTTGGACTACAAGATAAACAGCTTGAAATTGAATGCTGGATCTGAAAGTACTTGCATTTGAGATTTTGATAGCTATTGCTAAACTGTCCTTCAAAAAAAAAAAAAGCTACCATCAAAAGTATATGAGAATAACTATTTCTTCCAACACTGGGTCCTATTAAACATTTCATTTTTTTTCAGTCTTGATGTTAGTCTATATGAGCAAGGGTGAGCAACTTGCCAAATGTTTATTTTTATTTTGCTCTTTCTGAAACTGCTCATGTCATTTGATCATTTTTTCTTGGGTTGTTCATTTTTTGCTATTGATTTCTGAGAACTCTTTGTATATAATAAATTACCACATGCTTGGCAAAAGCTTCTCCAGCTTATTGTTTGTCTTTTGTTTATGGCATTTTCAACTCTCTGAAGTATTTAATTTATATATATAAGATACATCCATGTTTTCCCTTAAAGCCTCTGAATTCATGGGATATGTACAGAGGTCATCTTACTACAAGTATTTTAACTTTTCTTACCTTATGAGAATAAGGTAAGAAATATTTCTTCTTACCTTAAATAAATAAGGTAAGAATATTTCTTCCTTCCCTTCTCTTTCCTTTTTATGTTTAAAACTTTAGTCCATTTGTAATTCAATTTTATGTAAGAGTGTAAGAATAGAGCTTTATACCTCTATAAATGGTTAGGTGGTGTTTCAACATAATTTACTGTCCAGCCTATCTCAATGAACAAAAATGACACCTTAATCACATATCCCTCTAAGTCTGTTTCTTGTTCTTCTATTATTTTCCACTAACCCTCTATTCTTGTACCATTGCAACACTATTTTAATTATCAGTGATATGTTGTAATGTATTTTAATATCTAACAAGGCTAACTTTGCAGGTTAATCTAGAGAGTTTTCAATAAATACAATGGAAAGTCAATGGTCAAAGGGATGACAGAGAGCATCTAGTTCAGCTTCTTTAATTTACAGATGAGGAAAGTAAAGACCAGGGAGGTACAGGATTTATGCAACATTCCACAGAAGTCCATGGGAACGTGGGCTGCCTGCCTAGTTTCCTAGCTCTCACTCATCCTTCTGAACCATGCTAGTAACTATAAGCAAATACATTGCCATAGACATCAGTATGTCCCAAATTATTCCTGATTGTTTCTGATTTTTTCTCCCTATTCTACTTTTTTTTATGCCTTTGAAACTTCACTTTTCTATAAGCTTATGCGATTTTCATTACTATGTTTACTTTTAAATACCTGTATCTCATGAATACTAGTAGAAGAAAACCAAATTTGTCTTCTAACATTCTTTGCCATGGCCTATTTATTTTGTTCATTAGAATCCTGAGTGGGATTGTTCCAATGATGAAAAAAAAATGTCCAAAGTGATGCACAATTGAACAGTAAAGTTTCCATTGACTAACCAGGCAGTTATAAGCCAGAGTCAGTTATCAGCATGTTAATAAGATCTATGGCTGGCATTAAATGGAAAGCATTGCAAACAGTACTGAATGTATGAACATAATACATATCCGACTTCCATTAAATTTGAAAAGTCTGAAAGAGTTATATAAAAAAATTATGAAACTATGTGATGGTGTTTTATACAATGATTCAGGGACAGAAACTTTGCCCTTTCCAAAATGAGAAAAAGAAAGCTTAGAAAAAATTTAAAAATAATACCGGATTAAATCAAGATAGCAGGTCAACAACTCCAGGGCTCTGGCAGAGAAGTAAAAGCAGATGTGGAAATTGAAGGATATTAAAGTCCAGTAAGTCACTGCCTGGGGTGGTTTCATGTGAAGAGGCTGGACCATTTACAGAACTAGGAATCCATCATACTCTCATGCCAATTACAAAGGTTATAGTTTTGGACAATTATGCTATCACCTAGACATTTCTAACTAAATTAACAGTTATTGTATTAGATTTGCCCAAATCACTGTATTAAAATAAAGGATTGGGCATTTTCCAGTTAAGTAGAATGAGACACATGATATTAATGGAAAAAAGCATCTAATTTTCCCAAAGTCAAAATATCTAAAACACCTCAATATTGGCAATACAGGGTGAGAGTTTAAACCAAAATCCAGCATCACTTCTTATCTGGAAAGCACAATGTATGCAGAATATTGAAAAAGATCATACAAACTAGGAGCTAGAAAGAATTGTTAAGAATTGAAAGAATCTGAATTGATAACATCCACTGAGAGACAAGAGAAAAATGATGCATGCCTCCCACTTACGCTATTCTGAGAATTAAATTCAGATACCTCTGGGCACTACAGATGATCACTTTTGACACAAACAGTTAAATCATGAAGTTTTATTTTCCTTTCAAGATAGGTTAGTATGTGAAATTATTATTATGAATTTTTACTTTCAGAAATCTAGTGTCCATACCGTGAGCTAATGCACCCAATAATAATGTCATCTTTCAGTAACAATCACCCATTAATTGCTCAAGGGTGTTTCACATGAGTTTGGAGCTGGAATTCCAACAAAATGCTTACTTTTACATCTATATCTTTTCTCACAGCTTTAAAGGATTCATTAGTGTCACCTACAGCTTTAAAACAGAGTGGGAGTAAATGCATGCAAACCACAAAGTGTGATAAATGAAATATCTTTAAGATGTATATGATAGAGTCTTCTCTCAGAGTAACTAAAGTAAAATCCCTATGTTAAATATATACACTTACATATACAATTTTCCCATACCTGAATCAGAAAAAGCCGCAATTTAATACATGTTCTTAAATGCTTTATAATTTGCTTTCTTAAAATAAAAAATAAAGAATAGGGACTAAAATTTACTTAAGATTTTTCATTATAATAAAACAAATTGCCTTACCAACATCTAAGTGATACTACTTTAAAAAACAATTCAAGGGTGACAAAGGTCAAAAACTTGTATCTTGATTTATCAAATCTAGACAGTAGAGTTCCCCTCCAATTCTGCTTAGGATTCATAACAAAAATCTGTTAATATTTGGTGTGTTGAATTTCTTTCCAGTACTTTTCTTATTTTTTTAGTGTTTGTGTGAGTGTCCATATGTATATATACTTATATTATGAATACTTTTTTACATTATGTAACATGTATATGCATTTGTATAAATACGTATGTATGATCACATATGTTCCCATAAGAATACAAGGCTATAGTTTTGTATGCTATTTAAAAAAATATTATTTCATGTCGTAGATAAGTTTTGAATTAGAGTTTTAAAAGTCAAAAAAAGTTCTGATGATGCTTGAGAGGTGGGTAATGAGGCACAAGGTGATGGAGGAAGGCAGACATGAAGATAACAGCACACTGAGAATTTAATTCACCTAAACTTCCTAAAATACTATATTTTGCTTTTTATTAACTAATTTAATTCTGGTTTGGGTTTATTTTCTATTTTGTGCTGTTCTGTATGCTACCTCCAATATTTTATGGCAATTTTTCTTATTAATAACACTAACATGGGGCACCTGGGTGGCTCAGTTGGTTAAGCATCAGACTTGATTTTGGCTTAGGTCATGATCTCAGGGGTCATGAGATCAAAGCCTTGTGTGAGGTTCTGTGCGGAGCCTGGAGCCTGCTTGAGATTCTCTCTCTCCTTCTGCCTCTTTTTCCCCTAAATAAATAAATAAATCTTAAAAAAAAAAATAACCCAAACAAGACTTTAATGAACTGGAAAGTTAACAACTATTTTTATTATTTATTTTATTATTTATTGGTTAACACAAAAGTCTCTAACTTTCTATCTCACTGCACGTATCTACTGAGTAATAGATGATGTCCCTCCCAAATTGGAGGATGGATGAATAAATGCTATTTTTCCTGGACTGTTTCAGGTTCCATGATCCTGACCCTGGATGGTGCCCCCTGGAACATGGGCTTAGTGAATTAAATATTGTATCCTTCCCTGCTCATTTCCCCTGTATCCTCCTCCCCTATTCGATCGACTTTGTTCAGAAAGTCTTCATATACTTACAGGCGTGACTTCTTGCTGACATCAGATATTGTGGGAGCTAAATATATCATGAGCTAAAGATACCTTGATTTTCCAAACCATCACAGTGTCATTTGTTCCCAAATTACTTTACAACCAACTTCTGATTACCCAAAGAAGATTATCTGATTTCTGAGCAGTTAAATGAGAGCACTTCTCTGTTCTCTCAGCTAATTTCTCCTCCATGGGAAGGGAGGGAGGATGGATTTGAAGAGCTAAAATAGGCAGCTGCCCAGGTGATATAATTTGAGATAACTGAGAAGAAAAAGTCATCTAAAACTTTAACTCATTGTCCTCCATCATTAGAGAACCCTTTTATAAGATGTTAGAATTTTTTTTTTTTTTTAACGGTCTTCAAGGACTCCTTTTAAAATGTAAGGACTCCATATTGGGGAAGAAAACCACAGTCAGGGCTCAGTGCCCGTCAGTGGGAGACCTTCACACAAAGCAGAGACTGGCTGTCTGAACGTGTGAATGGTAGAAAAAGGTGTCTTTCTGATGCAGCTCCTTGCCCACTCACATGGAGACTTTGTATGGAACACACTGCAGAACTGTACTCAGCTGGCTGCCGGCAACACAGTGACAGAAAGGGAAGGGAGGTAGGGGACGACCAAGTGTACTGCCCCTGGGTTCCCCTATCTGGTTAGCCAAAAACAAAAAACAGCTTACAGCTGGTGCTTGTCTAGGATTTTGATGGTTTCCTGTCTCACGTTGAGGTCTTTCGTCCATTTTGAGTTTATCTTTGTGTATGGTGTAAGAGAATGGTCGCGTTTCATTCTTCTATACATAGCTGTCCAATTTTCCAGGGGAAATCAGAGAGGGAGATGAACCATGAGAGACTGTGGACTCCTCCAAGAAACAGACTGAGGGTTTTAGAGGGGAGAGGGGTGGGGGGATGGTGAGCCCGGTGGTGGGTATTAAGGGGGGCATGGATTGCACGGAGGACTGGGTGTTGTACCTAAACAGTGAATCTTGGAACACTACATTGGAAACTAGTGATGTATTTTATGGTGACTAACATAACACAATAAAAAAAATAAAATGTATATAGCAAAAGAAAAAGAAAAAATCAGTGCTTGTCATGTTGTTAGTGGTTTATAATACTCGTTTAGTTACCCAACTTGAGGCAGTATTTTCATTTATACAGATACTCAAAATCAAGTATATCTGGAAACATCATGTAGGAAAACAAAATTAAGCAAACAATAGTAAAAATTCAGGTTTACACACTGACCAGTATCATAAATGTAGCACACGGCATTAATACAGCTTAATATCCTTTTAGTTTAAAAGGCTGAGGGCTTGTGGCCATGTAATTAAGAACGCGTGTACTTTTCCTTAGCTGTCCTTTGTAAATATGTGACGTTCTGATCATCAGAAATATTAACCTTTGATGTCTTCCAAAGTGAGTCAGCCCTTAAAGCCATATTTCATATGACAACCATCCCACCATCACAGGGCTCAGACGCCCAAATGACTTTCTAATTTGGGGATTTTTTAGTTTTCGAATTGAAACCCCAGAACTAGGGTATGGTAGAACCGCCACAGATTCTTTACAATTATCTCTGTACTTCCTTTCATCTCAGCAGATCTGCTTAGTGTCTTTCACCCGTTTGGGCCTCTGAATTTGCTTATGGCCTAACTCTGAGGTTAGTTCCGGTGGGAGATTTTACAGCGGCAACACTTCTGCAAAGAGAGAAAAAAAACCAAAACCTACCAGCGAATTTTACAGGGGTCTCTGCTTTGGCCTCAGTCTCAACTCTGACACAAGGCACAGGTTCGAAGGTGACAGTGGCAGGTCTTTATTTCCTCTGTCAGCTCCCAGAGAATTTCAACCACGTATGAAATTATGTCTTGTTTAAAAGGCACTTATACATGGTTCACATTGTTTTCAAAATGCTCTAGCCACACCATTCCTACAATCAAGGGAAATGCTGGGCGTTGATAAGAGAAGGGAGAAAAGTAAATTTTAATAACATCTTATTGGAAGCTAAATCCCCAGCTGGGAACTGAATTTACAACACAAGAAAGCAGAAGGTAAATATGCTGAAGTGAGGCATTGTTAGCAATTCCTTCTGCTTTTTCAGAAAAGCTTAATTGAAGTCCTACCAAGATAGAAATGATCACTTAGCAATCCACATTTGAAAGGCATTTAATGGAGCAACTCAATTCCTAGTGGAACTAACTTTTAAAATAAAAGAGCAATAACTAAGAATTATTATGGATGCATAATAAAATTGGATTCTCATATAGCTACTTATTTCTCACATTTTGATGAAATACAGACTGCTCAGAATATCAGAGTGGAGGACTCTGAAATGTCTGACTCTGATGTCAGGCTAAGTATTCCTCACAAGCAAGGTTCTTGGTTCTTAGTTCCTCTTGTCTGTGACCCTAATGTTTGCAGACATAGGAACACACAGTAAATGGTTAATGATTAAAAGAAGAAGAAGAAGAAGAAGAAGAAGAAGAAGAAGAAGAAGAAGAAGAAGAAGAAGAAGAAGAAGAAATGCAAAATATATTTCAAGCTTACCACCTTTTCAAAATGAAAATCAATTAAGGTGGAGTACAAAACTGATAATACTTAACACATGTACATGAAAATGCATTTGGTGTTTTGTCTACCGATTGTAATGTATTGATCTTGTTTAGCTGATCAATTTCCTAACTGAGCGAAGTCATTCAGGAGAATGCCCTGTTGGCAGAGATTGAAGCAATTTGTGATCAATTATGGTTATGAGTTTTTTTCAATCATTTAAAATTTCAGTACATATTGATTACCCATGTGCCTTCTAGACATCGCAGGGATACAAACATGAATAGGACAGAATCTCATAGAGAAAACTTTCAGAAGAATCATTGCAAATGCTATTTATGTGGCATATTTACATATACATTTTTATTTGACACTTGTCTGGCACATACGCCAGACACATACACCACTAACTGGATGATCTAGGGAGAATCATATGGTATCTATAAGGCTTTTTCTCCTCTGAAAAAAATTAAAAGGCATTATAGGTTCATTTATCATTATTATACATATTCTATATTATTCTAGATAATAATTTCCTTTCTCCTTTTGGTCTTTTATACCATTTCCCCTAAATTTCAGCCACTTTTCAGATCATTGGCATGTCACTGTTTCTTGAAACTGTCCTTCTTTGGTTTGTTTCCTTTCTCCTTTTTGTCTTTTATACCATTTATTTCCTTTCTCCTTTTTGTCTTTATTTCCTTTCTCCTTTTTGTCTTTTATACCATTTCCCCTAAATTTCAGCCACTTTTCCGATCATTGGCATGCCACCGTTTCTTGAAACTGTCCTTCTTTGGTTTGTTTCCATAACACTACCCTATCCTGGTGTTTGTTTTATCCATCCTTTTCTAATGACTCCTCTGTTTCTTTTATTGTTTCCCCTGTGTCTTCACATATCCTAACACCTAGCTCTTTGTGATTCCCGCCTCTCCACTTTCTCCCTCAAAATGCTGATCAGTCTCATCAAACACTTCTGTGCTAATCATTTTTAATTTTCTTCCTAGGACCCCTTGATTAAAGTGGCCCTGAACTCTGATGTCACATATTGATAATCGTACACATTGAAAACTCAATTAGATAGCATTCTATATCATGACATATATGTCAAGTTCATCTCCCCACAAGGACTGTCAGATTCTCAAGTCTAAGGACCACGTTTTATATCATCATTTTATGTCTAGCATTTGGTGAATGAGGCACCATAGAACTCCATTAGTAAATCGTTCAGTGGGTAATGGACTTAAGCCTCCGAGGCTGTAAATCTGGCACCTATGACACATACTAAATAATTGGATCAGCCTGCCTTGTTTTCTGCCTTTATAAAGCCTTGGATGGCAACCTTTCAACAACACAGTTAAGGCTGTAGGAAGCCAGTTTAGTTTGCATTACCTTGTAAAAACAATTTAATGTGTTTTTTTTATGACAAAGATTTTTTTCTTAAATGTGGGTGATTTATTTTCCTATGCTAGAGATTATAAAGAATGAAAAAATAGTAATAAAAATAGTAATGTGGATGTTACAGTATGAGTGATTTTCCTATGATGACTGATAAATAGTAGAAGCAAAAGAGATTTTAAAGGCTGTCATATCACTGACCCTCTCCCATTTTATTGATGAGAAACCAGACTTCTAAATTAAATTGTTAGTTTCAGACAGTGATTCACAACTTTGGATTCATGTTAGAATCATCTAGAGTACTTCCAAAAAGATACTGATTGCTGTCCTCTCTCTCCCTCTCTCTCAGCTTCTCTCTCTCTCTCTCATACACACATACACCTTCAGAAAATTATGATTTAATCGTTTTGAGGGGGCTCATGGCTTTGAAAAAACTCTTTTTAAGTTCTCCGGAAGAGTTTAATGAGAACCACACTGGCTTAAAATTTCTACGCTTACTTCATGGTAATTTAAATAGGAATATACTAAGTTGTGATTTCGAACTACATGTGCAAAAATCACTGTTATGAATCAGTATTCCTGGGTTTTAGAGCTAGCAAATATTTTAACAGTCACTTTATAAATCACTTAAAACATATGTATTAAAAACTTAAGTATAATTTAAATACAAAGGAATAACACTCGTGTATTCACTTTACAAAATCCATTATTTCTATAGAAATTTCTGATTTGTACCTGTATTAAACGGCTTTGGAGTTCTACTCTTTGACCAATAGGTGGCACTAGCAATTTCTGTATTAAACTATACAGCAACCAAATTTCACACCATTTAATGAAATATATTATATATATATATAAAGACACATTACAAGCTTTAGCTTCTGAAATTCATTTTTAATTTATCTGCATGTGTTTCATTTAAGTGCTCTTTAATTACTAGAACGCTTAGCATAATGAATACTGAAACTATGGATTGATTTAATGCCACAATAAAGATTTTCTGCTTTAATCCTTAATTAGTTCACTGAACTTGCATCCATTTAATATTAGTGACTAGGATCTTATTAATGATAATATTACTTTCAAATGAGAATCAATGCAATCCACTGAATCCTCTCTAACAACAATATCAAATTAAGGCTATGATTTGTGAGCAATAACTTTAACTTAAAATATATTTTATGTTCATAAATGATTTTTAGATTTCCTATAAGTTTAAGTAAAGATCCAGGTTAATCTAATATCACAGGACACTATTACTTAAACAAAATATAGACATTTATTTGAGACACATGATCTGGCTAATTAAGAGTTAATTCAATCTCCTTCTGCTCCTCTCCCTTATTACTGGTCTCTGAAAACCACTACTTGAATTGAGTAATGATAATATATACCAAAAGATATCCATCCATTTGATTTTCCTTCACCAAACAGCAAGAAAAATATTAACTAGCACTAATTCTGGCCTAACTCTATTCTTACAGTGTGCTGACCTCTAGACTAAAGTTTTATTCTAAATTTCTAGAGTTTTCAAGGTTGATAAAATACTAAGTAACAGCTTTTGCTGTGAGACTTAGCTCAGGCAAGTCAATTCTGCAAATATGCCTTTGGCTGAATTGAGTTCAACAAATCTCTCATCTCCTAGGAAAAATTAGTCACATCAAAATAATAGAATCATATATAGGGATGCCTTTTACCTTCATTTTATTGTTTTGTTTTTAATTTGGGCTTGAGATGATATACTAAAAAAGAAGTTTTGAGCCCTGAAATATCTCTTTCAAAGACACTTAACCAATTAACACAGAGAATTATGACTGAATCACTCATTCAGATGGGGAGCTAGCCTTACTATCATTGTGTGAGGTTCCCCATATGCTGGGAAATGATTTTTCTCAGCCTGGAAACATGTCTGTTTTTTCTAAAAAGATTCAAGAGGGAATAAGCAAGACATAAATGTATAAAGTTTCTCTTGCTCTCTGGGGTTTTGTGCAACTTATTTCAAGAATGATTAAAAATTGAGTGGTGGCAAAAAAAAAAAAATTGAGTGGTGGCAAAGTAAAGAGTGAAGTTGAAGTAGATTTTCATCTATCAATTTAAACTTGGCCATTTTGTTGTCAGACTTGTTTTCTAAAGCTTTTTTTCCCCTTCAGAATACATGCAATATAAATGGTACATTTTTTTTTTTCCATTTTATGGGAGAAAAACAGAACTTTTGTTATAGCATGACTCGCTTTATCTCCTTGCCCCCAAATTACTGCTTTTCTCTATGGTCCCCAATCAGACATGCCATTACCATTCCTCCGTGCAGGGCTCTATTGGGATTTTGAAACCTATTGCTTTTAGGAAATATGTTCATTTATCACTCTCTGCTCCTGAGAAAATGGTGATGCTAATAAAACAAAAACAAAAACAAAAACAAAAAGAACCACTTGCTCATTTTTAAAAAGTTCTCCCTGGTTCAACCTATTGAACATAAGAGTAAATGTACCTCAACAAAAGTCATAATTCTGAGGTACAAAGGTTTTCAACCTTCAGTCCACATAAGAATCACTTGGCAGTAGGGTCACCTGATTTAGCCAATAAAAATACAGGACACATAGTTCAATTTGAATGTCAGACAAATAACAAATAGCTTTTTTTAGTGTAAGTATGCCCCAGGCTTGCAAAATTTATCATTTATCTAACATTCAAATTTAACTGGACGTCCTCCATTTTATCTGGCAATCCTACCTGGAGGGCTTGTTAAAAAGAGGTTACTCAGAGTTTCTGATTCAGTAGGGTATAGCCCAAGATTTTCTTTTTCTTTTCTTTTTTTTTAGTTTTATGTATTTATTTCAGACAGAGAGAGCATGTGCACGAGTGAGCAGGGAGCCCGATGTGGGGCTCGATCCGAGAACCCTGGAATCATATGACCTGAGCTGAAGGCAGACACTTAACTGACTGAGCCACCCCAGTTCCCCGGCCCAAGATTTTTCTAACAGGTTTCTAGGTGATGCTAATACTGTTGGTATGGGGACCAGAGTTTTGAACACCAGTGCATACTGCGTAAGAGTTTAAGCTTTCATGTTACTGGCTTTTGAATCCCAGGTCTGCTGCTTAATACTTTGTAAACTGAATTATTCGTTTGAGCACTATAAACGTTGGTTTCCCCACTGAAGAAGGCAAATATTAATCGTATTAGTAATGATGACATGACATTCAGAGCACTCAGAAAAATGCAGAGTAAGTGCTTGTTAAAAGTTAAATCGCAAGTTCATCATAGAGTAAAGAATTTTGATTAAGTTCTTCATATCCCAAATTGTTTTATATAGGGCACAGAACCATAGCAAGTCAGTGTTGTTTAATATGAAGAAAAAAAAAAAAGTTGGGAAGAAACTTTACTGTAAAATAACTCAAAATTTTAAGACTGCTCCAAGACTAAATGTACTAATAAAGAAAGTGAAACTCCAAGAGAAGCATTTTCCAAACTTATCTGAACATGGATCAACATCTCTTCCTGTACAGAAAAGTAATTTAACCACACAGTTTTCCATGACAAATCAATTTAGGAAACACTGTCATGGTTCTAAACCCATTTTGTGGGCATCTAAACACAAAATGACATAATTACAAACAGGGATCACCTTTGCTACATAGAAAAATACATTTCTTTCAATTATTATTGGTATCCAGCAGAGTTCAGCTGAAACTACAATGCACTCATTCTTTCATTTATTCAACATATTTACTGAATATCTAAAACGTATACAAGAGAATGATGCACTATAATGATAAAAGGAAGAGTTAAATAAGAAATACTATCCTTAAGTAGCTCAGTCTGGTACTTAAAGTAGTTAACAATGGGTATTATTCAAGACTGCTTATTAAAGTCCTCTCACCTTAACCAAACTTTAGATAGGTTTCTTCCTGATTATAGTCCCCTGAAGTACCTTTACTTAGAGCACTTACTTTAGGACACTTGCAATTGTAAAGTCTTTCTCTTCTCCTTTGAGATGTAAATCTTCAACAACCCAGAAATTCTCAAGGAACTAGTGTCCCTTTGAAACGTAATCACAGAAGTAGATATCGCCCTATCTCCCAGTCTCTGTGGGAGAGTAGGAGTCTAACAAGAAGTGACAATTAGCAAACACAGAAGGCCTAATCACACTGAACAACATACCCCCTAACATCCTCCAGTACTTTCCCATTAACTTACTCCAGCATTTAAAAATCCTCACACCTTTTGCCTCAGCACAGCAGAGTTGAATCTCTCTCTTCTATTGCAATAGTCTTGAATAAAGTCTTCCTTGCCTATTTAACTGGTCTGGTGCAGTTTTTCTTTTATAGTACTAACCACATTTTACCTTGTATATTGTTAATCTTGTCTAGTCCAGTATATTGCTAATGAATCTCATTAACAAAAAAGGCTGAATATGGTACCTAATGTTCAATATTTTGAATACCAACCTTGCGTATAGGCAGTGGACTTAGAAAGAAAGAGCACTACTTCAGAAATCAAATATAACTTGTTTGAATCTCACTCCTACCTGCTACTACTTATGTGGCCTTGGGAAAAATATTTAATTTATATGAATACTGTTTATTTTTTTTTGCATCTGTAAAATAGGGATAACAAAAACCTACTTTCCAGACATACTCTGATTTAGAAAAAGGACGGAGTTGCAGGAAATGAAGCTGTTTGTAATGAGCAAATAGTCAAGCAGTCACTCAGAGAAAAGCTGAGCCAAGATATTGGCTGGGAGCCAGCAAAAACTGCCCAGCACCACCTACTGAATCCCCTAGCACCTCCTCAGAATGCTCTTAGTTCACTCTACAAGAACAAGTCCTTCTAAGGTTCTGGCTCCTCCTGAAGATATTTCCACCTACTATTCCTCCTCTTTCAGGAGTCTGAGTCTTTGGCTTCTTCTGAGTTTCCACATAATTACTCCCTTGCCAAAAAACATCTTCTCATTTATTTCTACATTTTCGGCAACCAGTCACATTGTGTTTTGAATGTCTTCCCCAGACTGGACTGTTGGGTCTGGTTAATTCTCTACTTCAGCCAAGTCATGTCTTTCTGAAGGAACCAAAGCCTTAATGCCTTCTTGATTTCCGTCCATTACCCAAAATGACAATCATACTCCATATTGTTATTACTGAACAAGAGAGGCACATTTGCAACCTGGGCAGAGCCTCCAGCGGGATTATGTACTGATGTTTGTCCTTGTAAACCAAGCTACTTTTCCTCTGAAAGGACAGAGTTGTTTGTCAAAAGTGGATTATTTTGGAACATGATTGTGCTCCACCAGGGCATCTGTTTTTCTCACTAAGTAAATCGATAGCCCTCTCAAGCCAAAAAGCACCTTTGGTTCAACCTCTTTGGTTTGAATTACATGAAATTGACATTTACTATACTACAGTATTTATAATGGTTGGGGCTTAATTTAATTAGTCCCAGCACTGAATTTTAATGAGGAAGTCTTAGAAGACACAGATTTAAATTTACTAAAGCACAGTAGACATATACCACTGGTACCAAATAAATACTACTGGGGTCACAATGAAAATGATGACATTAAATGAGTACATTTCTTTTAAGTTTATTTATTTTATTTATTAATCTCTACACCCAATGTGGGGCTCAAACTCATGACCCCAAGATCAAGAGTCTGTGTTCTTAAAAAAAAAAAAAAAAAGAGTCTGTGTTCTTCTGACTGAGCCAGCCAGGTACCCCAAAGTGTGTACATTTCTATCTGTAATCTGGAATGTATAGGAATTTAGGGAAAGGTTATCAATTTTTTGCATAGCTTTAATTATCAACCAGTATCGAGCAATCTCTATAGACCTAGTACATGGCTACATGATATAGGATGTTCAGAAACAGAATAAGCCTTAGTCTCTGCTTTTAAAGAACAGTTGGTAAGATACATATACACCTTGTGAATGTTTTGTTTTTTTGGTTTTTCTTTCTGTTTTTGTTTTTTTTTTGTTGTTGTTGTTTTTCAGTAGGCTGCACGCCCAGTGAGGAGCCCAGTCTGGGTCTGGAATTCATGACCCTGAGATCAAGACCTGAGCTGAGATCGAGGGTCAGATGCTTAACCAACTGAGCCATCCAGGCACCCCACCTGTGAACATTTCTGACCTAGGAGAGAGGACCCTGGAAGACACTTCCTGAGTTTACTGGGAATTAATCTAATCCTTATAGAGATAACGATCAAGTATCTGTAAAAAAGAACAAGAGGGCAAAATAAAGGTAAATGTAGGAAAAGAAAAGTATGTTGGCTGGAAGAATTACTTGAAAATCAGGTCATGGGGTTGAGACTGTGTCTTGGGAGGACTATAAAAGTTATAAAGATACCTACGTATGAACAGTGGAATTTAAGTTGTAAGAGGCATCAAGAAATCTTTGTAAAGAGAAATAACCAGTGAGAGACATATTTTAGAAAGGTTTTCCATATACAATGGGTTGGAGTAAGAGTAAAAGAGTAGGCAGACTCGTGGGGAAACCGATGCAACATACCATTTACTTTAACACAATCAATGGCCCTGGAAGGTGACAAAAAGACACAGTGAAGAATGAAAATAAGGCTTGGATGCAGAATGAATTTCCAAGAAAACATGCCTTAAATGAGATTTCAAGTAAGTGGCACATCTGTCTACAAATGTATACTTGGGAGCTATTCACATCGAGGTGACAAAGCAGGCAGTGAAGTGCACGAGCTAAAGAAGTCAGTGTGTGCTGACCATGAAAATTATGATAGCCAAAAACTAGGGACAGATAAGAGTTCAAGAAGTTACATGATCAGTAACTATACACATCTTCTACGATAGTGGTTCTTAAACTTTGTTGTACATGAGGACCACCTGAGGGCTGCTTGTTCATAATGCAGTCAGTAAATGTAGGGTTGAAGCTAGAAATTTAAACAATGACCAGTAGCCCCAGGTGAGGTTGCTGCAGGTGATCCTGAGACCACACCAGGACACACATTGAGAGAGACTTGTAAAATAAGGGGGGGTGGGGGGAGAAAATCTGAAATAGATATACCTGTAAAAGAAAAGAAAAGAAAAAGAAAATCTGTCTTTCATTCTACAATCTTAGTTTGCTTTGATATCTGAAAAGCGATCTTCATATTTTTCCTTGCATTCTGCTTCATGCTGGAATTATACATTAAAATAAAACAAAACAAAACAACAAGAACAAAAACCGCTGAAATATAAAAGAGGGCAGAAGGTTCCAAAACCAAAAAATAGAGCATAAAAATGATTGCTGAGTCATCACTGCAGATTTAGATGTGAACCATGTCTCTGCAGAAGCCTTTCAGAAATATCCTGGGTAAAATAAACTTTTAGAAAAAGCAACTTTGTGTTTTTATGCTACACTGTATCAGAATGTCTGCCATGTTCCCAATGTAGGAATCTTCAACAGATCTGTGGCAGTATCATTTAAGCTAGTCACATTCTTGGCAAGTTTTATATACTATACAACTTGTTCACTATATAATATGAAAAGGAGTTATTTAAATATTAAATCTGGAATGAATATTTAAAAATTAATCAGTTTCCCACTTTCTATTGAAGATTATACTATATATATAATTTTTTATCATTCTATGAGATCTCTATTTTTTTCATGATTCCTCCCAATTATTTCCACTATAAATTTTTTGATGGATGAATTTTATTACTGTGGAAATTTAGGAATCTAAAAAAAAAAAAAAAGAAATTTAGGAATCTATGTGAATAAAGGAATCACTAAATAGATCTCTTTCTTTAGAATAAAATGACTAATAAAAGCTGTGAAATATATTTAAGGCAATTAATTCCTCGGAAAATTTTTTGTGAAAATTTCCAAGTTTAATAGCTCTAGTCTCATTAAGGAACTTGTACTTTACTAGTAATATATAGCACCTATGAGGCATTGTAAAATCTTAAAACTTCAGTTCCCTCTGGTGGCAGAACCTTCAAAGTGAAACTGTTAGCAACTCTGGAAAGGGCTTGCATTTATAACCTCTAGATGAGAAGAGATACAAAAGGCTTATTCTTATGTATTGAGATGGCTTTGGAAATAGCTTCTCACCTGTGTCCTTGGGGCAAGTAACTACTGGGGAAGGTAGAAAAGAAAGGATGTGATTTTATACTGTTGCCTTTTTTTTTTTAAACAGGAGAAAGCATGTTAGTTACTTCACTGAAGCTTAAGGATATACTCTGGAGGCTGCTTTGAATAGTAATTTTCAAATTAATACAATCTACTACATTTCTTAGGCAAAGGCATAGCACAATGCAGATAAAAGAATTTAAAAAAGACAATGCAAGAGAAAAAAAGATAAAGAGAACCCTCCTCCTGCTCATCAGGAGAGTCTTCATAGGCATGACAGAATCATTCAGAAAGGTGGCCTAAAGACCTGGGGCCCTCAGAAAAATTTTATATAAAGGTTTCATTTTAAGTTTCTTTCAAAACCAGGGGCATCTCAGGTCACCTGAGGTAACTGAAAGTCCAAAAATATAAGTGAATTACAGAACTTTAACAGCGAGTTAAGCTGTAGAACTAGGATTTAACCCCAAACTTCTGACTCTAAACATATTTTGTGGTATATTATACTTCCCAAATTCGGGGCCTGAAGCTGTGAACAACAAAAGGGAAGCATAGGTTATTGCATAAGAGGCATATGCTTGAAAGAATCCCAGATGTGATCAAATGGCTGAACATGTTCTATTTTCTGTAACATGAAGCTTAAATATGTTGCTGATTTCTGTAATCCTAGTGAAATGTAGCTTCCGAAATATAATCATGTGTGCTCTTGCTGCTGAATCTTGAAGCCAAAGTATCTGTAGGATTATATAACCCTCAGGGTTCAGAAATTTCAATAATCCAATAGGATAGGGTTTTATTTTAAAGTCCTTCCAATCCACAGATTAGATCAAGGAGATACACATAAATGCATCAAACACTGTAGTTATTATTATTATTTTTTAACTATAAATCTTTAAATTTCAACTTTCTCAAAATGATAAAGCAGAAAGCATCTTTGGAATGACCAAGAGATAAATATGATTTATTTGTTTGTTCGTGTAATAGTCATTGCTGTTTAGATACCTCATAGCCATTACCCACTTCCACTCCTTCTTCTCCTTCAATATTAATATGATTTAGATTTTGTTTACCTTCTTGGGAGAGGCCTTATCCTTCACGGAAGGTAGGCCTCGGCACTAATTCTTAAGTGGCGGAATCCAATCATGGTGATCAAATTCCTTTTACTGGTGACTGGCTTAGACAGAACATGTGCTATAATAACGGCCAATGAGACATGAAAGGAAGTCTGCTAGGAGGCTTTGGGAAACTTTCTTTGCTCTTAAAGATACAGGTAAATTACTTTAGTTTTTAGTAGATTTACCTACTTCCGAACTCTCATTGTTTAAACCACTCTTATTTGGCTTTTGTTATTTTCAGTCAAGTGTATCGATGTAATTTGTCTCTGAGCCTTTACATCTTATAATAGAGTCAGCTCTAGGGAAAATATTAGGTTGAAACAGTTCAAGTTAGTTTTTACCAACCGTGTCTATGGTAGATAGACTTTTCAGAACCCAATTTATTCCCATATATCAACTTGTAGCCCTTACTAAAAATTTACAAATGGACATCCATTGTAAAAATCTATAAAGTATAGCCTCTGTCCTTAAGCAGTTTCTAATAGAGGACTCCAAATGGCTTGTCATGCCAGATCACACTGTTAATAGTGGATCCATACTCTTGCCTTTTGCAATTTTTCACTTTCCTACTCATAGTCTATTTCCTTAGATCTCTTTCTATCTGTCCCTTCCCCCATCACCACCAAATAGAAATAGTGATTGATGCAATGATAAAGTCACAAAACCTATCATTTGTATTAAAATAGTTTAAATTATTTATATCTCAATAAGTTTTTTTTTTTTTAAATACTTTATTTATTTATTTGACAGAGAGAGAGATCACAAGCAGGCAGAGAGGCAGGCAGAGAAAGAGGGAAGCAGGCTCCCTGCTGAGCAGAGAGCCCGATGCGGGGCTCGATCCCAGGACCCTGAGATCATGACCTGAGCCGAAGGCAGAGGCTTAACCCACTGAACCACCCAGGCGCCCCTCAATAAGTTCTTTTAGAACTTAATTTTGATTTAAGAAGATCAATAACTTCAATTAGTGTTAAATGTATTTTGTGGCATTTTCCCAGGTAATAATTATCTACAATGTACAATGTACATGTCTGTATTTTCATACAGACAAATATACACTTGTCCCCTAAACATGGCCCCTTATTTTAAACTAAAGTACAGTAAGTGTCCTGGAAAATAAAAGGTGCTATTCATGGGTAAGAGGAATAACTCTCTTGGCATTATATTTAGTCCCTACATCTTCATGGAAGATTTTTATATACATTTGTATGGACTGAATTTTGTGAATTTATATTCATATATCATTATATATTTTTAAATAATGAAAATATAAGGTCTCACCAGGATAGGACTGGGAGAGAAAAACCGGAAAAAGAGTTATATTATGGCAAAATTTCTATCACCCTCAAAACAGAACTTTCTGGTAGAGTGTGAGAGACTTTGGTCATAAGATTTAAGTGTATATGTAAAACATGAATTGAATAATAAAATGTATATTCACGTTTCTCTAATTTTACTAAGTTGTAATTAAATTTAAAAATATGCACTTGGAACAGTGTAAATGACAAAAAAAATATGTAAATTAACTTCTACATACCAAAAAAGCAAAGAGAGCTAGAATAAACTCAACCCAACATTTTTTGACTTTCATGAGGTTATCCTACTTTCATATAGTGTAATATTCATTATTTCCTTAAACTTCCCATTTAATGAAGAAAAATTTAAGATAAAGTAGTAAATAATAAAGAAAGAGTGTTTTATAAGTCAGTCAGAGAAATATTACTCTTACAGAATAAAAACAAATCTCTGCACCCTTTAATTCAATGTATGAGAAATATTTAAATTATTTCTAAATGCATCTTTTCACTTGGTTTATAGCCCTCAGTGATTTTAACAACTCTATCTTCCCATATACACACTGACATTATTGTATGTTTAGAAAACTCTTCTCTTTAGACTCTCATATTCTAAACTGTTTAATCTATTGGATTGGTAATAATTTATCAAAACCAAGAAGGTGAAAATACAGTAATACAACTGCTAGAAAAGTAGGAAAAGAATACCTTTTATAAGATGAATTCTATCCATGTAATAAAAGTGTACTACATCTAAAATAATTGTATGCTGAATTATTTTTAGGTGGAATTTTTGCAAGGTGACCTTCTGTTAATTGCATGAAACAAATTAAGTGCCAGTTTATCAATTATTAAAATAGCACTTTCATTGTTGCAATAATAAAAAATAGCATTGTTTAATTTTAAACATATCAAGGAAAGACTTCATAAAAAATCTTTTTCTCACATTTCCAAGTTGGGCTTTCATTCAAAAGTGCGCTTACAAAAAAAAAAGTGTGCCTACATTGACTGTTCATGTCTTCTATTATTATACACATCCAATTTTTTAAGCATTTTTATCAGACTCCAATATGCCTGACAAAAACCTACTCAGTTCACAGTCTGATGTTTATCTCTGATTTAAAACAGTCTTCAAACACCTTGTCAGAATCTGCCAGTGTATCGCTTTAGGCAACAAGTTCCTAGCAATGCCCCACAGGGCTACACAGGAAAATGTTTTCTATCAAATGAAGCACCTTCCCTTTTTCTTATCTTCAGACAAGTAGAACACTCAAGGCTTGAGTCCGTGGTTTAACGGGATAGCGATACATTTTACTGCAAGGAGTACACTCACAAACCGGCTTATGTATGCTTTTCTCTTATAATTAAGGGCAGAAATAATATCACAGAGGAATCATCGATGATACTCTGAGAACAACCCTCTCCCATATGGAGATTATCTTTTGAGAGGAGTCTTTAAACATCTCAACTTGGGGTTTATAACCACAGGAGGTATTCAGAGAGCCACAGAATGGGGCTAACTTAAGTTAATGTATCAAAAAATAAAAAAATAAAAATTAATGAACATCTGCTGTATGTCAGGCAGTGGGAATTCAAAAATGACGAGGACAGTCAGAGTCTTCTGCCCGAAGGGGGATGTAGTGGGGAAGAAAGTCAATTAAGCAAAACTACAGGGGTGATCTTAAAGCAGGTGTGGGCAACAGCTAACTTAACTGGGCTAAGGGCAGAGGAGTAAGGAAAGGCTTCCCCCAGAAAGAAATGGCATGCATTTAATCTGAGACCCCAGAAGAACCCAAGGGAAGAGGAAGTGTTCTGAATTTTTTTCAGATATGGATTGTGTTAGGGCATTAAATGGAAGAACAATTGGAACTAGTATGCATATAGTACTTAGTGTTTGCTAGAAGTTTTATATCTATCATTTCATTTACTCCTCAGAACCAACCATCAGTGAATTGGATAGTATCTCCATTTAGCAGAAGAAGAGATCTAGTTTCAGAGAGGCTTGATAAAGGCCCTAAATTCAATTGAAATCTAAGAGCCCACCCACTTAGTTCTTGCAGATAAATGTGTGATATGTTGTTTGTCCCTCCAGATTCATTCTCCACCTTTAAACAGCAAAGCTGGTGGTTTAACTCAGGCACATCAGATTCCAAGGCCCTTGCTCTCGTCACCAGGCACAATTTCTGCTATTCCAAGAAGGAAAGAGGGAAGGAGGGAGTAGGGGGAAAAAAAAAAATCAAGGACATAAATCAATGGCACAGAAGTCGTATTCTAGACCACACAACATTGCCATTGTCTTTAACTGAATACTTGCTTCATTTACACAGCTGGAACGGAATTATGCCAATTCTTTTCTCAGAGCTACAAAAAGGTTTTGAGTTACATGCTCTATCACTGGGACTTCGGTTTTCGTGTGTGATGCAGACCAGTCGAGGGATCCCTGTCCCAAAGGTCCCTACCCCCTCCATCAGCTTCACATATAAAATCTTCAAACCAAACCAACCCTGCATATCACTGATTCCTCCTTGAGATTATGAATGAGAGACTGATTAACCGTTTCCTTGAACCTAGCAATTCTCTTATCATGGCTGACAGCAAGGAATGATGTAGCATTTTCCTATATGTGTTTTTTAGAACGTGCTCTCAAAGTGTGGTTCTTGAACAAGTTGCATTGGACACACCTGGGAGTTTATAACAAATACAGAATTTCAGATTCCATTTCAGACTCGCTGAATCAGAATCTATATTTTTAACAAAATATCCATGTAATTCTTAAGCACTTTAAAGTTCGAGAAGTACTGGTTTAGAACAGTAACGATACTCTATGTTAATAAATGTGCAAGTTTCCTTCCACATGGCTTCTACCTTCCTTCAGATTTTCATGTTCACTGAGATCCCTTTCCAGTGGCCACATGCTATTCGTGGAAACAGAGAGCAGAAGAATACAGCAAATTATAGAACTATTAACTTGGAAAAATAACTTTTTTTTTAACACTACTATTCCACTATACTTAATGCAGCCGGATTTGTCTGAGTAAATACATTTAATTTTAAGGCCATTTACTTTGTTCTGCCTTTTATGTTTGGGTTTCTGTACATATCTTACAATGTTCCTAGGATACATTCTAGAATTAAAATTTTATGGTAAAAAGTTTTATTTATTTATTTATTTTTGCATGCATGCAAGGGGGGGGGATGGCAAGCACAAGCAGGGGGAGGGGCAGAGGGAGAAGCAGACTCTCCACTGAGAAGGGAGCGGGGCTTGATCCTAGGACCCTGGGATCATGACCTAAGCTGAAGGTAGACGCTTAACACAGTGAGCCACCCAGGCTCCCTAAAATTTTATAGTGAAAGAAATTATCATTTTACCAACTGTTAAATATTGTTGATAAGGTTTGATGTCAGGACCAAGGTCATGATTCAGATATCCTAGAGACTGTAGGAAAATAAAGGGACTTGGGCTCCACAAAGAAGTAAAGAAGTATGTCAAAAAATCAAAATGAAAAGGTAAGGAGACAAAGGGCTTTACCTACTTTAAAATGATGGCTACCCTACAGCTGTCACTCACAGAAGAAAGATGATGGCTCAGTGCTTTAGCCACGCACCAAAAATAGGCATCTAGCAAATTATATAGAAAGACTTGATAGGCATTTTTTTTTTTTTTAAGTTGTTGCCATTCCGATACCATGAGAGTTGCTAGACTTGGGCTTCTCTCTGTGGCGCAGGTACCTTTACCAAACAGCAAAGCCATGACTTTTGGAACGAACTGAAACTAGAATCAAATGTATAGACTCTAGGCAAATCAAACACCACACATGTGTCTCCTTCCTATTCTACTCTACTGTTTCTGAGCTGTCCCAAGCCTGTGTGCTTATGCAGCCTTCTGTTCCTCAGCAGAGCGGAGAGCTGCACATCTATCTGATGCAGACGTCTTAGGCCATTTAGGCATCTCCTCCCCATCCCCAGGCATGGCTCTGCTTAGAGATAGTATGTGCTCCTCATTACGCTCGCCTCTCTGTCTCTGTTTTTCGCTCTCAGTCTCTGTCTCTCTCTTTCATAACTACCAAATGTGAAACAATATCACTACTAAGAATTACATGAGAGAGCAGCAATTGTTAACATTTTCACAGCTTACAGAAGTGTGAAATTTGCTGTATCAGAAAATCATGTCTCAATGGAATGGGTGTTTAATATCTGCTAACACCTTTGGGACAAGGTCATGAAATTTAATATGTATTTCATATCACTGAAATAGAGAAATCAATTAAGTAACAGATCAGACACCCATATAATCTTCTTTGATGGACTATTATTGATGACCACTAATATAAGAAATAACAGTTCTCTCTGCATATCGATCACCTGATTTTATTAGGCAAAGATACAAGGATAAATTTAGTGGTAAGAGGGGAATAAGAATGTGGATGAATTTCTTGAACTCAGTCCACCGGAAGAGAACAGGGAGACCATCTAGTTTAAAGATAATCTCACTTGGGAATTAATTTAAATTATCCCATAGCACTTAGAGAATGACATATAATTTCTATTTCTGCAGTGTATTTGTTGGAAACCTTAAAACGTTTTCCAAGTCTTAGTTAGTTACTCTTTTATTTCTGCCTGCACCAAGTAACTTCTGTCTTACAGTTGAGAAAACAAGAACGTAAGAAAAAGAAAATAATTTTGAAAATCCCATTTGGGGTATAGCTTCTCCTTCATTTAACCATTGCTTAAATCTTGAATTCCAATTCTGCCCATTTTTTTTTTCTCTTAAGTGATCTATCCTCTCACAAGACTTTTGCTTATTAACATTAGGATGATAGTAGAAACATTACACCCCCAGCCCTAACTCAATTCTACAGCTTTAGAATCACTTATTAACTACCTACTGTGTATTTGCAAATGGTTTTGTTAATTGAACAAATATTTTTAGTAGCTTTAAGAATACTATCATTATTGTTATTATTGGTTACAATGGTAAGCAAAACACATATAGTTCCTGTCTTCAGCAACTCATATTCTAGTATCACATAAAAACCTCAAAAATAACATATCAAAAGCTATACTCACCACCTTCCTTTTAAACCAAACTTCAACCATTTTTGTTAATACAGTTAATGCAAATACAAATATATATATATATTTACAATATATAAATATATATATTCATTCAATATATATATATTCATTTAAGTATATATATTCATTTAAAAATATTCTTTCTGTTTTTGAATGGTTAAATTATAAAGATGAGACTATAATTATTAAGCCCTGTTTTCTCCTTTTTGCTACAAATTGGTATTTTTCCAAGACCTATAGGATATATCCACGTATATGTCCATTGGTACTAAAAATGTAACACTCCTCATGTTTACCCCAAACTTTATTTGCCTTACATTTTTCTAGTTTAATTAATGATGTCCTCATCTACTTAGTTAAATGCACACCTCATTTAAAAAAATCTTTCATGTATATTTTTTTTAAGATTTACTTATTTATTTTAGAGAGAGAGAGAGAGCATGTGAGTGGGGTGGGGTCAGAGGTAGAGGAAGAGAAATCCTCAAGCAGACTCTCTGCTGAGCATGGAGCCTGACTCAGGGCTTGATCCCAGGACTCTGAAGTCATGACCTGAGCTGAAACCAAGAGTCAATGCTTGACTGACTGAGCCACCCAGGAAACCCTTGATTTATATTATCATTTTATAATTACTAATGGTGTTTCTTGCTGCCAATTTGTATGTTATCTTTGGAAAAATGTCTATTTAGATCCATTTTTTAATTTGGTTATTTATCTTTTATTGTTGAACTGTAAGGGCTCTTTATATATTCTGGAAAGAAATCCCTTATCGGATACGCTATTTACAAATATTTTCACCCATTCTGTGGGGTGATGTTTCACTTTCTTGATGGTGTCCTTTGAAGCAAATTTTTAAAAATTTTGATGAAGGCTATCTATATTATCTTTTGTCATGTACTGTGATGTCTAAAAAGTTAGTCTCATACAAAGTCTTTAAATTTACTGCTTTTTTCCTGAGTTTTATAGTTTTAGCTCTTATATTTCAGTCTATGATCCATGTTCAGTTAGTTTTTCTACATGGTGTGAGGAAGAGGTCCAAATGCATTCTTTTACATGTGAATAACCAGTTATCCAACAAACATTTGTTGAAAGTACTGTTCTTTCTCCTCTAAATTGTCTTGTCACCTTTGTCAAAAATTAACTGATCATAAGTGTAAGAGTTTACTTCTTAATTCTGTTACATTGCACTGATCTATAAGTGTATTCTTTTGCTAGTATAACACTGTTTTGATTATTGCAGCTTTGTAGTAAGTTTAGTAATTGGAATATATGAATCCTCTAACTTTGTTCTTTTTAAGATTATTTTGTCTATTCTGGGTCCACTAGGCAGGGGGGAGTTTGATCGCCAAATGAATTCTAGATCACTTTGTAAATTTCTGCAAAACAGCTATTTGGAACTTTGCTAAAAATTCCATTGACTCTGAGAATCAATTTGGGGAGTATTACTAGCTCATCAATATTAAGTTGTCTACTTCTTTTTGTTTCTTCTGCCACTGCTGTGTTTGGCTTTTATAACCTCCAATGTAGTTTGCTGCTTAAAACACTTTCCACTACACTCTGGATAAATTCAAATTCCCTACTACGGACTATAATAATACTTTCTGTAGGTGGATACCTACTCTCCTCATTGACTTTATCTTACTGTTCTTCTACTTCTTTACTGCTTCATTGTTTTTCTTTCTGGTCCTGAACAGGCTATGCTTGTTCCTAGATCAGATCCCTCACTCTTTCTGTTCCCTCTGTCTGAAATTCTCTTCCCTGAAATCTTTGCAAGCCTGACTTCTTTTTATCATTTAAGTCTTAATTATATGTCACCTTCGCAAAAGGCCTTTGCTAAGTCTGCTATCTAGTATGTTGCAAAAAAAAACCTATCCCCTCCATCCCTTATGTGTACTCTGTCAGATTACTCTATTTCATCTTCTTTGGAGTACTTCCAAGTATATGAAAACATCCCATTTATTGTTTACTTCTTTATTGTCTAACTTCTTACCTGGAACATAAACTCCAGCATCTTTTTTTTTTTTCTTTAAATAAACTCCAGCATCTTGAACAATGCTTGACACATAGTTTTCATTCATGAAGCATGCTAAATGTTGTTGCATGGATTCCCGTATCATCTATATAGTTTCTCAAGTATAATAACAATAGTAGACGACATTTATCCAGCACTTATGTGTTAGGCTTTGTAGCTAAATGCATGTAAAGTCATGCACTACTAGCTCAATCATCAATAACATTATGAGTTAATATAATCATTCATCCCCATTGACCAATGAAGCATCTGAGTTAGGAGGTTAAGTAACTTAGGCAAAGCCACTGGTCAAGTGACAGAGCCAGTATTCAAATCTATGCATTCTGGCTCCAAAGTCCATACTCATGAGCCCTTTAAGACCTCTCAGTGATGAATAAGCACTTGTTCAAAGGTCTTTTACATTCTAAGCATTATGTTGGGTGCTATGCATATGAAGACCGCTGCCTTCAAAGAATTCTACACATAGAAAAATAACAAATGTATGGTGAGGTCACCTAGTAGACAGCGTTGGATACTTTGTTGAGTTTATTCGTTATTCTCTCTGAACATAGTAGATGATAACAGACTTGATAAAACCATCATATAATTTAATTGCTCTATATTTTAATCAGAAATTCAGATTTGCTAGATATTTTTAGTGGGTGAAAGCCACAAACTTCTCTAGAGAGTGAAAACATCTCTTTTTGATGGAGGTTTATTTGCCATAAAATCTAACAGCAATTCCAACTTTCTCAGAAATTTTTAAAATTTAAAACTTTAAAAAACAGAAGAAAAGGTGACAAGCTTAATTGGAAATCCATTAGTTAGAAACTTGAGAGCTAATTTCCTACATTCTGATGCCAAAGAGCTGTTATATATTTTAAGAAGAGAGTTCAGATAAGGAAGGAAAAGACAGATTACAGGATACATTATTGCACTGAAGTATGAAATCAAGAAAAGAAGTTATTTAAAGATAAAACAATCAGTGCTATCACATGCAATAAATCCAAAAGAAGAAATAATAAATACTATAATTCTGAATGACTTGTTATGACTATTTACAATATTCATAGCATATTATGTTTGCTAAACACACCATCGTTTTTCAATTTTCTCTTTAAAAACTCCTTCAGGCAAGGTAGAGCCAATGGAAAATGATTAATAGATACCTTATTTGTACTAAGATGATGTAATATGTCTTGACAAATTCAAGTAATGGCTTATATCACTACTTCATTTACCTCTGGGGGTAATGAGAAGTGGGGGAGGTATTGTGGCTAGTGAGGCAAAGCTTGCTTTATGAGGACAGGGACTATATATTTTTTTTCACTCTGGGATCTCTGATGCCTAGCACCAGTGCTTGATACTTGGTAGACACTCAATACCACATTTCACTGATACTAATATGTCACCCATTATTAGAAATATCATAATTTCAAATGTGATCAAGAAGAAAACACATTACCAACTAAACTATAACAAATTATTTCTTACTAATTTGAATTTAAATATTATACTTATCCATAGCTTGATATGGATATTATTGATATCCATATTATTCTAGACTCATTTTGATGTAGATTTATCACATATCATTCTAGTTGAAAATGAAAAAACATAAATAAGAGAAATTATACTATTTCTAAAAATATTCATGTTCAGAGTCAAACTTTCCTAACTGCATTTAAACTCAGAGTTGTTGATGTGCATGTTTTCTGGTACATTATTGTCCTTTGTGCCACACAAGCATTGACAATGTGGCATTTCTAAAAAGAGTGCTCCACTCTTGTCGCTGTGATTTTCTTCCAAGCCAATGCCACCCATTCTATAATTTTGCTGCAAGGGGTTTTTGACTGTATCGGAAGTTTCAATGGGAAGTTTTCAGACTACAACATCAGAATTTACATCTCCTCCTTAAATAGTCTCTAGTGTTTTGATTGAAACTTCAAGAGAATGGAGTCATCCAATCATACCACCAGGACTAAGAATCAAGTTTGCATATGTGTTGGTGATGACATGAACATCACAATCACCACTTGCCCAAAAGTGTTTGCAACTTTCCATCAACTGAAAGATGCATCCCAATTTCAGATATGTTAAAATGTGAAAAAATCTGATTTTGCAAATTGATGAAATGTGATATTAAAATAACAGAGGTGTCAGGAAGAGGACAAGCAAGACAGATGGGGATGGCATGCTTTATGTGAAATAAAATAGATTAAGACTTGAATCTTGTACAGGGCCCTCTCTTTGAATTCCCTTCCTAGTAATAGAGGCTAGAAGGATTTACACAGCCACTATAGTCTCTGCCCCTGTAAGAACTATGTTGGGGAAGGCAGTTGAGTAAAAGCCTCAGTTAAATTCATTCTAAAAAATGAAATGGTATTCATTCATTTATTAACACTTATTAATAACCTAAAGTATACCCAGTTCTCTTCTAGGTGACAGGAATATAATCATGAGTCAAAAGGCTACTGAGCTTATTTTCTAACAGGAAAATCTCATATTGCTAATATTCTTAATAAAAATTAATTGAACAAGATAAATTCAGAGTGATATATTTTGTGATATTACAGAAAGAGAATAATTGGGGTGGTTGGAGTGTCTTTTAGAGAGGGGGTCAGGGAAGGAGTCTTGGAGGGGTGATATTTCTTCACTGAAGGCACATATGAATGGGTGGCTGAATACGTGAAGACAACAATCTAGAAGTATGATCTCAGTGCACAGCTTTCCCTTAAATTTCCTCAGGTGGGGGTGGGCCAGTTTATTTCAGCAACTGAGATTCCTGCTTGGGTTCCAACTGCAAATTTAAGGAGGAACATCAACCATTTCTCCCTACTAGAAAAAGCTGCCAAAATCTTTTTCCTCTCTGTGTGAGCTGATTAAGTAATAAAACCTACACGAACCAGAGGTTATTTCCCTGAATGAACTCAAGAGAGGCTGATGGTCAAAATTAAATTGAAGCAGATGTTATGGTTTGTTTTTAATATCTAGCATGTGGGCATTTTATCAAAGAACTATGAATACAAACTTATTTTTAAAATAGTCCCTCTATATAAGAACCTGCCAATGTTTCCTCAAACATTGATTAAACTTTTGTTTTAGTAAGGGCAATTGATTTTTAAAATGTAAAAATGCTCACACTATGAGAGTTTTTAAGAGTCCTATCTTCAATCTCAGCAAAACCTTAAACTCTTGCAGGACGTGTGGAAACAGTTTCACCTAAGTGCCACTTGGTGGCAGTATAACAAAATTGCAGTGAAAGCTCCTGACCGGGAAACAACTCTAAGGAAGAGACTAGTGGAAAAACAGTATGTTATGGCTGTTTTGTGGTATATTAAAAAAAAATTGCTATTTTTTCTAAGTTATTGGAAAAGTATTTTTAAACACATATAACAGTAAGAATTGTACTTATATTAAGATAACATTAACAAATGTTTACCGTTTCTATTATGATGTCAGGCAGGCATGGAGTTAGGGCTTGGGTTAGAAAAATAAACAGTCTCTTTTGTGGGCTGAATTGTGTCCCCTAAAAATTCATATGTTGAAATCCTCATCCCCAGTACCTCAGAATGTGACTGTATTTAGAGATAGGATCTTTCAAGAAGTGATTAAGTTAAAATGAGGTCATGGGGGATGGTACTCTAATCCAGTATAACTAGTGTCCTTGCAAGAAGAGGAAATTCGAGGGACCTGGGTGGCTCAGTGAGTTAAAGCCTCTGCCTTCGGCTCAGGTCATGATCTCAGGGTCCTGGGATCAAGCCCCACATCGGGCTCTCTGCTCAGCGGGGAGCCTGCTTCCCCTCTCTCTCTGCCTGCCTCTCTGCCTACTTGTGATCTCTCTCTGTCAAATAAATAAATAAAATCTTAAAAAAAAAAAAAAGAAGAGGAAATTCGGGTACAGACACACACAGACAGAGACCATGTGAAGAAACAGGGAGAAGATAGCAATCTACAAGCCAAGGAAAGCTCAGAAGAAATCAGCCCTGTTAACACCTTGATCTCAGATTTCGATCCTCCAGAACTGTAAGAATATAAAATTTCTGTTATATAATCCATCCTATCTCGTACTTTGTTAAGGCAGCCCTAGCAAACTAATACAAGTGCTAACATCACAGGACTAACATTCTAATTTTTTAAAAAAACGTAGAGACAAGTACTTATAAAGCTTTTTAAATAAAGATGTGCTCAAAATAGGGGCACTTGGTTTCAGCTCAGGTTGTGATCTCAGGGTCATGAGATCGAGTCCCGTGGCAGGCTCCATGTTCAGCGTGGAGTCTGCTGGAGATTCTCTCTCCCTCTCCATCTGCCCCTTCTGCTCATGCTCTCTCTCTCTCTCTCTAAAATAAATAAATAAATCTTAAAAAAAAAATAAGGGCACCTGGGAGGCTCAGTTGGTTAAACATTTGACTCTTGGACCCTTGATTTCAGCTTGGGTCATGATCTTGGGGTTGTAAGATCAAGCTCTATGTCGGGCTCCATGCTGGCTATGGAACCTGATCAGAATTCTCTCCCTCTCCCTCTGCTCCTCCCCCACACTTGTAGTTTCTCTTCCCCCACCAAAAAATTATATGCTGAAAATATAATGGGATCTTGGCAGGAAGGATGCATTCTTTTAGATTATGGTAGGAGACCTCACATAAAAGGAGTTTTTAAGAGTGACTAGAATATTTCCCAGGCAGAGAAATGGAAAGGAGAAGGAATGGCATTTAGAAAAAAGAGAATATTGTGACTGCAGAATGATAGGCAGGGATGCACATGTTGTGGGGCAAAAACCTTGAGTCGTTCTGAGTTGCTCTTATCAGAAGACAACCCTGGAAGTTAAGTTGAGAATAGGTTTTGCAGAGCCCATAAGCCACATAAAGAGAGTTATATTCTGTCCAAACCACCCCTCTCTTGAAATGTTTAAATGGCTTATAACCAATCTAAGATAGTTGACTGTTTAGGTTAAAAAAAGATTGGTAAAAAGGAGGAGGGAAAATAAGACAACAAGGACAGTAAAATATGATTTGCAGTGACTGTTCTTAATTTTAACCTTTCTGGAGCCAGGACACAAAAGGAAACAGGTAACAAAATGGGAGGAAATTTATATCGTTTTCTTAGGGCCACAGGGTATCTTCTGCATAAAATAAAAATAATTTTCTTTTTTTTTTTTAAAAGGAGAATTTTCATAGGACATTTTATATCAGGGAAATTGAGTAATATAATGAATATCTTCAACAGCATTTTGCAGCTAACACAGAGACAGGTTTGATCTCTCTTTCCCTATTAGTCCCTTCTCTACAACCTGAGGGCTTAACTCATAGTAAAATTCCCTAGAGATTCCAGGAGGGGATAACCTGGCTCAAATCCCTTCTAGGAATCTCACTGAAGCAAGGGAAGAGTTTAAAGTACATTAAAAATTGATAGATGACATGTGCCTTCAATAATATACCCTAAACATTGCCTCTCAGCTGAGCTTTTTATAGGAGATGCTGAAGACTACAGAATTTATCTTGTAAGCATTGAGAAACTAGGATAGATTAGTAATCCAAGAACCAGAACAATCAGATAGGGTTTTTGGAAAGAGAACTCCAGTCATGAGTAAAGAACAGAGATTCTCTCAGAGTAGTAGTGCTTGACTATGGAAACAGCACAAAAATATGATGAAAATATAGTCACGCTACTTTTGAATACCCTAACATCAAACACTGCATTGCAGATGAAGTGTGATACGTTAATTTTCTTAGCAAAATAGATTTACGTTTGTTATAGTCCGTATTCGTTAAAGATATTGGAGAATGTACTAGTAGTCATTAACGAACATCATAGGCATATGTAATAATGTTTAAATATTAATGAACTTATAGATATATATTTTTAATCTTTCTTGAGTCCATTAAACTCCAAACTTAGGAAAGTTTGAAAGAGTCCCATGGAAAACAAAATTCATAACAGTCATTTATGATGATCTCCTTAATTGTTGTTTTAATAATTCAAATTCTGCAGTCCTAAATACCAAATACTTTGTATACTTTAAATACATTTTCTTTAGAAAATATACTTTTGATAATATTAAAAGATTATTTTTAAATGGCTTAGTACTTTTGGTAATAAATGTTAACAAATTAAAAAGTGATCCTACTTACTTATAATTTAGTTTTTTAGAGGCTTTATAGAAAATGATAGTCTCTGCTACAGCGTTTCGTTAATTCTAAAATTGTTTCAAACATATATCTATATAAAGCATAAGGAATATAGTTCATGGTATTGCAGTAGCATTGTATGGTGACAGATGGTAGCTATATTTGTGGTAAGCATAGCATAACATATAGACTTGTCGAACCACTCTGTTGTACACCTGAAACTAATGTGACATTGTGTGTCACCTATACTTCAATAAAAAATAAAATAAACAAATGCCTATAAAACCTACTTCTAATGCTGAATTTTGATAAATAAGAATGCATGTGTTAAAGCTGAAATTAGGGGCACCTGGGTGGCTCAGTTAGTTAAGCATCTGACTCTTGATTTCGACTCAGGTCATGATCTCAGAGTCGTGAGATGGAGCCTCTGTCAGGCTCTATGCTGGATGTGGAGCCTTCTTGAGATTCTCTCTCCCTCTCCCTCTGCCCCTCCCCCCACTCTTTCTCCTGCCCTCTCAAAAAAAAAAAAAAAAAGCTGAAATTAGCAATGATGCTCAAAATTTAAAGGATGGGTTATGTGAATGGTTTGTTGATTTTATGATCAGGTGATTCAGATAGGGGAAAATCCATAATTGAACTTCCTTGATATTTCCAATATCACTTAACTGTCCTAAAAATAGTTAATCTAAGTAACTCCACTGGCTAACATGTCACATCATGAATTGATAGCCCAAAGACCTCATACTGCTTAAAGACTAATATAATTAGGAATGACATTAAGGTCAGCTTATCTTGCCTTTCCTGAAAAATATCTCTGAAATATATGAACCATATACATACATATATATATATATATATATATATATATATATGATCAACAAACTTGGGTATGAATATTGCCTTCTTGATAAAGGGTGTGGGAGAGACACAGAATCTTCATTCATGCTCTCTATTTCCAGCATCAGTTTTCATCCAAGGTAACATGATGAAATTACAGAGCATAATAAAATCTTTAACAATAACTGACTGTCAGGTATATGTCTAAAGCACTGATTTTTATTTGGTGTGTGTGTGTATATGTTGGGGGGGAGTGAGAAGAGAGAGAGAGAGAGAGATCCTGTAGACGGTATAGTTGTTATCTATAGAGTTTTATTTTAAATTATTCAAGCTATTAAACATCCAAATCACCAAACCATACACAAATTGGGAGCTGGAAAGGATGAGGGAGAAATGGAGAACAAGGAATTTCTGATAACTTAGACTATAACTTATGTTATAGTCTTACTCTTCAGTTACTCTGGTGGGGGGAGAGGGAAGACTGAAATCTGCCCTACTAAAACTGCTAGGAAAGATACTTTATCTGTTATTCCTGGAAAAGGACAATCAATAAACAGCATTTTACTCTTCATGCTTCATTCTAGTGTTCTAAACCATGGACAGCGATGATGTATATAGCTGAAAACTTCTGTGATCCCAGCTCTCCCTTTCTGGTTTTCTAAGACTAAAAAGAAATCCCTGGATTTAACTCTGCCCAGATACTGCTAAGTATCTGAGTATCAAGCCAGGAAGGTGTGCTGGAAAAGCACCAGTGCCGATCCACTTCTCAGCTTCAAGCCCTACGGCTATCTCATAGTGACAGAAAACACCAAAAGGAACCAATATGAGCCCTTACACAATGTGCAAACCCTAGAGCCCTTCTGACATTGAGAAGAAATTCATTAAGTAGTCACACTCCTTTTGTACACCTGAGTTATGTGGTCATGGAATGTTTAATTTGTCAACCAGGGAAATCAAGGTGCTCATGTGTCTAGGTAATGGAGAAGTCCACTGTATAATCAGCCTCTAACCAGAAGTGATCCTTAACTGTATTTCAAAATACCTTGTCAATCACTATGGAGTAGATGATGCAGATCACTGAAGGAAAATATATACGTGAGGAAAAGCCAGTAGAAAAAAACATGGATGTGGGGTACTAAATGAGCAAACTACATTATCCTGAATTTTCATTTTCTTGGCTCATTGGGTAAGAGCTGTCAGTTCTCAAAGAAAAGAATTTGAAGACTGATGTCAGCATGTAGAGCAGATTTTTCAAAATAACTGTATTTAAGTATTTACAGTAAATCATATACATATTGTGTTCAGAGTATGAGCTGAGTCACTTCAATAAAATCTCTTATTTTTCTCAATAAAGACATAGATTAAAGAACACATTCTTCTCTGGAGTCTGCCCAGTTTTCTAACTTCATTCTTTTTAAAATGGGGTAAGTAACAATGGCTGTAACACCTGAATTGGAATTTGACTAATAAAGAATCCAGTGACAGTATATTGATGCATGCATACCCAGTTCCTCTACAACTTTTATTCTTATTGATCTCCTTGAAATGAGCTACTATGGTGATCTTAGAATTAATTTAACCAGGTAACTGTTTATCATCTCATTCTGATTTTTAACCATTTTATAACTTGGTTTTTACCTTAAAATAATTTTTTTCAAAGGGCTCTAATATCCCCTTGGCAAGTCATGTGAAAGACTTTGGAAATTAACTATTAAATATTCCTATGATATCATGTTGATTTTTTTTCATTTGATATGAAAACATAGACCTATATTTTTACTTTAAAATTTCTTTTTGTAACATGTGCATAAATGGGTACTTGGTCTTAAATGTGTCAACTTGAATCTTTCCCTGTTGAACTTTTCCATGTCATGATTCAACATTACTTTTTTTTTCCCTTTTTCACATAAATCTTATGTAGTGGTCTGGATTAGAAACTTTCAATATTAAGTGTGAACATAAACAATGAGCCATGACACTTCAGGGACATTCTAGGCATTTAGTTTGCATACCTTCCCTGAGATGCCATGAAGTATTCAAAGCTGTTACAAAAAATTGAATCTACATGTAAGTCTTCAAACACTTTCCTTTGATTTATGAAGAGAAATTTTGAGTTTACTGCTCTATGCTTGAACTTTGAGCCTGCCAGGATGGATTTATCCTGAAAACTCCTTGAAAAGGTACCTCACAAAAAATAAGGATTTACATAAGCAGCAGGAGTGTTAAGGAATTTACAGTCTGCCTTGGAACAAATGGAAATTTACTGAGGAGTTAGTGAGCACTGTGGTACCACGGGCTGCTCTCCTCAAGGCAATTTTTGAACAAATGTTTTATAAGACATTGTCCTCAAAATAACAGTGTAAAAACATAGTTATAACTAGTGGGTCCAGCTGGACAGTTTTAAGATCCATTCTAAAGAAGAGTCACAGGATAACTGAAGTCCTGAATCGTTTACTGGGCCTAGAAGTTATTTCCAGAGTTATTGATACTGAGGAATGTAGATATTTGTAGACTAGAGCTGAGATCTGGATTTGGTGATAGGCTTAACCAGAAGCTTTCCCTAGAAACACACGTTGTGTCAGACCATGGAGAAATTACTCTTTAGGCAACTCCACAGTTTTCCTCCATCTATACATGCTTCATCTGTGAGAAAAATGGTTTTCCCTATAGTCACCTTCATTTAAGGAAATGGTAAATATAATTGGAGTTCTTTACATTCATTGTCAGCAAAAGAAATAACAAGCATATGATATGAACCCTGGGATCAGGACTTTGGATGAGGGTTTACGACAACTGTTGGAAAACTAGATTCTTAACTAGACAGAGCTACCTAGTTGAAAGAATATGGCATGGAGTAGAAAATTACACTATAAATATATTACATGAAGGCTAAAGTCTAATTTTGGTCTTCAAGTTATATTACAAAGCTGTTTTGATCAAGACAGTATGACACTGGCACAAAAACATAGATCATAGATCAATGGAACAGAATACAAAACCCAGAAATGAACTTACAACTCTATGGTCAATTAATGTTCAACGAAGCAGGAAAGAATACCCAATGGAAAAAAGACAGTCTCTTTAGCAAATGGTGTTGAGAAAACTGGGCAGTTACATGCAAAAGAATGAAACTGAACCCACTTTCTAACCATATACAAAAATAAATTTAAAATGGATGAAAGACCTAAATGTGAGACAGGACAACATCAAAATCCTTGGGGAGAATGCAGGCAGTAACTTCTTTGACCTCAGCCATAGCAACTTCCTGATGGGATTCTTTTAAAGGATAAAACCATTGGTACATCCAATATCTAGATAAATACTTCATTCTCTTGAAATGATTTTTGACTATTTTCATTTCAGGTTGAGCATTAGAAGCTGCCTTACTCTAAAACATGAAAACAAATGCAGCTGTGATACTGGTTCCATCTTTCCTTCTTCAACCCCCCTCCAGAAATTTCTGAGTTTAATCTCATGTTTCTACAGAAAAGCATGGTTAAATGGTTTATTTTATTTTTTATTTCATTTTTTTAAAGATTTTATTTATTAATTTGACAGAGAGAGAGATCACAAGTAGGCAGAGAGGCAGGCAGAGAGAGAAGGGGGAAGCAGGCTCCCTGCTGAGCAGAGAGCCCGATGTGGGGCTCGATCCCACAACCTGGAGATCATGACCTGAGCCGAAAGCAGAGGCTTTAACCCACTGAGCCACCCAGGCACTCCTAAATGGTTTATTTTAAAATTATGTATGCTAAAAAAAAATAAATAAATAAAATTAAAAAATAAAATAAAATAAAATTATGTATGCTATCTTTGCACACTTGGGGTGGGAAACTGGTTATGGGTAAAATTTTTAAAAGAAAACTGATTCACTTCAGGATGGCATGTGAAATATAACTATATTACTATATTTATGTGTAGAAAAATAATGTACTATGACAAAATGATATGGAAATGACTTTAAGAGAACTTAGACAAAATGTTATTATTTCATGTATACATTATCACAGAAATGTTGCAGTTGCCAACCCAAATCTTCCCACTGCTCTTACAAAATAGTTTTAGCTCTTTTTCTCTGTGAACACCAACATGTGTTCTCAGTCTAGAGACAAGTCATTCAAAACAGAAGGTGTATAGCTTCTTTTGGATTGTTTCCCAGCACAGTGGCCTCTGGCACAATCTTTGGCTATAGAAGCATGAGCTAATTCAACAGTGCAATAAACATTCTTCCCTTCGTCCACATTAGTGGCCCAAATGGCAATTTGTCCAAGAAATTGCCTGCTGGTGCTGTAATCTCAAATCCCACTTCCACCGGCAGAAAGGTATTCTTATCCACAAACAAATAAAAGAGCAGAAACACATCTACTGAGACAGCTGAAGAGTAACACCACTAATTGCTTAAAGTAATTTGGAAACATACTTTAGAAGTCATAATACAAAGAAGAACATGACTAAAAGGAATTATTAAGTAAATAAAATCAACTTGATTTTTTTCTACCTCATCTCATTTCTGTTGGGCATTTACTAGGTTTATGTAGCATTACTCTCAGAGGCTAAGCAAGCCAGCTGTAAACTAATAATAATTTCTTTTCTTAAGAAAATAAGGGTTACAATTAAAATTAGAGAATAGTAGGAACAGCACTCTAAAAATAAAATTTGATACAATTATCTAGAAGAATTGCCCAGAATACTAATAACTTCAGAAATAATACAAAGTTGAGCATATTTCTTTTAACTTTAACCTGATTAAAAAATAAAATATTCACTGACAAAGAAAAACAAAGCCTCAGTTAAAACCACTTCACTCTGACATACCCTCCTTGTTCACTCCTCTACATTCTTCCACCCTTAAATATACTCAAGGTCATGACCTCAAATATATATCTTATTTGTCATGCAATTTTCTTGTGATAACCACTTTTATTTTGTAAGTATTTTTCTATGGCCTGTCTTGCTTGATTTAATTCTCATGGATTTTTGTTTTTACCTAACAATCTCAATATGTGTGATGTAAACTTTGATTATTCAAAGATTATAACATGCAAGATAGAAGAATAATAAAAGGCAATACATATAGAGGAATCTTTCAAGATTTGTATTGGAAGAAGGAACTAGTTTGGAAGTGGCCCTTCCTTCCTTCCTTCCTTCCTTCCTTCCTTCCTTCTTTCTTTCCTTCCTTTCTTCTTTACTTCCTTCTTTCAAAAGGAAGAGTGGCATTTTTTAAAAATTCAACATGGTTATATTTTTAAATATATGTATTATACATAGAGTTAAATTAAAATAGGTACAGTTGTTTAATTTACTTCCTTATTAAACATTTCTTAAACATTTGTTAAAGACTTGGCATACAAAGTAGAATGAGATTTAGCCTTTTTAATTTTTTTTATTCAGTGTTCTAAACTAGTTTAATCATAGAGACAGGGTATAACCTGCTGATGACATGATTTAATTGTGACATAAAATTTATCAGGTTCTTCATTGCTTATGATATTTATCTAGAATCTGGAGAAAAATCCCTTTAGTATATTTGTGCGTTTAACATGTGGGAACGATATTTCTTCAGTCCCTGAAAGTGACCAGGAAAGACTATGGTTAGAAAAATTATTTTCTTCAGTGTTAGATATTCAAATGTATTCTATGTGTGTAAAATTCTCTACTAAATACAGATGAAAGCATATTTCTAAAGTTATAGCAATTTACAAAGGCATGAAATAGGGTAAGGCATTTATTACTGAAGCAACCAAAAGAGGTAAAAGGTAGTGCTGTTCAAAATTTACTGTGCATCAGAATCACCAGGAAAACTTGTTAAAATTTCAAATTCCTGGCTCTACTTAGCAGGGATATTTTATTAGGTCTCAACTGGAACCCAGGAATCCACATTTTAACAAATAATACAGGAAATCCTGATGCATTTTATTTGGGGTTCATACTTTGAGTCTAATAAGGGTAAAGAACTAATTACTGAATAAGGATTATAGGAGTTGGTGAACAGAGGACAGATAGGAAGTGGGTCATTAGTAAATAAAACTGATGCTCTTGCTTTTTATTTCACTGGGAAAAGAGAAGCAACCAGAAAAGAATTTCCAAAAGTTCCCACGGAACATTTATCCATTCAATTGCATCTGTGACCATATAAAAAAATGTGTTATTATGGACATCCCTAGCTAAAATCAATCACTGTACTTGACCAGTAGATCCTCCCTCTCATACCTACTAAAGATTCCAGAAATTCTTGCCTTTCTACTGCACCATCCATTTTCGCCTTTTTGTTCTCTGATCATTATCGAGGGCATGAAGTAATCTCCTATTTCATTAAAAAAAAACCCACAACTCTCTATTCTACTTCCCCCTTTACTGTTCTGATTTCATTCTTCTCTCTACAATAAAACAATCACTGCCCTCCTCCCCAGTCTTTTCTGATCATTGTTTCTGATTTCCCTACTTCCATATTTTCTTGACCTCTCTCCAATCAGGATTTTCCCTCTCCATCAAAACTGATCATAAAAGAACCTTTAGTGACTCTTACATTGTTAAAATTAATTGTCAAACCCTAGTCTTCATCTCCATGGCCTGATACCAACATTTCACCTAGGCCTCAATGCTCTTATCACTCGGCTTCCAAGACATCAGAATAGTCAGTCATTCTTTCTCAGGTTCCTGTGCTCATCTTCCCATCCCTTCCTCCCCCTTCCCATCTTCAACTATGCTTATCTCCATTCACTGCTCCATTGGGGATTTTAATCCATCTGTAACTTTCCATATCATCTACAAACAGATGACTCCTAAACATCTGTCTCCAGCTCAGATCATCTCCCATGAACTCCTATGTCATATTTCCTACAGGTCTTCTTGAATGTTTAATAAACATCTCAAATTTAGCATTTCCAGAAACAAAATCCTGATGATTTGTACTCTTCTGTCCTAATCTGTTATTCCACAGCCTCTCTCACTTCAGAAATGGCAACTTTATAAATTTCAAATCGCTCAGGCCAAAATCTTGAAGTCATCCTTGCCTTCTCTTTTTTGTCACATCCCATATCTGATCTACTGATGAATCCTTTGTGATCTACTTTAAAAATATACCAGTTTTACCACTTCTATTGCTAACATGCCAGTCTGAGCCTTTCAGATCTTCTTCTCAGAAAGGCAGCCAAAGTGATTCTATTTCAGAGAAGTTAAGATCCTATCGCTCTTCTGTTCAAAACGCTAAAAATTCCCATCTCACTCCCAAGTAAAAGCCAAACCCTTAAATGACCTTCAATAGCAAAATTAAATCAAGTAAATTCAAATCAAGCTAGGTCAAGCCAAGGCATGTTAGTCAATGCAAGTTGAGACACTTTTAGTCCTGTCAAGTCAGGACGCAGCAAGTCAAGATAGGTTATTTCAAAATTGAGATGATCTCCTCACCCACCCTTTCCTTGTTACTTCCGGCCTTCCTACTAGCCCTCTCGGTAGGCTCCAGCCCCACTGGGTTCCATGCTCTTCTTTGCTGCTGCTGTTTTCTGAAATGGCTTCCCCCAGAAATCCCTCTGACTTGCTCACTTGTTTTCCATCTTCACTCAGATGCCACCCTTTCAGCCAGCCTTGATTGTATATCCTAGTATTTCAACTTTCCTCTACCAACACATTCCAGCCTCCCTCTCTGATTTTCTTTTCTGGCTTTGAATTAGTAACTATCAGTCTTTAATTTTTCCTCGCCTAGGTCACTCATTTTTTCCTCCACCTATCACCTTCTAGTGGATGTAACTTTATAGAATAGTAATAATAACAATTCTATTCATATTTGATTATGTGCAGGGCATTCTAGTTTATAAAACAATTGCATATACATTGTTTCATGTGGCCTATTGAGAAATATACCCCCCATCCATACACTCACATGTACACTCACATGTACACACACATACATATATATGTATAAATATATATACATGTACATATTTCTGTATTTGAAGAAATTTTATTGTTTTGGCCTTCCAAAGAAGCTAAGGTTAATTGTCAGTTGTTTTTTAATCTTGGAAGATTTTGTTTTTCTTTTTCAAAGTGTCAATAACCTTTATACTTATTCTAATCCTGCCCTATCTTCCTCTGATTCTGAGTACATCAGATCAATCTTGTCTCTTTTAATGAACTTGTAGGTCACGCAGAAAAGAAAGAAGCTGTTTATTAAGTGCAAATTATGTGGCATGGACTCTGCAAAGCCCTTTACATTCACATTTAATCCTAACAATTACCCTGTGTGGTGTGTATTATGATTCTCATTTTATGGATGAGGAAATCAAGGCTCACAGAAGTTAAATAACGTGCCTGGGGCTATATAGCTAGTTAGTAGCAGAGCTGGATCCAGGAGCTCATGTTCTTTCTACAATAACAAATTAAACTTCTAAGTAAATGTAGGGAAAAATTATAGTTTTTAGAATGGCTTCTGATTTCCCCTGATACATTATCATCAAAATTTGAGGTGGCAAATTGGAATCAGAATATAGACCAGCATTGACTCTCCTAGGATATATAACATGAACCACAAATGTAAGGGACATACATAATTTAAAAAATCATAGTCATCATATTATAAAAAGTGAAAAGATAGAGATGATATTAATATTAATAATATATATTTTATCTGATATATCGAAATTATCATTTCAACATGTAATCAGTATAAAAATTCCAATGAGATACATTGCATTTTTATCATACCAATGCTTTGAAATTCAGTGTAGATTTTACACTCATAGCTCATATCAGTTCAGACTAGTCACATTTTAGGTGCTCAATAGGCACATGTAATTAGTGAGCCTCTATTGGACAGTGCAGGTATAGACTAATCTGTAATAGGTCTAATTACTGTCTCGTCTCCTTCCCTTGGCATCAAACTTCTTGGGAGTCATGTATACTCATTGATTCCACCTTCTTCACATTGCTTTACTCACCGGAATGAGCCTGGTTTCAACTACCACCATTCCAGTCCAGTTAGCATATGATGACAAATTATCTTCTGGCTTCCTATTCCTCCAGCTTCTGCTTTACTTGACCTCTCTGCTGCATCTTTGACCAGTATTGATCACTTTCTCCTGCCTTGCAACTCTTCTCTTTGGCTTTCTGTGAATTCACTCCTAACTGGTTCTCCTTGTACTAAAATTTTTAGCCCATCACATTGATTCTACTTAGGCTCTTCCCCCTTACATGCAAACATTAGACCACAGTCTTCTTTTCTACTCTCTTCTGACTTGGAACTGCTAAGCCATATACAGCTTCAATTGTCATCTATACATTAAGGATATCTAAAACTAATCACCATCCATACCTTCATCATAAAATCAGGCCTATATTGAAAAGTTCATTTTCAGACACAATTAAAATATCATTTCTAAAATCACACACACATACACCACTTCCTCCTGATCATCAGAAGGAAAGAAGGTTTTGGGAATTTTTTTTCTCAAAAGAGCATGCAGTTGCTGGCCAAGTAGATTATATTTTATTTGTCTAATTAAGTAAATTGAAGGAATTAAGAAAAGGAAAGCCATACAAATAAAATGTTACGCAAATATTTGTTTCTATTTTTTAAGAGAATGAAATTCCTTTGGTAGAACTGCAATCTATCTCAAAGTGAAATAATAGGTATCCTCTTGAATTCTATAATTTCTAACTGTCAGTTTGACTACTATCGGCAGTGCTACCATCCAAGGAATGTGACCATAAATTCTGGAGAAATAATCATACTTATCAAATCCTTACTCAGACACAATATATTAGTCATGTATTATAAACTGCAAAAGGAAGAAAACAAAAATGCCAGAGTATTTATGGACTCCACTGTAATATGTATTCATTTTCAGACTTCTCCAGTACAATGTGTGCTTTTGCAAAGGAAACAAAGATGATTTTTCATATGAAGTTGAAAGAATAATTAAACAAATTTGGTATAGCTTTTTTCTCTTTGCAGTAAGTTTTTCTTCCATTTTTAATTCCACTTGTTCTGCTTCCCAATTCAAATATGCCACTACTCACGGGATACATTCTCCCTCTACAGAAGTGTGATCAGTAGCAGCCCTCCAGCTTGTTTTAATACATGCAAATATACTTCTTTGGTTGGGAGCTGCTGTTTGCAACCTCTGTTTTTTTCCATGTCTCAAATTTACTCTAAAAGGGCTCTCCAAAGCCAGTTGTGGGTCTATTCTATTTTTCAGTGTCTTCAGTCTGATTTTTGAGACTAAGTTCAAAACATCTATTCAACATTTTTTCCTGGCTTTCCAACTTGACCATCTACCCCCAGTTTATACACAGGTAAGTTTGGAATGGCTGCCACCATCTGTCCTTCGGATACATCTTGTAAAGTTCACTAAAAGGGAAACACCAAAGCATATGAAGGCTTGTGTGAATATAGTGTCGTAAGGCAATAAACAGTCTTTAATTTCCATGGCATGACCATGTTTTACACACTTGTTTTCCATGTTGATTGTCTTCCAATATCCATTTCCCTTTCCTGTTTAGTAACAGAATCCAAAACAATGCACCCAACTAAGGGGTTGTCAGCCTTACCTACACAGCTGGTATGGTCATGTAACTAAGTCTGGCCAATGACATATAAGCCGAAATATATATGTGTCCATGAAAGAGTCTCCTTGAAAGGGAGGGGCTAACATAGACTTGAATGTCGACATAATACGTGGAACTCTACTAATCATCTTGACCCCTGAATTTGGACATCCCAAGCTGAAAATGGAAAAGTAGAAAATGAGCCTTGATAACACTGGAGAATTGCCTGCCATAGGAGCCCTGGACAACCTACCTACAAAACTCCCTTTTGTGTGAGAGAGAAATAAACCTCTACCACATTTAAACTATTTTCTTGTTAAATGAAATTCGACCTAAACCTACTGGGGACACACACCCTGGACTGTTTCCTGGAACTCAGAGGTGCTCAGTTTTAAGCAGACAGATATGATTGGCCCATGTTTTCCAGCAAGATTGACAAACATAATCTTCTCAAGACCTAAAATTTAGTTTCATGTGTGATTTGATAGTATTATATTTGCTTGTCTAACTTTGCAGAGAGCATGCCTGGCTACTTGATTACATTTACATGGGTAGATTAAGTAACAGAATTGATTTAAATTTTTTCTTCTTTTTTCCATGTTAGGATAGTCACAGGTATGTTTTAGACATTCCCTGTGCAGACTTACATATTCTGAATCACTATCCAATCACAATCTCATGCTTGCCTATCTGCAGTGATTCTTGAACAAATCTGTACTGTGTATTGTTTTAGAAAAAAAAATGTTACTTCATAGTTATATGATTTCCTGTATGTACAAAAAAGTCCTGATATATGAATAAAAGGTACACACATACATACATACAGCTATTTTTCATAAAATAAGTGGGATCAAGCAATATTAGGGAACAATCCCAAAATTAAAGTCACCAAGAAGACAATATTTTAAAAGATCCATATAATGTTATTTATTTCTGTTTCTAGGGTCATACTTTTAAACACAATTATATATAGCATGACTCTCCAATTCACCCTTAATGAGTCTAACACATATAGGTTTAATATATTTAAAAGATGTTTTATATTGTGTTGAGATTTACGAATAGATTGCTTATATGATTACTTTCTCACCTTTGTTTATATGTACGACCATATAAATTTTCAGAAATTCTTATGAATTCTAAATACTCAAGTCTCTTAAAATCAAGGACTCAATAAGTACTCTTTCATGTTAAATAAAAACAATTTAGTTCACAGAACAGTACTGAAGATAATATCTGTTTAAATATGGTAGCAATTTTTGCAAAGACCTTTAGGAAGCTGACATGGGTGAGTTGCTTTGTTTATTCTCTATTTTTTTAAAAAAATTCATATGTTGTAGGGCAAACATAATGTAGTCATATACTGAAGACTCCATACACACCATAAATAAAAGGCTATATACATCAAAGCCAAAGTTCTTGGTGGATTCAGGTAGAGTTACCATAAACCCATTGTCTTTTCAAAATTGAAGAAAACCCACTAAAAATGCTTTCTTGTGGCTTTCAAATTCTCACAACAAAAGCTGCTTTGAAACATGCTGGGAGAAGGACTAAAATACCACACATATAACCTCTTCAGAATTTTATACTGTGGGCAGATTACCAACTGCTGTGGGTATATTTTCTGGATGTCATTATTGAATTTTGATCATTAGATGGACATAATTTGAATAATAATATGCAATACTATGGTAGTTTTAAAATTTCATTACCAAAGCTGTTCATTTATTTGCAACACGTGAAATGTTCTACATTCAATTAAACACTTAGTACTGTTAATAAGTGAAAATGGATTTACATTTAAAAAATACATTAGAATTTTACTCATCTTTCATTTCATAGCAAGAATCTAATCTTAGCATTTGACCACCAGGGCACTGGTCATTAATAGGAAATTACAAAAAGAGATGTGACGTGAATATGTTAACATTCTTTTATGCTTTCACATCATTTAATATTCAATCTTTGGATGTAGCCATATATCCATATTCCTTAAAAGTGAAAGATGAGGTTGTCTAACATTTAATAAAACTTGCAGATTCCCTCAGAGTTGGTCCAACCACCCTTATGTTCCATGGAACTCACTGGAAAATAGTGTCTACAAAAATAGACAAAGGGACAGTGCTTCCATAACGGCACACCTTAAGTGAGAGAGCAAAGGATAAGTTTTTCTTCCTACAAATTTGTTTGCTCTCAATTAAGAGCCTGGATACCATGGTGATTATATAATAGGAACATGTAACAAATTAGCTAGAATGCTTATTAGTTTTTCTTTTTTGATAACTGTTGTTAGAGACAGAAAAAAGGTAATACAACTGAAAATTCACAAGAAAAGCACTAGTGAAGAGTGAACTCTCAGGAAAAATAAAATCCATAAAGCATTAATATTTATTGAATGCCTACTATGTGCTAGCCACCAGATTAGGCAGCAACCTACATCTCTCATTTAAATTATTATTATTGGCAATCAAATGTCAAATTAACTATATCAGTGGAGACTCATTTCCATTTTTTACATGGTTTTAAAGTGGTTATTTAGCTTATCCGCCTCACAGCATTATTCAACTGCTCGATCAGATAGTAATATGAATTTCCCAAACAGTGGAGATAAGAGAGTGAAGAAGTCTGTAGATGGGACCTAGAGTACTATTTGAACTCACAGTCCTTTGTAATTTATTTTCAACACTTTATCTTCCTCACAGTAGCACAAATAAGTGGTTTATTCAAATCATTACTATTTAGAGAACAAAGACCTTTGGGATCATTCAACCCACAGTTTTCTACTTATGCAAATAATTAACTAAGGCATAGGAAGATCACAAGAATCCATAATTGTTAGTGGCAGAGATGGGAGCAATAACCAGCTTCCATGTTTTCCCTCTTGTGAATGCCCGGAGATGCCAACTTTCACGCAGAAATACTAATCTGTTGGCCTTAAACCCTCAGACAGGCAGTGTAGTAGTCATCATGAGTTCAGATTCTGAAGTTGGACTGTCTGGGTCTAAATCCTATTATTGCCACTTACTAGCTGTGGCCATAGGCAAGTTACTCAAGCTGCGTAGCAAGAATCCCATTTTATTGGGTACAATAATTGTATCTACCTTATGGAAATTGTGTGGATTACATGGAGTTACATTTGTTGAACACTTAAAATCATACTTTATGTATTATCAGTTAATATTTTAAATGATGTGTGCCTTCATTCACGTACACACACAAAAATCTGAACTCCTACTATGTACTAAGTATCAGGAATCCAAGAATGAAGAAAATAATAAAATCCTCTCTCCGCATAATAAGCTTACAGTCGAGTGGGAGGTAGAAATTAGTAATCAGACACTTGATAGCACAATGTTTTATGAAAGGGAGGCAAAGAATGCAACTAGGATATTTAGGAGAAATAGCCCAAATGTGGGACTTCAGGAGCAGCTCCTACTTAGGAGAAATACTTAGCCCAAATGTGGGACTTCAGGAGCAACTCCTACAGAAAGTGCCTAGAAGTGTGAGCAGCTTGCTATGGGAGGCACAAGGGAAAGTGTTCCCATTAAGGGAGGCAGTGGGTGGAAAGGACCAGTTAGAATGAAGGTGGAGCTGGAGAGGCTAGCTGTGGAGTGTGAGAGTGAAAGGAAAAGAGACAAGAGTGGTAAGTAGAGTCCAGAAAGGAGTTTACAAGCAACATTAAAGAGTTTAAAATATTCAGAAAGTCATGGGGCACCACTGAATAATTTAAGCAGGGAGCTGATGGGATTGGGTTTGTGTTTTACAAAACACTTTGGCTATAAAGTAGGTAAGATGGAGTCAAGATAATTCAGGAGCCCATTGATATAGTTTCAAGTGAGAAGTGATGAATGACCACAATAATGTGAAAGTTTATGGAGACCTGTTTTCTAATGCAGCACACACGATAATCCCTGGAAAGCTAGAGGTTACCTGGAGCCAACCTGAGCCTCCTTTAGTAAAGAGAACACTGCTTAATACTACAATGCAATCTGTTTCAAACATAGGAACAGGGTATCTGGCCTTCTAGAGATGTTTCTGGGAAGTTAGAGACAAAGTGTCTAGAGTCAGTTACTGTGGGTTTAAAATTGGCTCCCTTACTTCCTCAGGTATGTGATTTGGGACAAATCCTTTTAGATCGAAGCATGTTTTAATGTATAAAACTAGGATAAGAGAAGCTACTTTGAAGTGTTAAATGAGACAATACATGCAGGTATCTTAAAATCTATGCCTGGCATATATTAAGCATTCAATAAAATTTAAGTCTTACATTAAGTGTTTTAATTTTTTTAATAGTTTTCATGAAGTCAAGTTACAAAAACAATGATCCTTATTTTTAAAGTCACTGAAAACCATAGTATTTTCAAGTGATAAGTATACTAGCCCTTCGAGGTGGAGCAAATGCATTTTCAGTACACAAGGAAAGAAACAAAAGAAATGCTGCTCTATAGAACTCTTATAAAACAAGATAATTTGCATTTTTAGCTCTTCACACATTGGTCTAACATAACACCTTAAATATTCTCTCATGTCTAAGAGATAGCTTGGTCTCTAAACCAATAGTCAAAGAATTAAATTGGTTAATGTTCTTATTTTCCCTTCCTGACTACAAAGCAAAGTTACATCATATTGAGCTTCAGCAATTTCAGATGCAATCAGTCTCTACCTCCAATAACCTCCAGTAGAATTCTATCCATCCATGGACCTGGACCAGAGATGTTTCCACAACAACAGACCTAAAAAGTACATCACTATCTGTCAGCCCCTAACCTTCAACCCCTACTGCCATACAATCATCTAACCATAAACTGTATGGTATTATAACTCTCCCTTTGCTCATGCTCATGCCTGGAATGACCTTTCTGGAAGTCTGGAATGTCTACAGAAACTGTCAAGAAATAAATTTTTATGGATGTTATCTGAAGACAACCCTACTTTTGCTGGTATGTCCAAAATCATAATTAACAACAGACCACGATTATAAACCCAACAGATGAGTCAGTCAGTGTGCTAAATAAAACACGAGGGATAGAGGTAACTAAGAGATGGCTGTTGAATTCAAGTAGTCTATATTCTGATGTAGGAAGTTGATGTGTACAGCTGCATCTACTATAATGTGAAAAGTGCTACAGCAGCAGAATGCACCAAACATGGTGAGAAAACACATAAAATGTTATTAATTCTTCCTGGAGGGGATAATGAAAGGCTCATAGACAAAGTCAATTTTGAAACAGTTATTTCGTTATTTAAAATTTGTTTATGTGTATGTGTTATGTGTGTATGTGTTTGTGTATGTGTATGTGTGTGTATCTTCTGAAGATGCACTCACAGGGAAGGTAACATTCATAGGATAGTATTCTTTTTTAAAGGCCATTAAAGTCTGTGTTTAAGAGAAAAAATTTCTCTACCACTACCACCAATACCACAAAGTATCATTATTTTGAAAACTCCACAACATAATAATTTATAAACATCAAACAATGGGGAATAGGGGAGTTTCTCACTTCAACTCATACTGAGCATTCAATAATCTCCCCAAACTGTTCTTCTCTCCAATTGTGAAATCACCTCAAATAATCAGTGAATAAGAAATATAACTCCAAATATTTAAGCATACAGAAAACATACACATACACATTTGGAAATTGGTTTTTGAAGTGTTGAAATTCTCACTGCATACAGAACTTTTACTAGGCACTGTGAAATCAAGCTGTGCCCTTTCTTCAAAGAGGGTGAACAAAGTATATAGGCCAAAAAGAACAAAGAAATATGGATTTTAAATTAATAAAGAACTGCTTCTAGACTTTTTATATGAAGCTTGCATGTTGAGCCCGAAGGAGTTTCAAATAGTCATCATTGTTGTTATAGTCATAAATTCAGCCTCCTATGAAAAATTGAAGGAAAAAATTTTAAAAAAAAAGAACTGGAAAATACAGACTACCACAGAAGGATTTTAACATAGTTCAAGTTGCACTACTAGATTAGTGGATTTTATTCCAGGCTATTTCCTCTTATGGTTGAAACTACATAAGAAAAAGACAAGTAAATAAGATTATATTTTGAAGTTTTTAAAATTCATTAAGTGATATGTGTTATCTAATAATGGAAGGAAAATATTTTAAGAAACCTATGAAAAGTATACTCCCATAAGCATAAATTATGTTGTAGCGTTAATATGCCTTGGAAGTCCTCTACTAAAAATATTAGTCATCCAAAGCAAATGAGTTCGGTGTCAGTGATACATTTTCAGATATTATGTATCCTGTTTTTCTTTAATTACTAAAAATTACAGGGCCATTTTAAAAGCAAAAACTCCCCTGACATCTTAACACAACTAATAATGAAATGGAGCAGCTGGGAATTAAGTTGCTGTGACAGATGTTCAAAAGCAGAACGGAGGCTCCCCCACGTACTAAATCCTCATTTAGGCATGGTAGTGATGAGTAGCAGGATCTTAACAATTCAGGTAGTGTGCTGAATTTACACTTGGGCTCCGAACCTCTAACAGGAGTGAAAAGAATAGGTTTTCACTCTAAAACCACAGTCATGCATTGAGGGTCTTTTCTTTGCACATTGTCAGAAGTTTGAAGTAGATAAAACTATGAAAGGAAGCTCATTTGGCATAATATTAAGAAACACCATGGAGGCTGGGGCCACACTGGCTGGATTTGTTTATTTATTTGACAGGGAGAGAGAGCACAAGCAGGAGGAGTAGCAGGCAGAGGGAGAGGGAGAAGCAGGTTCTCCCCTGAGTGGGGAGCCCGACGTGGGGCTCAATCCCAGGACCCCCCAGGACCCTGGGATCATGACCTGAGCCGAAGGCAGATGTTTAACTGACTGAGCCCACACTGGCTGGATTTGAATCCTGCCCTGTCCTCCTCGTAGCCACATGACCTGGGGCAGGCCTCAGGTTTCCTATCTGTACAATGGGAAAAATAAGAGTACCTACCTGAAAAGACAGTGCTGAGGATCAACATTTAGACCATTCCTCTTGGCAAATACTCTGCAAGCATTTTCTATTAATATTATGAATTTTTAGTCAGAGATAAGAGTATGGGTCTTAGAATTACTTCTCTTAGAAATATGTTTTCACGGACTGTCTTTGTGAGGCATGTTTAATAGAGACAGAACGTGCTGTGCTTATGAGACGACAGTGAGATTGTTCAGAATTAATGGAACCCTCAGGACCCATAGATTCCTCTCAGACATCTATTCTCTCTTTTCTTTTCATCTGACAGAGGAAAACACCGACACTTTAGGAACAAGTTATGACCAGTCTAGGAACAGTGGCAATTACATGCCCAGCAATGCAGAATAAAGGCGCAGTTACAGTTACATAACAATACAAAACCAAACCATGACTGTCAGTCACACTTAAAGGGTTCCAAATTCCGGAGCATCCACATACGGTATCTGAGAAGATATTCCATGAATGATGTCTCCAGGGAATATGCGTGTGCCCACACACACATACCTTTTTTCACCATATAATAAAAGCAACACACTCCTTACATAGCATTTGTAAAATATGCTCAAATGTAAAGAAAAAGAAATAATTTATAATCCAGAAAGATTCACTGTTGATATGTCGTATATTTTCCTCTAATCATTTTCCTATGCCTATTAAGGATTAGAAAGTTAAAAAAAATTGGATTTTATTTTTAAACTTATATCAAAACTACTACTTACTCATATTATTAAATATTTTAAAATTATAATTTCAATGATTAAGTGGTATGAAATTTTAGAAATGTACCACAATTTATGTAACTAGATCTCCTCTGAGACATTTAAACTACATTTTCGACATTTTTGGCACTTACACCAATACTATGATAATTTGTAACGTGTAATCCTGTGCATATCTCTGTTTCACCTTCTACAAATTGACTATATGGAAATAGTGGTCCCAAAAGTGTGAAGATGTTTTTTAAGGCTCTTAATGCACATTGTTAAATTGTACTCCAATAGCACTCTCATCATCAGTGTATGAAAGTTGCTATTTTGTTATTTACCATCACGATTTTATTTTAAGAAAGTATTTTCTAATATGATGAGTAAGATATAGCTTCTACAACACTAGTAATCAAATAAATGCAAATTAAAACAATAAAGTCAAATACTCTTTTTTTTAAATTGAACAAATATCATTAGCATCATTTTTTTTCCTTTTTTTCTTTAAATTCAATTAGCCAACATATAGTACATCATTAGTTTCAGATGTAGTGTTCAATAATTCATCAGTTGCATATAACACTCAGTGCTCATCACATCATGAGTACTATTTTTCATAGATTTCACATAGTTTCAGTTTCTCTGATTCAATTTCAGTGAAACTTGTGCCATACTTGTCTTTCCTGTGATAGTAAGAAACAGTCTCCAATCCAAGTACCCATGACCATCAGTGGCCCTGTTTTAGTTCCATCAATGGTCAGAAAAATCTTTGTCACCCTCTTTAGACACAGCAACAAAAATAGAAAACTATCAATAACTGCCATTATGTGCTAAGATTAGGAGAGAAAAGGAAGACTACATATGGAATTAAAAACAAGGTCAAAAGAAATACCCAATAAAATTAAAGACATAGTAAGTACATGAAAGCAAAGTCACATTAAGTACAAATTCAGCTCTACGGAGGCAGGATTCATTTACTTTTCTCTGGTGCACGTAAGTCCCTGTTTCATTACAAGTAATCAATAGATACTTTGAATGAATATTGACATGGAATGGAAACAGAGAACCTAGGCTGTAAGGACTTTAGAATAGGTATGAATTTTTAGCCAGAATTTAACATTTTCTGTTTGAACAGAGCTAGCTTACTTAGTTCCCTTCTCTTTCTTGGTATCTGTCTCACACTTGGATCTTCCAAAACATGTAGCTAGATGGCATATAATTTTTATCTGGTTGTTATTATTTCTTTCCCAATAAAGGATAAAAACAGAAGTCTAATTGGCTATTCAGTGGTTCTCAAACTGGTTCACTGACCAGCAACATTCATATCACCCAGAAACTTGTAGAAATACAAAAATCCTGGGCCTCACTCCGGATCTACTGAATTGGTCAGGGGGATGGCCCAGGAACGTATACTTCTAAAAAGTCCTCAAGATGATTCTAGTGCATGCTAAGGTTTTTGAATCACCGACACAATCTGGGGTTATTCTACCTCTAATATATGTAATCTTCCACTCCCTGACACACACACACTGGCTTAATCCATTATCTAGAATACCCGATTTACAGAGAAGGTAGAGGAAAGAAACTCACAGTTCTAGGATCACCATTTCATCACTGGACAAATCAACATTCCCCAGTTTAAAATGGTAACTATGCAGTGAGGGCCTGGGTGGCTCAGTCGGTTGAGCGTCCAAGGAATGATTTTGGCTCAGGTCATGATCTCAGAGTCTGGCTTCCTGCTCAGCAGGGAGTATGCTTGTCTCCCTCTTCCTCTGCCCCCCACCTTCCACTCACGCTCTCTCTCTAAAATAAATAAATAAATATTTTAAAAAGTAAAATAAAGTGGGAACTATGCATTAAAAAATCTCAAATCACAACACCGTTACTTTACAGTGTTCGTTTTTTCACATTACATAACAACTGGGGTTTTTTCCTACAGAAAAAAATTGTAACATTTCATTAAGTGATTTGTTTTATTGCCTTACAACATACTTAAAATGACAATTCTCTTAGCACATGAATTTTGGCAACAGAGTTATTTAAAAAAGAATGTATTATATAATATTCTAATATTGCCCAGGCAAAGTGAAATAATATAAAATATTACCACATCACTTCAATAATTAGTATAATATTGAGTCCTCAAAACATTGTTTTGTCATTGAGTTTGTCTCTGTAAGCAAAAAATAAGATAAAAACCCTTTGTATGATTCCTTAGCATGGTCATTATTAATCATGAAGATGGCTGGAGGAATCTGTCCCTATCATTTTCACTGTATAATGTTCACATTAGCAGCTACATATGGACTCAGTGTCAGTTTCAATACCTGCAAAATAATTATGATAATATTAGTTTCTTGTTCTCCCTGACAAAGCCGTTTTTAGACCCTGTCAACCAAATCCTCTGGGCTCCATGGAGACGTATGCTACATAAATACAAAGCATTATTTTTACTCTTTTCACATTATTGTGGAAATTGTTAAATGAAGAAGCAACGTACTAAATATTAACAGCTTTGATTCAGTGAAAGCCATTTTACACTTTAGTTAACATTATACCAAATAGAAAACTGAGATATAAGGTAATCAATCTCTCACTTAATAGTTCTGAGTTACCACCCAGTTATTCTACAGACAGATGACACTCTTTTTAAAAGACTAAACTTATGCAGTTAAATTTGGGTTTGATTACAAAAATACTAAAGGTTAACAAATCAAAGTAGGCTTTAGTGAATTACCTAAGGGAGAATTTATATGAAATTTGGATCACTGTCCAAATAAGAAAAGAAACAGGGGCACCAGGGTGGCTCAGTGGGTTGAGTGTCCGACTCTTGATTTCGGCTCAGGTCATGATCTCAGGGTCATGGGATCCAGGGTCATGGGCTCAAGCCCCACATCAAGCTCTGCACTCAGCACTGAGTCTGCTTATCCCTCTTCCTCTGCTGCTCCTCCCCTCACTCTCACACTCTCTCTCAAATAAACAAAATCTTAAAAAAAAGAAAAGAAAAGAAACTAAATTGCCATGAATAATGACCAAACATTTCTTGCCTCACCGTAGCATAGCAGCAACAAATCACCTGCATCTTACTGCTGTTTAAAAGTGAGAGTCACTTTATAGTGAGAATTGTTTCCTTCGTTGATGGCAATCTCTTTGTGGCTTTTAACTAAAAACGTTTTACTAAACAGTGGTAGGTAGACATAATCTGTATTTGTGTTGAAGCAAGGTTTTTAACCACACTCTTTGCTTACTAGCTGTATTATTTTGGATGAGTTACTTGATTTCCTTGAGTCTCAGTTTCTCATACACGAAGTGGGGATTATATTGGCTTCATAAGATTATTGTGAGCCTTAAGGTAGTTAAGAAATGGGCAGAAGATATGAATAGACATTTTTCTAAAGACATCCAGATGGCTAATATATACACAAAACATGCTCAACATCACTCAACAGGGAAATACAAATCAAAACCATAATGAGACCACCTCGCACCTGTCAGAATGGCAACAAGAAAAAACAAATGTTGGCGAGGATGTGGAGAAAGGAGAACCCTCTTGCTCTTTTGGTGTAAACTGGTGCAGCTGCTCTGGAAAACAGTATGGAGGCTCTTCAGAAAGTTAAAAATAGAACTATCCTATGATCCAGCAATTGCACTATGAGGTATTTACCCAAAGGATACAAAAATACAGATTCAAAGGGGTATATCCACGCTGATGTTTATAGTAGCATTATCAACAATAGCCAAACTATGGAAAGAGCTGATATATCCATTAAATGATGAATGGATAAAGAAAATGTGGTATATATACACAATGGAATATTACTCAGCCATCAAAAAGAATGAAATCTTGCCATCTGCAACAACGTGGATGGAGCTAGTGTGTATTATCCTAAACAAAATAAGTCAGTCACAGAAAGACAAATACCACATGATTTCACTATACATGGAATTTAAGAAACAAAATAAATGAACATATGGGAGAGGGAAAAAAAGGAGAGAGAGGGAAACAAACCATAAGAGACTCTTAACGATAGAGAACAAACTGAGGGGTGAGAGAGGTGGGTGGGGGATGGGCTAGATGGGCGATGGGCATTAAGAAGGGCACTTGTTATGATGAGCACTGGGTGTTGTATATAAGTGATGAACCACTGAATTCTACTCCTGAGACCAATATTGCACTGTATGTTAACTAATTAGAATTTAAGTGAAATCTGAAAAAAAATTAAAAAGAAAAAGATTCAGTTCTGGTTAACATTATCAGTTTCATTCCTTGGTGTTTTGAACTCTGGGATTGAGCAGACCAATTGAAAAAACAATCTCCTTTCTCCCTTTGGTCTGTGATGTGTCACTATTGCTCTCATCCAGCCCCAATACTGCCAACTTCCCTTAATGCCTAACAATCTACTAATCAATTTACTTTAGATACAACTAATCACATCCTCATTCTACATTCATTTTTTTTCAAGTAATGACATTAAATCACCTTCTAAACTCCATAGTTTACCTATAGCATTTCCTTTATCTACCACCCTAACAACCCACCTTAAAGCATTTAGATTTATTCTTAGTGATTATTCTCTAACTTTTTATTAAGCAATTGTTTAAAGTGATATTCAATAGATGGTAGTTGTTATTTATTACTTCTCATATAGATTTGAAATCATTAATAATTAAGAGCATAATATATAAAGAGTTTTCCTTTAGCAGAGCTAAAAGACCATTTCCAGTAGACTGAAATCCCCCTGAGCACACTTACCACTGCCTGATGGTTATAGGAAAGACCTAATATATATGCACAGAAGATAAGCATGCATACCTGATTAGATGAGCCTTTCATCCCTATTCTGTATCACATATTACTAAGATCCGTATTTATTAAAAGGTAGCAACACACTCCATTTGACCAGGCAATATTTCATTCTTCTCTTCTTTTATGTTAATGATATACTATGCTACACGTGGCTTCCAAGCCCATAGATTTCTATGCAGATGTGTATTTTCTTGATGTCCATATTTCTTGATGTCCAACTTCTCTGTCCATTTTACTTTTGGGAAAACTAAATTCTGATCTATCCTCTGTTTAGACCCAAAGGGCATCCTTTGGAGGCTCACTTAGCTTGACTTCTAAACCACAGTTAGATCATAAAATAAAAGGCAATATTTCTCTATATTTCTCTTTGGTTATATATTAATCAGGTTGGTATTTCATATTATAAGGTTCATGTTTATGTTCTACTAGGAATATTTGTTTGTTTTATGCACATACTTTTGGATCCTTGTGATCTCTCAAGCTTCAATATCTCTTACAAAACCAAACTAACTTTACAAATTTAAAACACTTTTACAATTACAATTTTATTCTACTTTTTAAGCATTTAACTAGGAATATTACAAATATTTCCAAGTTACCTGTAATTACCACCCCATCCCATTTTTCAGGAGGTACCACACAACAAGAACCATTCTGTGAAAGGTTAGTTACACAGTGGGACTTGTAAGGATAGCCTTTTTTTTTTTTTTAATAATTATTGTTTTTTAAAGATTTTATTTATTTAATTGAGAGAGAGAACTAGAGAAGAGAGAGAACAAGTGGGGAGGGGGGAGGGTAGAGAGAAAGAGAAGCAGACTCCCCACTGAGCAAGGAGCCTGATGAGGGATTCGATCCCAGGACAAGGGGATCATGACCATGGTCAGACGCTTAACTGACTGAGCCACCCAAGCGCCCTTTAATTATTATTATTTTTTTTAGATTGTATTTATTTATTTTGAGAGAAAGATAGAGAATGCACACATGCAGGGGGGAGAGGCAGAGGCATAGGGAGAGAGAGAACCTCAAGCAGATTCCACGCTGAGCATGGAGCCTGATGGAGAGCTTCATCTCACCACCCTGAGATCACAACATCAGCCAAAATCAAGAGTTGGACACTTACCAACTGAGCCACCCAGGTGGCCAGCAAGGGTAGTCTTGTGTGAGAAGGGAACTGATTCACTGAGCCTTTCTTATATCATAAACTCAACTGAACTTGTGATAAGAACTGTACTTTTCCTTACTTTATGGAAATGAAGAAAAGTCCTTTCATTCTTACAAATGGGATTATCCTTTCTTCCTTTTTGAAAAACTGGAATGTTTTCATTGAAATGTTTTCCATTTTAAACATAAAAATTTTTAAACAAAGACAAGTGCATTTGGGAATCATGGAATGTATGTAGAGATTATTAAATAACACATATTATTTCCGTGAGTTAATAAACAAGAGTCTTAACACATGATACTCAAATCCATTTAAATTATTGATGTAGGCATTAAGGTGATTTTATTGGATGTGTAACTAACTTATTAAACAGAGTCACTTTCAAAACATTTTCATTTGATATGAAAATAGAAAAGACAACAAAGCTAAAGTATACCAACATCAATGAAGTTAAAATATACTAACTCAATATAAATAATAACTCTAACAACTCAAGTAGAAGATAATAATTAGCTTTAAAAAAAATAGCAGCAAGTCCATATGATCTAAGAATTTTAAAGTAATCAACTGATTTTTTTAATTTAAATATTTTTATAGTACCTCTGAAGAGATTTGCTATCCAATTACTTACCTATCTACCCACCCATTTCATCCATACCTAAACTAGTAAAACCTTTGATAGTTAGCTATGACATTGGACAAAGGATAGAACTTGAAGTTAGGAGACCTGGATTCGCATTCTGGTTCTGCCACTTACTTCTTATGTACCTTTAGTGCTCCATTTACTTATCCATTAAATACAGCTAATATCACCAACTTCATTAAAGTGTGAATATTACATAAGATAATGGATATCCAAGTGTCTAGTACATGTTGATAAATGGCAGTGGATATGGTTAAGAATCACAAAATAGAGAAATGGTCATTTCAGATCCCAACAGGCTGAAAAATGTCATTTTGAGTTTTAATTATCCGTTATTTCAGACTTTTCCTATATTGTCTCACACAGAATAATCCTTTCAAATGCAATTTTTATTGTTATCAAATAATACACTAATTATCATAGCTGGCATTAAGCACTTCTATTGTATCTTTTTTTCTTTTTTTTTGTTACACTTCTTTTGTATCTTATCAAATGTTTAACTTAATGTTAAGTATAATGAAATATTCAATGAATGCTATAAAATACCTAGGAAAATATACAAAAATCAACACAAAATTTAAAAAATATAAGACTAGGGTTGAAATGAATGGTCACAAAAAATCCGCAAAGGGAAATAAATTTTAAATCCTTTGTTGAAACTTATAGGCCTCCAGCTAGTTTCTTAACAATAAGGCCATAGCACCTCTGTTTAGATGAGGGGAATGATTCCAGGTATTGGGATATACTTTAAAAGAGAGATAGAAACAAGAAAAATTAAAAGAAATAGTACAAACATATTAATAATTTTAGGTTAAAATTATTTATAGTTATAATAATTATAATTAAAGGTTACCCTTTCTCCTAACCCCTTTCTGATCCACTAGACTTTTTGAGAAATTTCTTTAACTTAATCACCCAACACAAGAACCAAATGAAATAAAAGTATTGTTCTTATAGAGAAATCTACTCTGTAAAAGTAGCTACCTGAACCTTTGGCCAGTTTTGGCCTCCATTTATTTATTTCAGCCTGGGATTGAAGCATTCCAGGACAAATACTCTACAAATAAGGAAGTTGAGAGTGAGTTAAGATTTGAGACGTTTCCAAATGGAGATACAACTTTTTACATTCCATTCTATAAGGTGGGTCTGAATTGTATATAGCAACCTATTGCATGAACAACAATTTATTGGCAGATCATAGAACAGAAAATGCAATAGTTCTGTTGGAAACAAATTTCAGAATGGCTCAAAAGTCTGACAGAAGTAGACTGGAAAAAAACAAATGATCTTCAACTCTCAGTTCAAAATATGAACCACAAACTGCACCACAGGCAGGGAGATTTCATAGGTGAGCTAGTAAATGATATGATAACTGTTTCCCTTCATAAAAAAGAGAGAGAGGACTCAAACTAAATCAGAAATGAAAGAGGAGAAATAACTGATACCACCAAAATACAAATGATTTAAGAGAATATTATGAAAAATTATATGGCAATAAATTGGACAACTTAGAAAAAAAGTATAAATTCCTAGAAATATATATCCTCCTGAAATTGAACCAGGAAGAAATAGAAAATTTGAATAGACTGATTATCAGCAATGAAATAGAATCAATAATCAAAAAACTCCCAACAAATGAAAGTCACCTAAGACTACATGGCTTTACAGTGAATTCTACCAAACATTTAAAGAAGAGTTAATACCCATACTTCTCAAAGTATTCCAAAAAATAGAAGAGGAAGGAAAACTTCCAAATACATTCAACAGGGAATGCATCACCCTAATACCAAAACCAAATAAAGGCACTACAAAAAAAGAGAACTACAGGCCAATATATCTGATGAACATAGAGGCAAAAGTCCTCAACAAAATATAGCAAATGGAATCCAACAATACATTTAAAAAATCATTCACTACAATCAAGTGGGATTTATTCCTGGGATGCAAGAGTGGTTCAATATTCATTCACAAATCAATCAATGTGATACATCATATCAATAAGAGAAAGGATAAAAACCACATGTTCATTTCAATAGATGTAGAAAAAGCATGTTACAAATTACGACATCCATTCATGATAAAAAACCCTCAACAAAACAGGTTTAGAGGGAACATACCTCACCATGATAAAGGTCATATGATTAAAAACCCACTGGTAACATCATACTCAATGGGGAAACATTGAGAGCTTTTCCAGTAAGATCAGGAACTAGACAAGGATGTCCACTCTCACCACTTTTATTCAACATAGTACTGGCAATCCTAGCCACAGAAATCAGATAACAAAAAGGAATAAAAAGCATTCAAATAAGCAAGAAAGTAGTAAAACTTTCACTATTTGCAGATGGCATGATACTATATATAGAAAACCCTAGAGACACCACCAAAAAACTACTAGAACTGATAAATGAATTCAATAAAGGTCTCAGGATACAAAATAGATGTACAGAAATCTATCTCATTTATACACAGCATTAATGAAGCAACAGGAACAGAAATTGAGAAAGCAATCCCATTTACAATTGTACCAAAAATAATAAAATACCTAGGAATAAACTTAACCAAGGAGGAAAGACCTGCACTCTGAAAACTATAAAACACTGAGGAAAGAAACTGAAGATGATACAAACAAATAGGAAGATAGTCCGTGCTCATGGATTTGAAGAACATATATTGTTAAAATGTCCATATTACCCAAAACAATCTACTGATTTAATGCAATCCCTATCAAAATACCAACAGCATTTTTCACAGAACAAGAATAAATAATTGTAAAATTCATATGGGACCACAAAAGACCCCTAATAGCCCAAAAAATTTTGAAAAAGAAAAACAAAGCTGGAGGTATCACAATTCCAGGTTTCAAGTTATACTATAAACCTGTAGTAATCAAAACAGGTAGTAATCAAAACAGGCACAAAAATAGATACATATCAATAGAACAGGATAAAAAGCCCAGAAACAAGCCCATGATTATATGGTCGATAATCTTTGACAAAAGAGCAAGAATATGCAATGGGAAAAAGACAGTTTCTTCAAAAAATGGCAATGGGAAACTGAAGAGCTACATGCAAAAGAATGAAACTGGACCACCTTCTTATACCGTACACAAAAATAAACTCAAAATGGAGTAAAGACTTAAATGAAACCATAAAAATCCTAAAAGAGACCACAGGCAGTAACTTCTCTAACATTGGCTAGGGCAATGTTTTTCTAGATGTCTCCTGGGGCAAAGGAAAAAAACAAACAAAAATAAACTGTTGGGACTACATCAAAATATCAAAATAAAAAGCTTCTGCACAGTGAAGGAAACAATCAACAAAAGTAAACGACAACATACTGAACAGGAAAAGGCATTTGCAAGTGACATACCCAATAAAGGGTTGGTTCCAAAATATATAAAGAACTGATATAAGTCAACAACCAAAAAACAAATAAAGCAATTAAAAAATGGGCAGAATATATGAACAGACATTTCTCCAAAAAAGACACCCAGATGGTAAAAAGATATATGAAAAGATGCTTAGCATTACTCATCCTCAAGGAAAAGCAAACCAAAACTACAATGAGATATCACCTCATACCTATCAGAAAGGCTAAAATCAGGGGCACCTGGGTGGCTCAGTGGGTTAAAGCCTCTGCCTTAGGCTCAAGTCATGATCTCAGGGTTCTGGGATCGAGCCCCGCATGGGGCTCTCTACTCAGCAGGGAACCTGCTTCCCCCTCTCTGCCTGCCTCTCTGCCTACTTGTGATCTCTCTCCTCTCTGTCAAATAAATAAAATCTTAAAAAAAAAAAAAAAGAAAGAAAGTCAAAGAAAATGTCAAAGAAAATCAAAACACAAGAAACAACAAATGTTGGTGAGGATGTTGAGAAAAAAGGAACTCTTGTGCACTGTTGGTGGGATAGCAAACTGGTACAGCCATTCTGAAAAATAGTATGGAGCTTCCTCACAAAATTAATAGAACTACACTATGATCCAGGAATCACACTACAGGGTATTTACCCCCAAAGTACAAAAACACTCATTCAAATGGATATAGGTACCCCTATGTTTATTATAGCATAATTTACAATACCAAACTGAAAGCTGTCCAAATGTCCATTGATAATTGGACATTGTATACACATACACACACATGCATACATATATAAACACAATGGAATATTATTCAGCCATAAAAAAGAATGTAAGTTTGCCACTTGCAACAACATGGATAGAGCTAGAGAGTATAAAAAATACTAAGCAAAATAAGTCAGTCAGAGGAAAACAAATACCATATGACTTCACTCATATGTGGAACTTAAGAAACAAAACAAATGAACAAATGAAAAAAGAGAGACAAACCAAGAAACAGATTCTTAACTATAGAGAACAAACCAGAGGGAAGGTGGCGGGGGTGGGGGGGGGCGTGGAGATGAGATGGGTGAAATAAATGATGGGGATTAAGGAGTGCGCTTGTCATGATGAGCACTGAGTAATGTATGGAATTGCTGCATCACTATACTGTATACTTGAGACTAATATAACAATGTATGTTAACTATATTGGAATTAAAATGTAAAACAATAAAAATGATAAATGAAAAAATAAAAGCTAAATGAATAAATGTTCTCTTCACTTCGTTTTCCTCATCACCTTCATTCTATGAGACATGTGTCAAGGTTTTAATTAGAGATGGGAGAATGTCCCCTCTTGACTCCAGTTCTTCAGATACACTGTTTTTAGGTTTTGCCCCAGTGTAGGAGTATCATGATAAAACCAGAGAATAACTGTTGCTGACCTTGTGTCATGATAAACTTTGAGGACAGCATAGCCTAACTTAAGCCACTGGTAACACCAAGGTGAATATATTCACCCATGTGCCCAGGTACAGCTAAACTGTTAAAATACTGAAATAGTGTATCAGGGGATAACTAGATACTGCTCTGAGCCGTCTCAGTTCTTTTCTTGTTCTCTCCACAACTTGGTCACCTAGAGGTACTATCTGGTACTGCAGGAGGTCTTGGTTGTGCCTTTGTATCACATCGAAGACCTGTAACTAGGAAACTACAATGATGGCATAGTCTGGCCTCAAGATGGATCACACCCCAGTGCCCCATCCATCTTTATCATTATTCTTGAAAGTATAACTAAATTATTCATGTATTACATGTATAATTACAAACAATTTTCATTGGCTGCTTTAAGAACATTCAACTATGTCCAGAAAGGGTGGTTTTAAAATATAAAGAAAAAGTCTATTAGTTGACATCCATAGTGAAATTTCCCAAGCATAAGTGATTTGTTTCTTGGTTTTCATTGCTGATCTATGAATTGATGAATCATCTTTGTAAAAAAACAACATAAATATAAATATACTTATGAAGGTCACTTTTAATTTAGGGTAAGTTCCCCTCTAATGCTTATAAATATTCTGAAGACCTTACAAAACTGACAACACAAATCACTCTCTTAACCAAATGGAAAGATCTACAATGATTTTTAGCATAGTTTATTTTTATCAGAGCAGAGATTTTAGGCTCTGATTTTAACCTGCATTTTGCTTCTTTGCACAGTGCTTGAGTGAACATCAGTAACCATGGTTTATGTATAGAAAAGAAAAATAATACCTGCTGTGATATCAGCAGCATTTTGGATATGGTCAAAGCACTCAAGGTCAAGCAGAAAAAAAAAAAAAACCTTGGAAAATGTACAGTATAAACAAAGTAATGGAAGAAATTATAAAAGAAAGGCAAAATATAGGCACCTGGGTGGCTCAGTTGGTTGAGTGCCTGACTTTTGGTTTCGGCTCAGATCATGATCTCGGGCTCCTGAGATCAAGATCAAGTCCCACATCTGGTTCCGTGCTCAGAGCAGAGTCTGCTTGGGATTCTTTCCCTCTTCCTCTCCCTCTCCTTTTGGCCCTCTCTATTCTGGTGCATGCTCTCTCTCTAAAATAGATAAATAAAATCTTGAAAAAAAAAAAAGAAAGGCAAAATTGATGTGATACAAACTAGCAGAACTTCAGTACAAAAACCACAAAACTTAACACCAGAAAAACAGTAAAAAATGTAGGAAATAGTTAAAGAAAAACCCTAAATATATCCTGAAATAACTATACGATCTTAAGGACACTATCACAATCTTAGTGGACAATTGATGAATAAATTTCTTTGACAAACTTTAAAACCTAAAATCATGTAATTTATAAATACACTTCAAATGAAAAATCACACAAAATGCTAATTTAAAAGGAGTAATAGTTTTCAGCTATTAAGTTAGAAATAAAGAAAAAATCGCTGAAATCCATGAGGATTTGGGTAACCTGGCACATTACTTTCATAAATCATTTAAAAATATAAAACATTCTATAGTTTAGAAGTTAATCAGGCATGTATATATATATATATATATCCTTGGTCTATTTTTCCCTAACACCCTCCACTTTCTCTTCTGCAGTACCGTATTTAAGTATAATTACCACTGATATTTAAAAAGTTGGTTATCTGTCTTTCCTTCCAAACTGCAAACAGCTCTTATTCAAGAACCACCTTGTTCACCAACTTGTTTTAACATTCGGCATAGAGTAGACATTCAAATATGTTACGACTAAATGAATAAGGCTGCACATCATTTAATCAATATTTCCATTCTCGAGAAATCAACTCAATAATTCAGAAGAGCAAAAAAGATTATATAGAATAATAGCTAACAATTATTGAACATTTGTTTGTTAGTTTACATGGATTATCTCATTTAATTCTCAGGATAGCTCTATCAGAAAGGCATCACTTTGTATCCATTTAGAACACCAGTAAATGGAGGTTCAGGAAGGTTAAGTAACATCCCCCAAAGTCACATAGCTATAAACAGCTTTACCAAGATTTGACGTTTAATCTGCCCAAATTCAAAGTCCAAGTTCTGAAAACAAGTATATCATAGAGCAGTATGTATGGGTAGAGTTATTTACAAAAATCAACCATCTAACGATATGGGATTAGTTAAATATTATAATTTATATAGTTTAAAGAATGACCAATCTGAAAGTAAAAACAAATTATGAGTAATAAAAAAAGGAGCTTCCCAGTATTTCATTTAAGAAGCATGTACTCACAGAACAGAAGAATGGAAAAATTTTAAATAGTGTGCTAAGATGAAAGAGTTAATGGTATATTTGATTTTTCATGCTCACGGTGATTTTTAATAATTAAATCAAAAATTGAAAACAAATAAAAACCTGTTTTTTCCAAGTATTTAAACCTTTATTAGAAAAATACTAAAAGTCCATTTTGTTTCTGGAGTCTTTGAATTTATAGAATTTTCAAGTGATCTTTATACCTTAAAAGATGAGTGAAATTGAGAGCATTTTATATTGTGCATTCCACTGTGAAATTCATTGTAAATTCTATAGAAGTGTAATAACAAATTGGAGCATATGAGACTTTGCTGCATTGGCCCTGCAGGGTGCAGAATACCAAATTAAATATTTTGAGCACAGTCCTATACATGTCCAGAGTTTTACTTCACATGAAGATAAAGAAAATTGCAGAGGAAAAGAACTACAGCATAAGTTACCACTACGGAATGAAATGCATACAGATTTGAATGAAGTAATCTCAGGAGTTGGTTCATATTTGCAATCAAGATTATCCATCTCTCTTGATGCAATTAAAGTGATGATTTTAATCTGTAAAGCTTGATATGCATTTACCTTGAGTACCCATTAGACCACCTCTTCTTGAAAGAGCACAATAGTGAAAATCTGTTGGGCAAAAGCAGTCTCTGCTCTTCAAACTGAACCACAATGTCCACACAGAAAACCATGTAGGACAATGCTCATTCATAAAGCATATTCTAATCTTTGGCTAAAAGACAGAATACAGGGTTTGGTCCTGCGTACTTGTCATGTGGTAAGTGAACTCTTAATTGCAGTGTAGTGCAATATCTACTAGACATCCCGGGTGTGCTTACTTTAGCAGATTCTTACTTGAGCTGCATGCAAGAAGTGAAGCTAGTGACCCCAGAACATCTTCCTACTATTTTTGGGACAAGTGATGACTGCACTGCAATGAATCTAAAACTTTCCTTTGCGATGGTGTCTACCTGTAGGTTTGACATGTGGTAACTGTTCTCTAATGTTAGTGATTTTAAAATAGAAAAAAAAAAAAACAACTTTTGGAGTCATAATGATTAATTATTCCCCTTGGCAACCTATTGCTGTAGCACTGGAATGCTTCTTTTTTAGGGGTCAGTGGGAATCAGGCTGGGGCTATATTTTTTTCAGGCTGAGGCTATTTAGTTGTTGCTGTTCAATATGGAGTTGAGAGAAATAGGGGGCCTAGCTCTGATCCTGAAGTTGCCTCTGCCTCCTCTAGTGTTAGTGTGTGGTTTAAAAACAAACAAACAAACTCCATTTTTAACAACCTTCACTCTAATGTGAGTGGTCTGGGGACCAGATTCTGTGAACTGCCACTCCTGCACTTCAGCATAGTAAAAGAGATGGCTTAGATGGGCTATAAATGCTGTTTTAGCAACCTTCCTTCTATCAGAGCCTAGTGTAACACCTGTGGTTCTGACCAGAAAGAGTGACAGTAGAGACTCTGATCTAGGTCCAGAGAGCTTTTTAAACCAGGGTCCTTAACCTGGGGAATATAAACTGAGAGAGTGAGGGTTTCTTCGGACAAGGTTCAGGAGTTCTGTCCCATTATAGACTAAATGTGACATGTGCATTTCCTGGAAAAAGATCCTATAACTTCCATCAAATTCTCAGAAGCGTTTGGGACCCTGGCATATACCGTATTCCATGTTAAACATTGTAATGTATTTTTGCTCCCTTGAGATCAAAGAGCGAGGAGGTCTCCTTCAAACCAACTTAAATGATGGGAGAGCCATGTAGTTGTTTCTTGAGAAAGGGGACTTCCCTGTCAACCCACGGGGGTACTCCCACTTCTTACTAAGGGACAATGCTCCTTTGACTCTTAAGAAGCATTCAGAGCCAAGCAGGAGAAACTCTAATTCTACAATACTCAAACATGTACTGGCCAACCAAAGTCAACAGACATTGTACTATTTATTAGTTTCCTTAGGTTTATAGCCTTCAATTTAACGATGATCCCAGGCAATACAGAAAAATTTCTCAAAACTAAGTACAGGGAAGAAGAGTAATATTTTATGGTTATGTTTTGATGTACACTATCTTAAGAGTATCTTTTTAGGACAAAAGTATTACATTTACCTCATTATTTTGTCTAAAGGGCTATTCACTTTTTACCTGCCCAGTTTTAAAGAAATCAATGTTACTATTACAAATTGTTCAGTATTTCTAATTTTAGCTATTCGAAAAGCGTGTGTGCATTTCAAAACCATGTTATCACCATTTTTCTACTGTTAAGTTATATAACCATACCAAGTTATAATTCTGTTACTTGATTTTTCAGCTTTAAACAATATCCTTTGTCTCCACACTATTCCAGATGAGATAATCAGTAAATACTGTATCTGTGGTAGTCTATGTATGATAGCTGCATGTTTAGTTTTGTAAACAAGGTGCCAAAATACTATTTCCCCTACTCTCCCAATTTTAGTTATTTGTATCATTTTCAATTATCAAGACATAAAATTTATGTTCTGTTTGTTATCTAGTCCACATATTTTTTTTAGTCTTAGTTCTGTTAAACACATTAAATGCTTACCACCAGTCATTTTGCTAAAATTTTCTGTGTTATCCCTCAATTGGATGAAGCTCAGTCTCTTACAGGTGAGCAGTATTTCTTAAGTTGTGGCACATTTAATATATTTTTTGGCCTTTATACATAATAAAAAACCTTTAAAAATAAAAAAATTAAAAATCTTAGCTAAACATGAAATCCTTTCTTTTCTCAATTAACTCAGAGGTTTTTGGACTATTGACTTTTAGTGTTTCACTGAGGACAAATCTAAGGCAGGTGTGATTTTTTTTCCCCTCTTATAAATAATGTGATCATTTGCTCGCAACTTAAAAGATGCTTTCTCTATCATCAAAGGCTAATAAGTATACTAGGATGTGTCTTGAGGACATAAACCTTGGGTACATAGCAGAAGGATATGTCTGTATTGACTGGGATTAATTCTCATTGGTACATGACATATCCTCTCAATAAGTAGATTCAGGTATTTTCTTTTCAGAACTTTTTTTCTTCAAGTTATAATCTTCAAATATTTGTTCTGTTCTACTGTTGTTACTTTTCTTCTTCAGAAACTCCAATTATGACATACGGGGTCTTTTCAGTCTGTTTTATATAGTTATCACTGTCTCCTTAATTCTCCCTATCTTCCATTTTTATTTTACTTTCTTGCATTTTCTCATGGATATCCTCTGTTTCCTTATTGTGTTTCTACAGTGTCTATTCTCATGTCTGGTCCTTCTGATTCTTTTGTATTTTTGAAATAGTTTTGATTTGTTTCTTCCTCATCACTAAAATCTGCCAATTAACATTCAATTTCCTCCCACTGTCTCATTATCTCTACTTGAGTTCTTGTATTTATAATTCACGTTCATAGAAGTAAGAATTTTATTTTGAAAGAAAATTTAAAAGACTTCATGTTTTAGAGAAACTTCAGGTTTACAATAACGTTGCAAGGAAGGTACAGAGATTTCCGTGTACTCCCTGACCCCACACCTGCACAGCCTCTCTCATTATCAACATCACTCATGAGAATCATATTTTTTTTTCTTAAGCAAAGATAAACCTACATTGGCACATCGTAATCATTCAGGGTCCATAGTTTACCTTAGAGTTCACTCTCCCTGTTGTACATTCTGTGGCTTTGGACAAAGGTATAATGATGTATATCCATCATTAGAGTATGTAGCCTTTCAGACTGGCTTCCCTTAGTAATATGCACTTAAATTTCCTCCATGTATTTTCATGCTTTCAGAGCTCATTTCTTTTTAGCACTGAATAATATTCCATTGTCTGGATATAGCACAGCTTATCTATTCACCTACTAAAGGACATCTTAGTTTTTCCCCAAGTTTTGGGAATTATAAATAACACCATTATAAACATCCATGTGCAGTTTTTTTATGCAAGCATAGATTTTCAACTCTTTTTCATAAAAACTAAGGAGCAAGGTTGCTGGATCATTTAGTAAGAGTATATTTAGTTTTATGAGAAACTATAAAACTGCCTTCCAAAGTGGCTGTACTATTTTTCATTCCCACAGTAGTGAATGAAGGTTGTTGTTTTCCACATCCCCATCAACATTTCGTGTCCTTAGTGTTCCCAATTTTGACCATTCTAGGAAGTGTGCAGTGGTATCGCATTGTTATTTTAATTTGATTTCTCTGATAACATATGATGTGGGGCAGCTTTTCATGTTTATTTGCCTTCTGTATACATTCTTCAGTGAGATGTCTGTTAAGCTACTTGGCCCATTTTTAAGTTAGGTTGTTTATTTTCTTATTGTTGGATTTTAAAAGTTCTTGTATATTTTGGATAATACTCCTCTATCGGATATATCTTTTGCAAATATTTTCTCCCATTCTGAGGCTCACCTTCTAATTCTCTTGACATTGTATTTCACAGTTTTTAATTTTAATGAAGTCCAGCTTATTATTTTTTTCACAGACTGTGCCTTTGGTACTATATGTAAAAAGGCACTGGGGCGCCTGGCTGGCTCAGTCTGAGGAGCATATGACTCTTGATCTCAGGATCGTGAGTTTGAGCTCCATGTTGGGTATAGAGATTACTTAAACAAATAAAAGCTTAAAAAAAAAAAGCATCACCAAACCCAAAGTCATTTTTTTTTCTCCTGGGTTACCTTCTAGGTGTTTTACTTTAGGTCTGTGACCCATTTTGAGTTAATATTTGTTAAGGGTGTAAGGTTGTTGTCTATACTCTTTTTTTTTTTCTTTTTTTGCATATGAATGCCCAGTTGTTCAGCACCATGTTTTGAAGAGATATCTTTGTTCCATTGTACTGTCATTGCTTCTTTGCTTCTTTGTCAAATACTAGTTGACTATATATATGAAGGTCTATTTCTGGACTCTCTGTTCTGTTCCCTTTATCTATTTGTCTATTTCTTTTTTTTTTCCCAATACCACATTGTCTTGATTACACTAACTTTACAGTAGATCTTAAAATCATGTAGTATCATTCCATCAACTTTGTTCTTTACCTTCAATATTGTATTGGAAATCATGATATTAAAATTTTAAATACATAGTAAAATTTTAGATCACAACTTTCATATATGCCCTTTAGGAATATTTTTGATATAAGTGTTCTTGATTTTTTGACAAATTTGTCCTTTCTTTTATATTTTTTTGTAATATTTTTGTATCAACGGTCTGCCAGTTCCTTCTTTAATATTTATCTATTGAAAGGACTGAATTTTCCCAGAGAAGGTTTTATGCACCTAATTTCCTCTGTAAGTGTGTATATGGTGGTGGAAGGGTGTGTGTGTGTGTGTGTGTGTGTTTGTGTGTGTGTCCATATGAAAAGGTCCAGAATTTCCAGAATTTACAACTCAATATTTCATTAATTTATCTTCAATTCTGACCTAGGCTTGCATATCTAGGATGACCATTTACTTAAGATCTCAAGAAAGGGACCAGCATTAGCCCTGGATGCTAGAGAATCCCTTAGGTATTTTGTATATTATGGGAGCGCTTGTAGAGAGTCATGCTTGGAAAATCAAAACATAGTGAGTGAGACAAATGTTAATCAGTATGAACTCATACCCATTATAAATACTATTTACCAACCATATCCAGTGAACTTTACAATTTGTCTGCATTTGACCACATGGGACTCTAGTGAAAAGAGCCTGAAGTCTAGAATTACATGAAAGGTAAGTTTGGGTACATAGCACTTACACTGTAAGCACTGGGCCAAAGAATTGTACAAAGTAGATATAGGACAAGAAAAAACTAATTTAAATTTTCCCATTGTGAATGAATATACAATGGGAAATAAATGTTTTTTGTTTGTTTGTTTGTTTTGTTTTGTTTTGTTTTTTAGATTATTTATTTGTCAGAGAGAGAGCACAAGCAGGCGGAGAGGCAGGCAGAACAGGCAGAGGGAGAAGCAGGCTCCCTGCCAAGCAAGGAGCCCGATGTGGGACTTGATCCCAGAACTCTGGGATCATGACCTGAGCCGACGGTAGCCGCCCAACCGACTGAGCCACCCAGGCGTCCCGGGAAATAAATGTTTTGGTGTGAAATGGACCTGGATTTAACTCTGATTCTGCACATAAGATTGTGAACAAGTTATTGAATTTCTCTGAGCCTTTGTTTAAAGTATCTAGATTACGGTATTAGTAGCAGACCATCTGACTTATAAGAGAAGTCTAATAAATGTCAGTTTCCTTCACTTTCCACATTGACATTGGGAGAAATAATAAATTGTGATTATAAATAAAACAAAACTTTTAAGCAAGAGGTGGTACTTCTTAGATTGATTATTTATTGGACAAGATGATAGAAGAACATGAGTGAAGAACTATTTAATTCCTGCACTAGCCTTCAGAAGCTGGTATAAGCAGGCCCTCACCAATAAAAAGAAAAGGAAGTGAGTATTTTCCTTAACCATATGGAAATGCCCTATCTTGGAAAGGTGAGGAGTCATAAAAATCAATACTTTTGGATAAGGAAGGATACTGTGTAATCTGTGGTGGCCAAAAGAGCCTAGTTTATGAGGACCGGGTTGGGGAGCTCTCCCATAGGTTAAACCTAGACTAGTTAAGATCACAACCCGAATTTCCAAAAGTTCCAATGTGTTCAACTATTCAGTCGAATTTCCAAAAGGTTGAAGGGATGTCAACTTCCAATGGGTGCCTTAACTTCTTCCCCAATATTTAGGCAAGGGCTTGCACCCTGCATTATCTTCCTATAGAAGAGGGAACTTCTTATACCCAAACCCTTGCTATCCTGACCTGGGGACCACAGTTCTGCTTTCAGCTTCAGCCCCACTTACTTCCACTACCTAATTAGTTAAATCACACTTCCTGGGCTTCTTCACTGCCTTTCTGGTACATTCCTACTGCAATAAATTCCCTAATTCACCCTGGGAAATCCACATAGAAAGCATACCTATCTATGAGGTTCCTCTCTCTTCTGGTCTCACATGCCTTGATTACTTATAATGATGTATTTAAAGAAGTTGCAAGGCAATCAGATGGATATATTAATGACCCCAAAATTTCAATTCTTCCACTTAAACCCTGCAAAAATTGGATCATCAGAAAGCAAAAGGCCTGGGCCTTGTTTTTCCACTCTATGCAAGAATAACTTCCCTGTGTTAAATAGAGCATTATTCTCTTAGCACTATTATATCCTCAATAAAATAAATGTTCATTGAAATAAAGTTTA
>CM052887.1:18985984-19137958 GCA_028534135.1 Potos flavus
AAAAAAAAAAATGGCCACACAAAAATTAGTTCCAAAAGGCTCATAGGCTATGAATGCTATAGGAAAGAGAGGCAGGGACAACTCATGAGGACTGAGTCACAGTGACTGTGTCACAGAAGAGATAGGATTTCAGCCAGACTTGTAGGATAAGTAAAAGAAAAAGTGTTTAAAATATAGGCATGAACAAGAGTGCAGAAATAAGAAAATTTTGGTTTGTTCAGAAAATGATGAGAAGTTGAGTTTGACTGGAACATTGGGTTTATACATGCAGAAGCTGAGAGGAGTAAATGACAGGTATGCTTTGGTGGGTGGAAGATGTAAATGGCATTTTTTAGAGCTTGCACTTTACTGTATATTTAGCAGGGAGCCACTGAAAGTTACTGAGGAAAGAGTAATATAAAAGTGATATTTTTCTAAGGTGACTCCAATAAAGCGTATGCTAAAGAACTGAGGCTAGGGTAAGTGTCGATGTTAAGGGAGCCATTGAAAGGATGATTCCCAAAGCGAGAACTTGGGTACATATGGAAAACAATCCCTCTTCTAATAAAAACTGCCTCTTCATCTGTAATTTCTCTAAATAACTATGAGACAGGAGGTCTGAAATGAGTAGATGATCTACAAGATAACTCTTAACATTATTCATCATCATCTCTTATTACATATTGTTATAGGTCGAATTGTGTTATGGGTTGAAATTATGTTGAAATCCTAACCCCTAGCACCTCAGAATGTGAGGTGTTATTTAGGAATAGGGTCATTGAAGATGTACTTAGTTAAGATGAGGCCATACTGACCAGGGTGTGCCCCAATCCACTGTGACTGGTGTCTTTTTTAAAAAGGGAAATGTGACCACAGACACATACACAGGGAAAATGTCACGTGAAGATGAAGACAGAGATCAAGATAATAAGCCAATAATGCCAAAGATGGCCAGAAACCACTAGAAGAAGGTAAGAGGCATGGCAGAGATTGTCACTCATAGCCCTCCAAAGGAACCAACTCTACCAACACTTTGATCTTGGACTTTAGCCTCTAGAATGGTGAGCCAATAAATTTTTGCTGTTTAAGCCATTCAGTTTACGGTAGTTTGTTACTGCAGCCCTAGGAAATTAATACATGTATCAGTACTAGAAGAAAAGAGACGAGGTCTTAGAGCCTGGGTTTTGATATTCCCTGGAGGCATTTTAAAAAATGTTATTAACTCTCTTTGCTAAGTTCAAGAATTGAGAAATTTTCATAATGCTTCGTTCTTGGATGTATTCTTAAAAAACCTAAGAATTATGAAAAAGAAGAAAAAGTCTACATAAAAAATAAATCTTTGATTTTCAACTGTTTCCTGGTTCTAAAGATTCTCCATGACAATAACAAACATAACTAGCATCTTAAGTATGTGGACTTAGAGATTTTCATCCATTTTGGATCAGTTATATACCCCAGCCAAGAAAATTTCTCTTATCCATTATTCCCACTATTGCATAGAAAATTGCCAAATGTGAAGCGGTGTGGAAATATAAGAATATTACCAAATTATTTGTCAATGATTTTCATTATTAGAATATTCATGGTAGACCATTTCTTCATTGTTCTCTTTTTAAAATTATCCTTACATTTAACTAGTCAAATTAAAAGGAAGAATAGACAATTCCTAAGTTGGATGAGATGAATAAGAGTCCATCCTCCTTGAGAGAGTACTAATATTCACCACTGTGATTTTTCTGAAGTTGTCATTCTGTCTTAATTAGCAAGTAAAAACCATTTTTTCATTTCCTCATATTCTCCCCCAAATCACTTCCTTCCTACATTTTTCATCTCATTTGGAAATCACTTATTAAACCAAGTAGCTTTACTTCACAATTGTCTTTGTAAATACGCATAAAATTTCCTGCAAACATTGCACTCCTCAGAAAAATCAGTCTTCTCTTGAGATTTCATCTTCAGAGTACACAATGTAAGATAACAATTTATCATAAGTTTTTTCCCCCTCCTCCATATAGAGAGAAATAGAGAAATAGAGAGAAATCTTCATAAACATTTCTTTGATTCTGCTTTTCCCTGTTCAGTCCTGCTGCCCTATTAAAGTATCAATCTTTTTCCAGGCACCCAAGTCCCTCTGCAGTCTGCACATAATCTTTTTCCAGCTTCCTCCTCCATTAATCCTTAAAACAAAGTCTGTGTTTCTAGTTGCCTATGCATTTTATGGTTTGCTAAACCATCTACACTCCTGGGCTTTTGTTTCTCCCTCAATTTTTTTATTGTTGGGGCACTTCCTATTCCTAAGGCCAGAATCCCATGTCAAATCTTTCCTCACACAGCAGAAATGAGCTCTTCTGTTTTCACAGAGCTATTGGTTTACACAAATACACACTGACTTGCAAGAACATTGTGTGTGAGTGAATTTTCCAACTCTTCCTTGAACGTAAGGATGTCTTCTATGTAATCAGTTAGCATTTACTGCATCCCCATCTGTGAAAGTAAAACATTGTTATAGTAGAACTTATACGAGCATAGAGACTTTAGATCTCCTTAACATCTGAGTCCTTGGTTCTCAGATTCTCTGTGAATGGTGTCATTTCTTTGTATGGGGCCATGATTCCATCAATTCTTGACCCCAATAATCCTCACCTTTCTTATGTTGAATTGAAAGCTTCTTAATCTTTATTGTTTTCATTTTGCCCTAACATGGCTTAAGTGATGTTTTACATTACAGAGAATCTCTTCCATAAATATTTGTTCTTTGGAATAATGAATAACAGAATGTCCTTCTATCCATAAACATCTTACAGAAAAATAAATAGCACACAAAATTAAGAACTTGATCTGACTTTTCTGTCAAATCTATCACATTAAATCTTTATAATTTTATCAAATTATTTGATACGGGATCAACACTAAACATTTTCATTTGCCCCTACTCAGTCCTGCCTTAATTATCCCAACCTCAATCCTCTCCATTTTTCCATAGCCCAGGGGCTCTGTGCTATCTTTATTCACTTCTGCTACACTGGGGATCATCTCTAAAGCAATTGCTTGTCTCCACAGCTCCACTGTCACTGAGTGATCAATTTCTCCTTTTAGCCTTTTTTTTTCTCTTTTTTTGGTTAAGATTTATTTATAAATTTGCGAGGTGGGTGAAGGGCAGAAGGAAAGGGAGAGAGAGTCTTAAGCGGACTCCTCACTGAGCACTCACTGAGTGCCACCCTAATCATGATCCCAGGGGAAACCAAGAGTCCCACATCTAACAGAATGTGTCACTCAGGCACCCCTGTCCTCTCAGCTTTTCAACAAGACTACCTTGCACATGGATTACCTCTCCCCTCAGAGCTCTGGTCTTCCTTTCTGGTCTCTTACTTTATATCTCTTCCTTAAGCTGTGTTTCTGCACTTCCGGCTGACCAGACTTCCCACTTGGAAGACCTGATTTTCCCTTTAACTTTAACTTGCATAATGTTGAGTGGATTCCTTTTGGTAGCCTTCCACTGAAAAGTCTGAGAAATATGAATAATGAAAGCATGGATAAGATCTAAGTATAGTTTTTATTTGAAAATATTTCATGTGTATCTTTGTATGGACATGTATCTTAATACTAAGATAAACTGTCTCAGAGTTATATCTTAGAAAAATGTTAAGTAAAAATATTAGCGCTATATTATTTACAAGTTTCAATACCAATTAGCATCACTCTATACATCATCCCCTGACAACAAGAGACAATCCTTAGAAATTACCAGTGAGGGTGCCTGGGTGGCTCAGTCAGTTAAGCATCTGCCTTTGGCTCAAGTCATGATCTCAGGGTCCTGGGATCAGGCCCTGCATTGGGCTCCCTGCGCAGCGGGGAAGCTGCTTCTCTCTCCCTTCACCTATCCCCCTGGCTTGTGCTCTTTCTTGCTCTCTTTCTCTCTCAATAAATAAAATCTTAAAAAAAAAAGAAGAAGAAATTATCAGTGAAAAATTGCACTGTAAAATCTGGTTAAAAGGTGTGCTATTTGGCACATCTTTTACCCTATTATAAAATAGATGGAGGGGAAGGGGGCTAGAGGGATAGGGTGGCTGGGTGATGGACATTGGGGAGGGTATGTGCTATGGTGAGCGCTTGGAATTGTGTAAGACTGATGATCCACAGACCTGTACCCTTGAAACAAATAATACGTTATATGTTAATAAAAAATATATATATTTATAAGGCCAAGAATATTAAGATGTATACTTGATAAAAATAAGTGGGCAAATAAGAATATAATCTTATTAATGGAAAAAATAAGTATTTTCACAATCTGTGAATGATACCTAATTAAGAGATTACTGGCATTTTCTAGAAATGTCTTATTTGCTTTTCCCAAAGGAAAATGCCATTATTTAAATAATCTTGTAGAGGCTGTTTTAATGTATTACAGCTCTTCTAGCTTAATTATACAAATAAAAGAAATTACAATGGCTTTTGATGTTCAAATTAACTGTACCTGTGATAGTATTTAATGCAATTAGGGTATGGTAATAAGGGGAGACCATTTAATTTTATATATGCTCTGACATTGTCTCAATTCTACTGTATTTATTAACCAAATTATTCAATGCTATTTGATAATCTCACTTTGTGTTGATAAATAAGCAACATGCTAGAGCAAAAATATATATATATAAGTAGTCTTTTGGATGTCCTTGTTGGTCAAAAAAATTATGTCTTATTAATTTCAATGTTTCCATCAACTAGCATATGACCTTACATTTAATAAATAAGTGCTCAGTAATTTGTATACTGAATATAAATTTGAAAGGAAGTCCACAAACTATCCTCTTCTAAATTTACACAAGTCAAAAAGACCAGTTTTCTGCTCTTTTCTGCAATCAGAGAAAAACAACTTTTCAGAAAAAGTATAGCATTCATCATTTACAGCCACTTTTGATTTTTATATTTATGTAGTTCATTATTTTTTCCAGAAAAAGGAAAATATTTCTAACCTGTTGTGAAAACTGAGTTTTATCATTTTGAAACTTTAACAACATAAAATATATGTGCATTAATCAATGTGCTCCTTTCATTTTTAGAACAAAATGTGCAAGACAGAGGATGTCAACCCATTTAAGACAACAGGAGAGAGTAACAATCTGTAACACTCGGTTCCACATCATTAATTTTGAGAAATATTCAAGAAGACTTAAATTCTTCAGCTTAAAAAAAGACGTCTCTCACATTTAAGTAATTTTTACCATCATTTTTCATTCGTCATTTCTGTGCAATATTTTATTTGTACATAAAAGGGGATATCCTTAAATTTTATGGACTTATAAAATGTAACAGTATGTTCATAATTTGTTGATTCATCCCTTTCATCAATATCCATAAAAATTTACAATTAGGTGATATTATTTCTCAGTAGGAATAGGCATATTGAAGAAAAGGCTTAGGGATTCATTAAATGATACAAATAAATTCTAAATATAGCATCGGCATTCCTTACCTTCTGGATGTTGTTTTTGTTTACGAGGATAACACACTAGATTGGAAGTTGTTAGGAAAACTAATTGCTGTTTCTGTGTTGCTCTGAAACCCTGAGCAAGTCATTCCGCTTCTCAGGATCTCAGCCTCTTACTTAGAAAAAGAAGAGGTTAAATAAGATAACCTCTAAAGTCTCTTCTAGTTGAAGTTAATAACAACAACAGCAACAACGACAGCTAGCATTTATTATGTGTCAAAGCCTGATTATTTAATTCTCACGGCACTATGTGATAGCTGCTATCTTTATCCTCATTGTACTTATAAGAAAACTGAGTCCAGACAGGTTGACTAACTCGCTCAAGGTCACATAGCTTAAAGGTAGCAGTGCTAAGAATCAGACCCAGACAGCATGGACCCATAATCTGTTCTCCTAAATGCTACAGTCTACTGACCATTTTCATAAAGATTATTACATGTTTCTGCTTATGGCACTCACTGAAAAGTTTATTCTTTCCCCTTTGGTGTTTGGGGAAATAGAATGAGCTTTAGAGTCAATAATATTGAGTAGTTATCCTAACTCCATCATTACCTGCTCTGTGACCTGGGGCTAGGTACTTACACTCAGAGTCTGTTTCCTCATCTGTGAAATGAAAATACTCACCTACCTCACAGGGCTGTTGTTTAAGGGTTAAGACTAATGATGCATGGTCTAGCATAGTTCCTGGCATACAACAGGCATCCAGTCAATTTTATTTCCTTCTCTCATGTTTAAGCTATAGAACCTGATGTTGAAACCTAAAACTTGAAATTAAGACCACATAGTAGGCATTTTTAGGATTCACACTCCTAGGAGCCCAAATGAGACTTAAAATGAGACCTTTGCAGAAGTGTGGGGAGTCATGTAGTGAAATTAAAAAGAGAAAAACTGGCATGTTTCTGCAGGATTTACATAGTGCTTAAAAGCTGGAGTTCTGAGGAATTTGTGCAGCTCAGTATTTACATTAATGCCAGGGATATGCAAATAGTCAAGATTATCTAGTAATGATGCAACAATTAGTTAGAATATCAGGTTTTTGTTCTCAGCCTCATACACTCTGCCTTCTAGATGGATCCTTAAACAAGCATAGAATTTATTTTAGTCTTTCAAAGATATTTTGGGAATACAGAATTTAAATACATTTAATATTAAAAGAAAGAAAATGACTGAGGGAAAATGATAACTAGGACCTTGCCCAATTTTCTCATTATTTCAATTAATTTCCAAAATCAGTCTCTCTCCCACTCTACAGCTCTATTTTAATTATAGATAGATGATAGATAGATAGAGGGATAGAAAAAGAAAGAAAGAAAGAAAAGTAAGGGAAAGAACTTTTGGCATACACTTTCCTTTGAATTTTTGAGTGACAAAGGCTTAAACAAATATTTAAGAAGATGGGCTACATAAAACACAAATCGACAGTAGGATTAATTTTGAGAAAGACTCAAGATAAGGATTAAAAACAGTTATTTTTCCTATTGAAATTTTGAATTCAGATAAGAACCATTTCTCTTTGTCTTTCTAATAAGTTCTAAATACTTTGATCTGTTACTAAGAAATTACTATTAAATATTTCCATGTTCAAAATGTGTAGCTCAGAAAGACTCTTTCAAAAGAAGGAAGATTTGTGTTCCTCTGCTGGGTTGATTGTATAAAACAAGTGGACAAACAAAATTTAAACAGCTCCTTTAAAAATTTATAGACTATTATTGTAGAACTAACTGATTTTATCTCATGAAACAACTATACTAGGGTAACTTTTATTATGGAATATTCCCATATACATAAAGATGAACGTAAGACTTGAAAATAAAACAGTGAGTTTGATTCTAATACTAAAAAATGTTGTATAAAGCAAACAAATAATATACTCTAATATAAAAATGTAAAACAAGTTATTTTATAGTTGATGTTAAAGAATTATCTAACATTTTATATATATATGACATATATATGTGACATATATATGACATTTTATGAGATATTTAGAGATATTATAGAGTTAAAGGATTCAGACTAAATTAAAGTAACCAGGATTTATAATGAATCAGCATATTATAAGTAGCTCTGGTTTGCCTCGTTACACATCTGTTAAAATTTACTTAAAATTAAAATTCTCTCTTCACAAGCTTTAATTACTTACAATTAGGTATAACAGAAGTCACTGCAGAATTGTACCAACACGGTGATTTCAAATTTGCCATTTCCTAGCATGTAGGGATTCTCAATAAAAAAATGCTTGGAAGAAAAATTGAATAATTTACTTAGTATTTATCCGTGCATGAGAAAACTTATAAAGGAAACAGACTATTCTAAGCATAATTCCATAACTACTATAGATGAATTATTATGTCAGAATGTATCAGTTTAAGTTGAAATAGTTTTTAATTAAAATGATTAAAACATCCAATTAAACTCTCGTATTATGAAAATATATGAAATTATTACAATTCATGGAATATTTCCAAACTTTAAAAGCACTTCAATGTGAAAGATGGACAGTTTCTTAGGAACACAGATCAGTCTGTGCTGTGCAGAATTCACAAAAGTCAAAGCACTTACAGACTGACATGCTCCTTAAATCTTTCTTCTTGTGGTTTCGGTATTTTAAAGTGCCATGCACTGTGGTGAGTGATTATAACTATCAACTATTGGAGCACCTGTGTGGCTCAGTCAGTTAAGCGTCTGCCTTCGGCTCAGGTCATGATCTCAGGGTCCTGGGACAGAGCCCCGCATTGGGCTCACTCTTCAGCGGAGAGCATGCTTCTCCCTCTCCACCCTGCTCTTGCTGTCCCTCATTATCTCTCTCTCTCTCAAATAAATAAATAAAATCTTTAAAAAAAACAACTATTTCACTGTTTTCAGTGATTCAAACTTGTATGGTCACAGGGCATATGGCAGTAGATTAAAATTATTAATTCATTTATTCAAATCAAAATCACAATAATTAGCTAGGTTTTGTTTTTTATTGAAATGCAGCCCTCCTTTTCAGAAATGTTGACTACTTTTCTTGCAGCACTAGAGACTATAAGATAAAGCTATATATAAATTAAAGATGGAAAGAATGCTCCTATTGCTAGAGAACAGGTAAAGCATCACTATCTTTCTAGCAAAGAACACATTTAGCAACTCTTCATGCTTACAGGACTGCCAAAAATAAATCTTTGAATTTTCATAAACTCTTCACAAAGCTCAGAATGACAGTTATGCAAAGTTAGACATGGATGGTTTAAAGCATATACAAACAGCTTTGCTTGATTTGGAGAAAACTTAACTAGGTAGTAATTTTGGAAATGGTGGTCAGTCAAGCAGAAATCACTTTGAAATATTCTATTGATGGTCTCCAAAGCACAGCTTTGTAAAAACCCTGGGTTCCTAGAACCTACCGACAGTGGTCATAAACTGGTGGGAAGGTCTCCTAGAGGTCATGCAGCCCAAGCTTCCAGCCATTCAGAAATCTCTTAATAAGGGGATGCTTAGCCTCTACTTAAGCCATTTCTAGGTGGTATACGGGGAGAGATGGAGCTTACAATCTGGTTGCCCACACACTGCTCATCCTGGAGCCCTGTTCCCAAAGAGCTATTACTGGAGGGCTAAATTATTCCCTGCATCAGGTATAGTAGAAAGAAAATATTCACAAAGAAGGTACAGTAATCATTAGCTTCAGATCTAAGAAAACTTTATTCCAACAGATGAGACTGAGACCTCAAGTTAAATGCTTAGATTTAAGGGAAATTCATCTTACAGAATCCAGTTTACAATACATAAGCTCTACTAAGAGCTACACACAGTACCTGAGTTTTAGGATTTTGAATGAGTTCTAGAATTGCAAGCAGAGTCTTGAAAATTATATAATAATGCCAACAAAGCAATTTTGTTAAACCCTTTCAATATGCCAGGATTAGTACTTAGTATGCTGAGCACTTTTACATACATTAACTTATTTCATCCTTTCATTCACCCTATGAGGTAGGTTCTATTAATACCTCCATTTTAAAGTTGAGGAAATGGATACTCAGAGACTCAAAGTATGTTCCAAGAGAAAGGAATAAAGAAATAACAAGAATAAAGAAAATTAAGGAAAAATCACTAAAGTGTGAGAACTTTCTCTATTGATCGCTGTGGCCTTTTGGCCACCAATTTTATGGTTTCCATTACTTTCTAGTAGTGTTTAAGGGGTATACATTTGAAATTATATCTACATTCAAAGAAATAAGCTTACTGTCCCTGGACAGAACACAGTTAGAACCCCCAATCAAAACTGATGGAGAGACATTTGTTTCTTCAGCCAGACATGACTAAGCGGCTTAATCAAAAGGCAATCCAGATAATTGTGGTTCTCACACAGCGTGTCTGTCAGTTCCATGGCTTTTTTTTGTTTTTCCCATATCAAATATATATATATATATATATTGCTTTAAATAAAACAATCACTGCTTATCAAAAAAAAACCAAAAAAACAAAACAAAACAAAACAAAAACTAAATCAACCACCTGGTTATTAATGTCCTATTTTTTTTTTGCTTATTTGACAAAAAACAATTGTTAGATATATAAACATTTTAAGACACTCTCTAAATAGGATTAACTTATTTTGAAAAACACTAAAGTAACATATTTGAGAGATTAACATTTTTTGATTCTTTTTTTTAAGATTTTATTCATTTATTTGAGAGAGAAAGAGAGACAGCCGGTACTAGCAGGGGCAGAGGCAGAGGAAGAGGAAGAGGGAGAAGCAGGCTCCCTGCCAAGAAGGGACGCCCAAAGCAGGGAGATTGACCTGGGGCTGGATCCCAGGACCTTGGGATCACTACCGGAGCCAAAGGCAGCTGCTTAACTGACTGAGCCACCCAGGCACCCCAATATTTTCTGATTTGATTCTTATAAGCAATATTCTGAACCTATACATATATGATCATGCTTGTTTGGAAACTAATAAATATATGCCTTTTTAAAAATTAAATTGTTTATGCAAGTGATGCTGCAAAAGGTATCCTAAGAAATTATCAGAAATAAGAAAAGACTACATATATACTTGTAGTGACCATTTTGCTTAAAGGATGCAATTTTATATTGTCTGTTGTACGTAGACAATAGTATTCAGAGGAGTTGTATGATACTAATATGTAGAATGGGTTATTTGAGCATGTTTTAAATTCATGAAATAGAAATACATAGTGTATCTAGGAATTTAAAATATTACTTGCCTTATAGAGTCAGAACTTAAAACAATCACTAGATTGCAATGACTTTCATTCCAGAATTGCTAATGAGTAACCTGCTGTGTTACAAATCTCTCAGCTCCCACAGTAATCTACATCAGCAATCACGACTAATAAGAGTGGAAGTGCATCTATCTTCAGCAAGTCATTACCACTGCAGGGTTTACTCTCTACAACGTAAACGTTAAGGAAGTAAAAAATACAGAAAAGTATTTTGAAATGAAAGGCAAACAACTACCCAAAACATTTCTTATTCGCAACATCGATTAATTTTATGAAAAGGCACATTGATCTAAGAACCTTCTCAATTTCCAAAGCCTTTACAGTGTATTGACCCTTAAAAATAAAGTAAAACAACCAATATTTAATACTAAGTGATACTACTTTAAACACTTTCTGAAGTATAGAAAAGCCTGATTATAATACTGGCATTATGAGAAACAAAGATAAGTCAGAGAGGACCGTTATTTCTACAATGAAAGTGGCAGACAATGTGTCCTGTGTTTTAAGAAAGCTATGTTATAATCCACAACATGACTGAATACAGAACTAGATACACACTACATCACTGAGATTTCCCATGGGGTCTTACTCTATTACAGAAATTACTCTCTAAATAATAATGCTCATTCCCTAGGTTCAAAATTAAGGGAAGGAAAGCCTAGCAAATTCCAATTTTGCCTGTCAGGCAAAAAAAGAAATTCCCACGTTTAAATGTGTAACTTTGTCTATAACCCTCAAGTTTAAACCTAGAGACAATTACAAGGGGTATTAAAAATAATGCCCAAGGTCACTTCACTCATTTTGTAGATTCTTTCGGTATTGGAAATCCGACAGTCAGACTTGTTTAACTATTCAAACAGTACAGAATAGCCAGAAGCTGTGATTTCTTCAGATTAGTAAAGAATAACCCAAAGGACTCAAAAGTTGAAGCACAACAAAAGAAAAAGTCAACACACCAACACTATATCACATCAGGCTTGTTGACAAGGCATCCTGGGAGACATGACTTTATCTTCAAAGTGACACTGTGCAAGTTTTACTCACTGAACCAGGCATCTTATGCAGGGAACATAGCAGAGTTAGCTGCCAGCCAAGAAGCAGCATTTAAAACCTGGCTACAATTATGCTGACCCTCGGAAAATGGTTTGCCTATCAAGGAAACTATTTCATCTATCAGAAAATAAAAATAAGCAAACAAAAATAAGTGCCATCACTTTAATGTTTTCTCCCAAGACTGCCTATGCTTTATTTTAACTGTAGGTTTAAAAAACAAGGTCAAGGAAGCTCTCAGTATTTTCAGAAAATTGTTAGAAAAGTTAAATGCATAAACTAGAGAATCTGCAAAGGACCAATGGAAGTAATTAAGTCATGTCCTTCTGTCTCTGTACAAAATGAGCATATGTCAACTATTTTGACTCAAAACAATCTTGAAGAAATGGGGTCCCATCAATTCCCACAAGTCTAAAATGAGATGTAAATAATGTCCCCACCATTGCCATTTACTAGCTTAGAAATACTAGAAAAACTATCTAACCTCTCTTGAGTTATATTGTTTTAACCTATAAGAATAAATGTATTGACAACTTCCTTATCTCCCACATATTTTTTATATAACTGTGACCATGTGCATGAAAACACTTCCAAATAATAAAAATTATGCAAATGTTTTAAGCTAGATCTCTTATTTAAATGCTTACATATCTATTTCAAGTTGAGTCCATTCTACTTTGTTCAAGATGTTAATATGTATGACACTAGATCAGATTTGAAAATATGTTGTGGTATTTGAAATTAATGGATGCATATTTAAAAGAAATGCATTCTTCATCTGAGTCATGAGGTTCCTACACAAAAAATGTCATTTACAAAAACATCTTTCTGCTATTGTCATTTTACTTTTTCTTCCTCTCCTCCCATCTAATACCCCTCCATAGACACACATACAAGTATGAAAAAACAAGCACATTGTATATTTGATTAAACAAGGAATTGTCTAATGTATATAAGTATAAATAAATGGATTTTGGGGGGGAAATCTTTTTAATCCAAATGAACCCCAGTCTTTCAGCATCAGTTTTACCTTTATAAAATACTCTGAATGTTGTCTGGCTTTTCCAAGGTATCTTAAATTGTGCTAGGTAGTTTAAAAGGTCTATATTCAGGCAAGTAAGAGTGCTATACTTCTGAAATTATGGAGGTGCAATATGTGAAGTAGTTCAGAGATAGAAGGTTTCAAAATATTGAATCCAAGTCTTACTAGAAACAGACATGCAGAAGAGGAAAAAGGAACACATTCACAGTGAGCAACTCAGTCCAGGAATCCTTTTTGTTCCCAAGGATCTGAAATAGCTCCTCGCCTACCCAAAGATATCAGGGGAGTAGCTGGGAATGGAGAAGTCTCTGGTGAAAGTATCCCACTACACTTCCCCCTCCACTGAGGGACACTTGCAGGCCCAATCTGGGGAAACTCCTTTTGCTCCTTCGGCACCAGCAACATGAACCAGTGAGAGCTCCAGTGGCACTAGATAAACCAAGCAGACAGTAATCACACTGTAAGGACTCTGAAATTAAACTGACATTGGAACTGCAGCTGACATGACTCATGTGCAAGACCTACAAACAGTAACTTCCAGTTAAATTAAAAGACTGAAAGACAATCACAGTCTGCTAACATAGTGAAGTAAGTCAGACAGAGAAAGACAAATACTACATGATCTCCCACTTACATGTGAAATAGAATACTGAACTCATAGAGACGAAAGGTAGATTGGTGGTTGCCAGGGGTGGGGGAAATGTGAAAAATGGGTGAAGATGGTCATAGGATAAAACTTTCAGTTATGAGATGTACAAGTTCTGAGGATCTACTGTACAACCTGGTGACTATAGTTAATAATACTGTATAATTGACTTGAAAGGTGAAAAGAGAGTAAATCTTAAAAGTTCTCACCACATGCATAAAAAAAGATAACCATGTTTAGTGATGGATATGTTAACAAATCTTTTTATAGTAATCATTTTGCAATATATACGTATATCAAATCATCACATTGTGCACTTTAAATTTACACAACGTTGTCTGTCAATTATATTTCAATGAGACTACAGAAAAAAACTTCTAAAAAATATAGGAGAAAATCTTTGGGCAGAGAGCTCTTAGACTTGAAACCAAGTACATAATCTATAAAAGAAAAAATATACATAAATTAGATCTGATGAAAATTTAAAACTTTACTCTGAGAAAGTCCATGTGAAGAGGATGAAAAACAATCTACAGACTTGGAGAAAAGAGTTGCAAACTACATATCTAACAAAGGAACAGTACCTAGAATACATGAAGAACTCTCAAAACTCAACAGTGAAAAAACAATCTAATTAGAAGATAAGCAAAAGACATGAACATCCACTTCACCAAAAAAGAAATACAGACGACAAGTAAGCACATAAAAAGATGTTCAATATTATTAGCTACCAGGATTACACAAAATAAAACCACAGTGAGCTCTCACTATATACCTATCAGAATAGCTAAAATTAAAAAATGGTGACAACACTACATGGTGGAGAGGATGTGGAGAAATTAGATCAATTACACATTGCTGAAGGGATATGAAAAGGTAGAGCCAGTCTAGAAAAACGGTTTCTTATGAAACTAAACCTGAAATAACTACATAACCCATCATTTGCACTTTGGGGCATTTATTCCAGAAGAAGAATAATTTATGTTCACACAAAAACCTGTAAATGAATATTTATGCATGTATTCCATAAATTTTATTTGTACCAGCCAAAACCTGAAATCATCACAGATGTCATTCAATGGGTGAATGCTAAAATAACTGTAGTATATACATACCACAGGATACTACACAGTAATAAAAAGTAAAAAAATATTGACACCAGAAACAACTTGTTTGAATTCCCAGGGAATTATGCTAAATAAAAAAGCCAATCCCAAAATGTTACACTCTGTATAATTCTATTTATATAACATGTTTAAAGAGTCAAAATTTTAGAAATTTTGGAGGGACATGCCTTGGCCATAGCAGCGCAGCAGGGTAGATTCGTATGGTTCAGTATCTTTCACTGTGGTGGTGGATTTAAAAACCTAATTAGGTGATATAATTCTATAGAACTTAATACCATGCGTACAAATACACAGAAAAGAATCCAAGTAAAATTGGAAAAATTTTAATGAAATCAGTAGGTTATACCAGTGTCAGCATCTGGTTTTGATATTATATGATAGCTATTCAAAATATTATCACTGAAGGAAATTGGGTGAAGTGAACAAGGAATCCTTGTATTATTTTTATAACAGCATATGAATCTACATCTCAAAAATTTTAATTAATTAAATTAAAAATTCCTATTACTTTCCAGATTCACTGTTTCTAAGTTTTCCTTTTCTGTCATATAACTACTGAAGTAGAACTTCTTCATAAGATTTATTGTAATGTTGTATAACCAAGCACAACCCAATAATTTATGCCCGGTATGCAACAGGGATCTTTTTCATATACAAACATCTTTATTAAAGATCGCTATCCACAAAATTGCATTTTTAGATTTTCCTCTGTCCACTTACAGAAATTATTTCTCAAACTTGCTCAGGTTTAACCTGAACATTAAAAGAATTTTCTCATTCTAGCACAAATGAACTCGACTTTAAATACAGCCTGCTAGGAAGGCTGAGTCTCGTACATTAAAAATTAAGTGATCTTGGAAATTCAAGAAAAACTACAAAACAAATCTCTCTTCTTCCTACTTCCCCATCCTTTATAAGAACTCTAAGATTAGGAGGTATAAGAACAGTGCTGCTGCTAATATCAAGAACAGACTATGACTATGTGGAAATTTATTAATTAAATGAATGGGCTATAAATGATACTTAACTATTTGAAACTGACCAAGTCTTCTAACAAGACTATACTGCTGGTGTAGATTTAATCAGTGGGAAATCCTACTCAAGAAAAGAATCTTAATGCATCATTGATGCTGCTGATTTTTAATTTTACTACATTTTAATAGTAAGATAATTCTAAAGTTTGAGTGACTTGGGGGATGGCAAGAACAGAGTTGACCAGGCAGGATAGTAGAAAGTTAAAAGTACCAAGGGCTTTTGACACCTGGAAGACCTGAAATCGAAACTGAACTTTTTCACCTCTGATGTTTTGTGATCATTGTTAGTTAAGTCAATATATCTAAACCCTGATCTCCCATTTGTAAAAATGTGACTGCCAAGGAAATGACTTTTTAGGACCATGGTAAGCAATAAATAAAATCATCTGTATGTGCTTAGCACAATATCTGGAACAAAATATATGCTCAATAAAATATGCTTATCGGTTTGATTCATCTAGTTTTTGGGCAGGGTTTTTATAGCACTTTATTGTTGAGTAAGGATTTCTAATTACTTTCGAAAACATGTAAGCTAACACAAAGTCAGTGAGAAAAAATTCCAAATCTACCCACACATAGTAACACTTTGCAATAGGGACATGATTTTATCAAGGTGCAGCTGAATTTTGCGCATTTAGTGCAAGCGATTCCAAATGGGACTCTAAAATGTAACTCAGCTGTAACTGTGGGTCTCATTTCAGGTACCTTCCACTCTTTGAAGATCTAGGTATAGTTGATTTAGACACCAGCAATTTATGACTGTGAGAGTCCAAAGCTTTCACTTGAATTTCTGCTACTACTTATGATTTGCATTCTCTGTGTTTAATTCTAGTGTGTGGTCTCTATTTTGCCCCAATGTTTTTCTTGCTATACAACTTATCCTTTAAACACTTGATTATGATACAAATGACTCTCAGCCTTCATTTTGAGAAATTCTGGTCTAAATACCATATATTGTTCAGTCATATTTTAAAGGCCCAATTGCTTCCATGGAATCTTCTGCCTCTCCTGATTCAAAGAGTTTCAGTGATGATTTTTTGTTTGGCTACCAGTTCTTCGGAGACTCCACTATGACAGACTAGAGCTTAGGTCAGGGTGTAGTGATAGTTCCATACCCTTGGAGCTTCTGGGTTCTATGAGCCATTGTTATTAGAAATGAGTATGAATTTTGATCTTGAAGACTGGCCAATCAGGGGTATATCCATTACAGTAATAATACAATACCAAAATAGGTCCTAAAAAAGCATGGAATGAGATGAGATGTACATGATTTCCTAAGAAGCCAGAAGAAGTGTTGATTGCTTTGTTTCTCTTTACATAAGGCTACAGAAGGAACTTGGTTGCCTAAGGAACTTTCTGACTTTCAGAGTTCTTGTTTTCAGAGACAAAGAAAGCATGGCCAAAGAGATATTTATTCAGGATTCACTCCATTTGCATCTCCATAGTTGTGTTTATGTTGTCGTTATTGTTGTCTCTTTCTCATTCTTCACTGTTTAGGTTTTCCTGTTTTCATTAAGAGAAATTCCTGGTTCTTATAATAAGCTATCTCAGCATTGCAAGAGAATTTTTCACTGCTGTGATATACGCTAGTTTTTAATCACTAGCATAGAATTTGCCGTCTATATAATCTCTGATTGAATTTACTACTATTATTTGCATCTTGATATTTTCTTGTCTTATATGGCCTTTTTCAACATAATCAATCTTTATAATTGCTGAGTGTTTTCGAGAAAAAAATATATTATTGTATTTTTAACACTATTATTTAAGTTACTTTCATTGTCATATTTCCTATTTCAATTTTTAATACTATATCATCCAAATTTTCGTATATTTAATTTTTTTAATTTATTGGTTTTATAATTTTGTTTCTTTTATTTTGGATATAGCCTGCTTTATCGTTGATTTTTTAAAAACACTTTAAAGTTTTTATCTTCAGTATGTTACATTCCTTTCCATTTATGTTTCTTCAATTTTATTCACGTTTTAATCTCCTTCTATCCCTTTCTTTTTTAATGACTAATTCCTCTTCTCTGATTCTTACATCGTATTCTTATTTAACATTTCCCAATTGGTAGTATCTCCAGGGTCAAGTGCACCCATAAACAGATGCTACCACTCTTCCATCACAGCTGCCTCTGTGACCACCAACTCCCTTAGCGGATGTCTCAGGACAACCTCACCCAGGAAGGATTCAGATGATACAGACTTGAGGCAAGGTTTTGATTTACTGCAGACCGATCACGTCTTTTACAATATGAGTAAGTGCCACTTTTTAGGGAAAAAGTCTTTGAATTCATTTCTTTCAGATGATGGGGGAGAACATATCATTCCTGCTTACACTTGGATTTAAAGAGTGCTACTTGACTTTTTAAACACCTATTTTAAAATCCATTAGTCACCTAAGCAACAAAATGGAAGGTGCTACACCATCATCACATCATTACCATCTCTGCAACCACTGTGGTTCTTTATCTCTGAAGATTACAGATTTTTAAGATCGTTCTTGACCAAAAGATAAGAAAAAAAGCATACACACGTGAACAGAATATACTCTAAAAATAGCCAATTTAAAAGTAAATTACAAAACATTTAACCACGTATAATTCTGATTCTCCTTTCTGAGCATTTCTACTGTAAATTATAGCCCCTACGCTTTGGAAGAGGAGTTTTATAAGCTGGCTTTAGATAAATACCTAAAACTCAGAAAATAACTACTCGTGAAGTCCCAGTGGGTATAAATGACAGCATTCCTTCTCAAAATGTTTGACAATTCTACTCAGGGACCTAACCCTGCCTTCTTTACTCCATTTCCACAGACTATTCTGCAGGTAGATCTTTCTAGTTTGGGGAGAGGGTTTTTGTTTTTGTTTTGTGTGTGTGTGTGTGTGTGTGTGTGTGTGTGTAATAGCACCATCTTTGATGAAACAATTCAGTTTAGTTTAGATTCTCTAATCGGGGAATATCTTTCCCCATCTATACATTCTCTGTCCAGTCAGGAATTCTGGTCGAAGTAGGTATAAATGTCATATGGAATATAGAAAGGCTGCCAAAATGCTACTGGGATAAATAAAGACAGCAGCAGGCATTGAAACTTGTATATATTATACCTTGATCCCAAAGCTATTTTCCTAGGCTTGTACAACTTCCAGCACAATAGAAAACTGGAAACCTATGAGATGTGATAAAGAATGAGACAAGGGTTTTTTTTTTCCTGTTGTTGCATGTAGAATAAGTAATACACATATACACATGTGAACACACAAGATGTTCATACAATTGAGAATAATATCAAAATATCACCCACTACTCAGAATTGATAGTTGTATTTCTTTTATCTTATAAATAAACATCAGAAAATATCACAGATATATTGGAGGTTTTTCTTCATCCCTAGCCCCACTCCATACTCGCATTCTAAGAGAAAAACTCAATAGTAAATTTAGTATATCCTATCAGTTTTTTTAATATTTCTTTATAGTCACATATTATGCCTATTTTTCTGCAGCTATACTTATGCTTTTATTCTCATAAAAACCTGCATAGTAAGATAAATCATTATTTTTCATGATGATCATGATATAATTAAACACAAATAGAAGTGGTAACTGAGCAATTTGCATCTAAGTTAGATATTTACATTTGTGTCTTGAGTGTTTATTTTTTGACAAGAATCTCTAAACATTTCGTTATATATATCTACAAGTAGAAACTGGATGATATATCCACATTACAAATTGTTGTTAATTGTTTTACCACAATGTCAGAGTTTGTCACAATGTCATGCCCTTATTTGTGTAAGCAATGGAGACCTTACCACATTAGATAATCTGATTATATATTACTAAGGATCAATGAAACACCTATACATTCCTTGTGTCAATTAATGGAAATTGGAAAACTTAATACGCTGCTTTGGAAAGCATTTGATTCCTCTTAATGCAATTTACACTTCTAAAAAAGGATTCATGTCTTAATCATTTTGAGTCATTACACTTATATCAATAAATACTACAGTGGTTCAATCAATTACACTAAGGAAAAGAATCAATTAACATTTGAAATAAAAATTCTTTTGGCAGGACTAGAAACAATGAGCCAGGTCCTGTGATTCAGAAATAATTCATTTGCCCATTTTGGTGAGTTCCATTAGCTCTCTTTAATGTATGGACATTATAGAAAAGATTGAATAAAGAACCTTGGCTCTGCTTTGCTTCAGCCTGAAAAGTATTAAGCTAATCCCCACACTGTTGCTTCAGATTAGAAGGCATGACATGTCAGCAGAAAAGACTGTAAAGAAAGAAATACGAGATTTCGTCTTCCCCTTCAAACTTTACTACTTTTCACTTCTGAAGAGAAATTATAGATCATGACCAAAATCAAACTAAATTATTTGACTGATGGCCAATTTTTATCACTCTTAAGGCAACTTTTCCAAGGATTTAATCATTTCCAAAAAGTGTACATACTGTTGAGTCTAATGAGTAAACACAAGTGAGAAGTTAAAAAATTAGAAACATCATGCTTTTATCAAATATCCATCAATGTCTAATGATATTCCAATTTTTTCATGACATGAAGTCTTGTCTGGTCATTCTAGATAGAGTAATCTTTTTCCCTCTAAAATCCCATTGCATTGTGTCTATTCATCTACCATTTTCTAGTCTAGTATTTTACTTATCAATGTCCATGATAAGTCTCCAAAACAAATTATAAACAACTGTGTCTTAATATTTTAGAAACTTGAATGAACAGATAAGTACACGGAAGTACCACCCTCTAATGTAGCTCCTATAATTATACTATTTTATAGATAAAACACTGAGGTCTAACTTTAGGGTCAGAATCTACATTGTGTGATTCTACTACCATGTACTTAACCTAACTTAACTTTCCCTCTTGGTAGAATTGTAAGAGATTAGCAAACCAATGTATGAGAGTATAGGGGGAGAGGGTCCAAATCCTGTCAAAAATGGAGTTTGTTAGTGTTTCACTTCAAAGAAGTATCATTCTAAAGGGAAAGTTATGACAGAATTCAACTAATGAACCACGCCAGGAGATAACTGACGAATCAGGTACCTAACCTAGAAGGGTTTGGCAGGAAGGAATGTAAAAATGACAAAGCTTGGTACTGGGATGACAGGAAGATATTACAAACTGATCCCCTGTAGAGTTATAGATGACAATTGTTGAATACATAATAGAACAGACTTAAAACAGAATAGACTTAGAGCATAAGATAGAGAAAGTAAGCTCCATGATGACAGTGGTTTTTAACGATTATGTTCATTGATAAGGTTCCAATGCCTCAAACACTGACTGCATGTAGGAGGCACTCGATGTATAGTTGTTGAATCAATGAGTAAACGGTTATGGAGGTTTCTTTTTTAATATACAAAGAAATATGTTAAAAGGCTCAATTTTCAGTAGTTCCTTGCTCACTCACCATCTGGTCTCTCCTCAGGGATTCTTCACTACTACTACTCTGGACAGTCCCTTCCTTTCACTTTGACTATGATTAAATACAGATTCCTGTCAGTCTCTAAAGTCTTTAAGCACATTAAAAGTCATTTTATATCAAATTCAGGAAACATCCAGCTCTGGGAGAATGAGAAATGCTTCAAAAATCAAGTGTCTGCCTGAAGAAACTGAAGAGCTTTTATCTATAGCTGTCACAAGTGAATGATAAATAGTACTTCATTTAAGATTAAGTTATTTTTTACTCAAAGAAATAAGTAAGTTATGGTTAACTGCTGACTTAGCAACTGAAATATTATCATCCATTATTGATCATATCTGTAACAATAAAGTGAGCAATTTGTGTTGTGATGTTGACATTACATTTGCTTTTTTATTTTTTAAAGTGAGTGATACCAACTAAGATTATTACCAAGGAAATAATTCTCATACTATATTGAAGGTATGTTGATTTTTATGTGTACAACTTTCATCGAGTAAAGGTTATTAATTAAGTATTAGAGTTGGTCATTTACTAACAAAGTCTCAAGGAGAAATCAAAGGGCAAGGCAGAAGAAACACAGTAACATGATTTTTTTTCTGTTCTACTAACAGAACCCTGTTCTCCTCTTCTGAAAATTGCTAAGTACATTCCAGGAAAACTAACAATCATGGAATCACATGTTCAAATGTGAAGGAACTTAGAAATTGTCTGCTCCTACATTCCATGGATAAAAACACAAATCTAGAGACCATTAGCAATTTTCCCAAAGCCACCTTTGGAGAGATATAGGAAAGAACATCAGTGAAATAGATTTTAAGTTTTCTACTACATCATAAATTGTAGTTAATTATTATTCCATAGTGCTATTTTATTTTTAATCATTGCACAAAATATTTAGTCATTCTTTCATTTTTCTACTCTAAAAATGGAAATAGTAAATCTGTCTTATTTACCTTTCAGGATTATTTTGAAGAATAAATAAATTAATGTTCATGAAAAGATACAAGGAAACAGTCTTATATACAAAAGCAGGTTTTGAATTAAAAAAATACATTAATCATTAGCTATGACTCTTGAAATCATTAAAAACAATATTTCATTAATATTAATGCCAGATACTATAACATTAGGTATTTAATAAATGTTTGGGGGCACATAAAACTTGGTAAAATATAAATTACATGAAATGTACACTGAAAGTGAAATAGGTTCCAAGATAACTCGTTTTATTTTGATATTCCATGATTTTCATATTTGCTTTATTTCCTTGCCCACGAAGAATCACTTTTCTATTATCTCTCTACTTGTCTGTATATATATCTAACTATAATTTAAGCTCATCTTTTAAATGTCCTATAATTTGATGTCAAAAATAATTATATGTAAGAGGAACTGCGTCATTAAATTTGCATTAAAGTATGAGAATTAAGTATTCAATTAATATAAAGTGTTTAGAACAGTATCTGGCACAAAACAAGCATTCAATGTTAGCTATCCTGATCATTTCACATTTGAATAAGTTCTATTTCCCAGAGAAAAAAAATCCCCACTTTTAATTTGTAGCTGAATAACAGAAGCATAAGTAAATAAATGTAAAATTTAAATATCAAAATATTTTTCATTGAAAATCATGCCAAAAAAAAGAAAGAAAATCATGCCAATTTAAAATTTTTGATTTGTTAACCTCAAGTATTACTGAAAACATAAATAATACATTCATACACTGCCAGGGTAAGTAACATTGCCCTGAGAGATTGGAGGCCAATTTGATATAAGCATTCAAATGTAGAATGTGCATTGACTATGACCTAACAATTCCAGTCCTTGAAAAAGGACATAAGGAGACAGCCACCTACAAGTTAAGGAATACCTGAGGCTACCAGAAGCTAAGAGAGAGGCCTGGAACAGATCTCTCCTGTGCCTTCAGAAGGAGCATGGATCTGCTAATACCTTGATTTTGGACTTCTAGCTCCAGAACTGAGACAACAAATCTATATTTAAATCTAGCTTTTAGTATTTATTTGGTAGCACTAGAAAACTAATACGGTAAGTGCATAGAAAAGTGCATATTTTGTGTTTCGTGCAAAACACAAAAAATATTATAATGGGAACTCTGGGGAAGCAGACTGAATTTGGATATGGTGTTTAAAGAAGAAATGCTAATTTTTATCACAATATTATAGAAACTAAAAATAAATAGATTGGGAAAACATTTCTTTATGGGCAAGGACAGTCCATTCTATAAAAACTCAGGAGACTTACCATAGGCAAAACTGTGGCATTAGGAAAGCTTTCCCTTGATCTTTTCAAGCTCCCTTTTTATACTCTCATCTACCCTTTTAGTGCTCAATAGATCATTATTGCATTTTGGTTGCGCAGTGTCACTATGTTGTCTCTCTGTTATATCCAAAACACTCACCAAATATCCCTGTGCATACAGTAGGCAGGGAAAGTTGGTTCCCTTTTCTTTGACTTATTCCTTCTTGCTGAAGCCTCTAATGCTCCTAAATCACCCCACTTTCAAAATTGCCACCTATCTATATGGTCCATATTTCTCTAATAGATTATTAAAAAGAAACAATTAATTTTAAATAGCTGACAACTCTCTTGCTTTCTGAGTTATAGGTAAATAAAAATAAAACTTAAGAAATGCAACCTATGGAATGGGAGAAAATATTTGCAAACCACATATCCAATAGGGACTAATATTCAATAACACAGAACTAAATAACCTAATTAAAAATGGGCAAAGAACCTAAATAGTTTTCCAAAGATGATATACATATGGCCTACAGGGAATGTGAACTAATCACTTTCCCTGGTGATTAGTTCAACATCACTAATCACCAGGGAAATACAAATCAAAACCACAATGAGATAGCACCTTATAAGGTGCTATTATAATGGCTATTATCAAGAAGAAAAGATATAAATGCTGGCAAGGATGTGGAAAAAAGAGAAGACTTGTATGCTGTTAGTGGAATGTAAACTGGTACAGACACTATGGAAACAATAAACTAAAAATAGAACTACCATATGGTCCAGCAAGCCCATTCTAAGAGTGTATCAAAAAGAAACAAAATCATTATCTCAAAGAGAACCTGTACCCCCCACGTTAATGACTGCATTATTCACAATAGTTAAGGTATGGAAATAACCTATGTGTCTGTCAATGGATAAATGGATAAAGAAGATGTGATAGATATAGGGCGCCTGACTGGCTCAGTCAGTAAAGCATATGACTCTAAATCTCACGATTGTGAGTTCAAGCCCCATGTTGGGCATGGAGCCTACATAAAATAAAAAAATAAAAATAAATTTTAAAAAATCTTTAAAAAAATAAACCAAAAAATATGATATATAAAATCTCCACACAATGGAATATTATTCAGCCTTAAAAAAGAAGGAAATTCTGTAATTTGTGACGACAAGGATGAATCTGGAGGATATGCTTAGTGAAATAAGCCAGACAGAGAAAGACAAATACTGCATGGTATCACTTACATATGGAATATAAAAATATTTTTATTTTAATTTTTTAAAGTCAAACTCAGAAACAGCGTAAGAGTGGTTTCTAGGGGCTGGAAGTGGGAAAAACAGGGAGAGTTTGGCAAAAGACTACAAACTTTCAGTTACAAGATGAATAAGGTCTGAAAATCTAATATATAATATGGTGACTATAGTTGGTAACACTGTATTGTATAATTGAAATTTGCTAAGAGGGTAGAATTTAAATGCCCTCACAGAAAATGAAAAGGTAAATATGTGAGCTGATGGACTTATTAATTAACTCAATGGGGAATCGTTTCACAATGTAATCAAATCATCATGTACACTTTATTTATCTTATAATTTCATTTGTCAATTATACCTTAATAAAACCGAACAAAATATGATTTAAGGAAAGCTAAATGCATGTGCATTGAATATCATTTCATTCTGTATGATCGAATGAACTGTGCAATTTGAAGCCTCATCAGAGAGAAATCTTAGGGTAAGGTAGCTAGGTTGTACACTTAGAGTGCAAACCTGACTCTACCAACAGGGGGTTAACTGATTGCTCATCTAGCAAGCCATGTAACTAGTTTGTAACTGGTGATAACTTCTGAGTGCAGAACTGGCCACAGCCTTCAGAACACCCTTCCTATTGTGTATGTATAGTTAGACAACCAAAAATAAAACTCTAAGGAATGAGCTACAAAGAATATTTTATCATCACATGAAAATAGTCTTATTGTTTAGTTTATCCCTCATGAACTCTAATAACAAAGCCCAAATATATATGGCACTTTTATCTCTCACAGTATATTTTTAAGCACATTGGCTCTTTGACTTTCATGATAATCTTATGAAGTAAGCCAGACAGGTCTAATTTACATTGGTTTGATCATTGAGATGGGCGTAACTAAATACCACACCGAATACAACAAGCAATGAGGACTCCAAAAAGTGGCAGAAAAACAACATACATAGGGATTCATGATATATGGGGGGGAGGCCAGTCTGAATAATTGAGAGGTTTGAGCTATACAGTTAAAGAACATTTCAGAAAATCGGCTGGAATTCCAGGTATTTTAAAAATTTGAAGTAAATATCTTTTTTTCCCCCAATTAATTTAATACTATTTCCAAGAAATGTTCCTATTGGATATATGCTTTACATGACTGGAGAAAATTGATGCATAACAATCATATTATTGGTTTAAATTATTCTGTCAAAATTATTTTCTTAAATAGGCTAATATATTATTAGTTTACCTAGAAAACCTTTTTTTCATTGTTAATCCAAGGTATACTTTTGGTATAATTCTCGCATATTTTAAATTAGCAAGCTACAGGTGAATGGGTGTTAATTGCATATGTTAATATATAACGTATATATGTAATATGTACATTATATATTAGATAATACATATAATCAACAAAAAAAAACACTAAATAGTTATTCACCATTTCTTACTGGGTATGTGCTTTGGGGAATGTCAAGATTACTAAGAACCTACTCCTCTGTTTCATAGAGTCTACTAGAAGGGAAGAGTCACACATGAGAGAAAGATTATAAATAAAATAAAGTACTACAGGGGTTTAGGGAAAGAACCCTTTTTCAAATGTAAAAAAAATCTTTTGTAAGCTTTATGTTTTGTATTTCATCCTCATAAAAATATGCTTTTTAATAACTAACAACTACATATTTTAAAAGTCAGATATATTAGGTTTGGTCTGTGAAATGGGAATTACTCTGATTCTCCCAAACAAAATTATAAATGAAGTCTTTCAACTATTAAATTATCACAGACATGTCACGCTACCAAACAGAAGAAAAATGTACATGATTCAGCTCCACAATAGGAAATGTGAAAAATTGTAGCACAACAAGCCTCCAGCTTCACAGTACACAGCCAGCTTGTGAAATGATGGTCTCCCAAGGAGCTCTAATGGCAAGAGATTTAGATTCATTTTTAAAAGCATTTTCAGCTTGGGGACAAGATTCATTGCCATCCATTATCAAACAGCATCGATATCAAAATCAATAATGAGACTTCTGAACACTATTAAAATATTGGCAATGAAGCCAAGTTCTAACATTTCAGCAAGTGAAGCAAATGAAAAATAATAATAATAAAAAAAGAATGTTAAAACAGCTGCTACAGGATAGGGTAAGGAATGCAATCAAGCACAAGATGGACAGCCAAAAAGCTTCAAGGGCAAACGAAAGTATAATTTGAACCAATGTAACATCAACATCAATTGCTTCAGAACATCAGCAGCAGACAAGCATCACTGGAGGGAACAATTAGCGACAGTGACTTGATTTTGGAAAAATAAGACTCTACAACAAAATAGGAGATAACAGATACAACAAAAAGCTCCAGGAGTAACAGTTTTAATCATTCTCATCAAAATAATAGTGCACGTGTGTTAGATATAGCTCGTTTTTAGCCTTCCTTATCCTCATGGAAAACATAATCAGTTGATAATCTTAGTGAATGCATGAGCTTCAGATGTATGTCACAAAATACAGTTCATTAAACTGAGCAGTGAGTGATTTAGACTAAAGATGTTTTTACAGATAATTAAGAAATCTTGGTTAAACAGATGGAGAAGACAGATGCTGCTCTTTCTCAGTTCTCAAATTTTGGGGGTCAAGCCATCCCATGATTTCGGTCTTAGCCAGATGTGATGTAAATATGGAAAAGGTTTTTGATTTAGTGGATGCTGCTTGGGCTATTATAAAAGCTAAGTGGAGTAACTAAACTTTGATTATAATTATCTGGAGATAGGAGACAACATCAACAGGAAAAGGTCATTTAGAAATTAACCCAAGTTTTAATAACAGCAAAGACTTATACAACCCTGACTATGTAGCAGTCACTTGTTTATGTGTTTCCCAATATTAACTCCTTCAATCCTTATAAAACTTCAATGAGGTAGAATTGAGCCATTTTTCAGGTCAGGATATCGAGATACTGGGGGAATAAGTGACTTGCTCAAAGTCATATAGCTAATCAGTGGCTATATTTTAGAGTACTGCAAGCTCATTTTTGACACAGAAAGAAATGTAAGAGATATCCTATTTCATTGTCTGGCAAAGATCCCATTAAAATGGAAGGATAATTTCACTTACTTCCATAAGGCTACACAGGAAATACTGTCAAGAAGGTAACAAATTGACATTAATTTTCACAATATTCTCTAACCATCAAATTAACATTTCCTTCCAACTGGAAGAACATCAAGGTCTTTTTGTGTTTTATCACAATGTATACTATTCATGGAGTTAACAAATTATTTTAATAGATATTTACTAAGTGACTTTATTATCTGCAAAATACAAACACTTGGAAAAACATATTCTCTAGAGAAAAACATACTCTCTGCTGTGTTTTAAAATTTGACAAGAGCTAACCATACTGGAAATTAACTCCTTCGGTGTCCAAACATTTATGCCTCCATCTATGAGAATAATGCTTGTATGTTACACACTGGATACTTTTATATTTTACAAAACAAAGTGTTCTGAACAGGAACCCTGTTAGGCATGATGAAACCACTGTGAAATGTGCACTGACCCCATAGCTTTAAGCAGCCACTGGACTGGGATCACGCTGCAAACCCTCTGATGCCGTGGCTGTTCTAGCTGGTCCCTCAGGGCAGCGCAGTGAGGTCTCAGGTATTGCTGTCCATCCTGTACAGAATACCTCCTCATCGCTGCCTGATTCCAGGGAGTTTTCGTGCTCTCTCTTTTCTGGTTTCTTTCTCAAAGAATTTCTCCTACCCCTTTATCACTTAAGTCCTTCACAATTTTCCCTTCTTTGGACACCTTTTCCCCTCCTTTTATGTTCTCTTCTGCTTCCTTTCTGCTTTCTAATAATGGTGCTAAGCATTTTGCTTTTTATAGCCATTACTAGCTGAAACAACATTTCTGGTCAGCAAAAAGATGGACCATGTCACAGAAGGGCTACACCATTTCTTGTCCACTAGTTCTTGAATGAAATAACCTGTATCACCTCCATGTTTGTTGCCCTACTGGAGAGCTGAGGGTAGGAAAGTATTGCCGCTTTCACCCCAGTGATTTGAAATAACAGCTGAATTTGAAGCCTAGTTCTGATTTTTCATTATTACTCTTTTAGATTTCTACTTAACGTTAACTTGAATTTTTCCCCTTATTTAGTCTTTTTCAAATCATTACCATTAATTAAAATTGTCTTATTTATCTCTAAATAAAAAGTTGCCTCAGTAAAGGGATAAAAGGAAAGTAGGGTCCAGAAACTCAATTCAAGAGAGGAGGCTACTTTTTAGTTTATTTAAAATATGCTGCTTTGAAGTATTTCTTTTTAAATAACTAATTATTTGTATACTATTAACAGAAAGCTCATTTCAAATGATGGTGGTAAATATTATTATAAATTTTAAGTAGCTAATAATTAGTATAGCATATTTTAACAGTAATGAGCTATTCTCTTTTTTATAAATGCTCGTAATTCAGATTATATCATCCGACAAATATGATTAGTGACGTCTTAGCAAATGATTAATGATGCTGGTGGCAATACCTGTAATCAACCAGATTTAGATTAGGTAGAACTGGGTTTGAGTTAGATCTTCTTATTAAAGTTCCATAAACTTTTTTGGCTTCTCTTTCCTCCTTTGTGAAACGAGGATAGTGGTGAAGATTAAATCAGATAATCAATGGGAAGATTTTGACAAAGTACCAAGTGTTCAGTAATAACTTATTAATATAACTTCATAGGCACAGCCTTCTTTTTTATTTTCCAATATTTCCCTTGTAAATGTGTATATTATAAATGTGTTATTAATAATTTTTGTTATAATAAGTAGGTAAGGAAGTCTTTTTTTTAGTACTATTAAAATAGAAATAAAAATTTTCATATTACTTGTCTGGTCTCCTCCCTCATATCTTTTCTACTCTAAAAGTACAGTTCGAATGTCCCATCATGAGAGTACTGATGCTAGTCCTGATATTGCTGGGGAATAGGGAAAAGCAGTATTTCTTTCAGTCTTACCTCTGTGACAATCTAACAGCTTTTGGCACGCTGAGGAAGAAATAATTCCCAATTTGTCCTTCTGTCTTGAATCTAAATCTTACCTTTTTACACTCAACCATAAATTATTTATCTAGACAGAGATCTGTCTTTCACATTCATTTTTTGATGAATGTTTTACTTTTAAAAAAGGCAGACGTTCCTTTGAATCATAATCTAGTGGGAATTCTATTACAGCTCAAGTTCACTATAGAGAAGAATGGATCAAAGTTGGTTTATTAACAGAAGAATATTTTTCTCCCTCTTCTCCCCAGGAAATGTTTATCATGAATTTTCCTAACTTAATTTGCATTACTAAAATCTCATGATATAAATCTCATTGTACCATAACATCGTGGGGACATGTTGTCAGACACAGAGTACCAACAGAGGGTTATATGTACATAATCCAGAGCCAGACTGCCTGAAACCAGAATCACAGCCCTATCTCTTAACAACTAGAAAAACTTGGGGTGCCTGGGTGGCTCAGAGGGTTAAGCCTCTGCCTTCGGCTCAGGTCATGATCCCAGGGTCCTGGGATCGAGCCCCACATCGGGCTCTCTGCTCAGTGGGGAGCCTGCTTCCCCCACTCTCCCTGCCTGCCTCTCTGCCTACTTGTGATTTCTCTCTCTCTGTCAAATAAATAATAAATAAAATCTTAAAAAAAAAAAAAAACAACTAGAAAAACTTATGTAACATAGTTGTGCCTCGGTTTCCTATCTGCATATGGTACCTATGGTACCTAGGGGTTTGTATAAGGGTTAAACAATAACCCTTGATCCCTAGCTCTTCCCAATTATAAATCTTTGAGGGATATATCTCCATTTGTTAAAAATGAGTTTAAATAGATGTCATATACTTCAAGAGGTCTGAAAAAATTCTAATTTGCTATCCCTTTTTTATCAACAATAGAGATATAAAATTATTTCTAAATCGTCTTCAAAAGATCCGAATAAAGATCAAAAAAAAAATTTTAAAGACAAGAAGACTGAAATGAGAAACTGAAAATACTTGTTTTTCCACATTTATACTCTAAAGTGGCTCTTAAAAGCAAAAGTAAAGACACAACTTGGTGAGGCCAGGATTGGTAGGTATTCCTGTCTGGCTCATGAAAATGCTCCATAAATCCAGTTGTCTCCATTTTTATCTGTCAAGGGCCTGTGAGGGTGTTTGGCCTATTGTTTCCTAACAAGGAATATTCATAATGCTTAGTCTTGCTCTCTTTGAATTTACACTTCATAGTAAGTAATCATAGACTGTCTAATCTTTATTTATTTGAACCCAGAATTCTCATGAGTCATAGAGATAAGGCTGATAAAAACATTCACAAAAATATTTAAGAGTTCAATAGTAATATCAAAATATAAATAATTGGACTTTAAAATATCCAGTCATGTGGCTAAAGACAAAGGCATTCCTCTGTGGTATGTGGTCCACAAATTCTTTTAATGAATTTTTGTATTTAATCATATCCTTCCATGGTTATCTCTGAGAATAAAAAGGCATTTGGACAAATATATAAACTATGGGAGCCCGAGTGGTACAGTCGATTAAGCATCCGACTCCTGGTTTCGGCTCAAGTCATAATCTCGGGGTCATGAGATCAAGCCCTGCATTGGGCTCCATGCTGAGCATGGAGTTGACTGAAGTTTCTCTCTCCCTTTTCCTCTGTCCCTTCCTGCGCCTTTCCCTCTCTACCTAAAATAAATAAACATTTAAAAATATATATATATATAAATTATTAATCTATCATGGAAATAACTATACATATTGCTTGGAACTTACACAATTTCTACTATGCAAAGTAAAACATGTAGTAAATTGTGAAGTATCCTAATCACTTTCTGATTTCATCTTAATTTTTAAATCCCAAAACAGAAGAATCGAAGATTATATTTATTCATATTACAGTCTTATTTATACTGTTCATATGAAATGATATGCCATGGCCAAGAATGCAAAGGCAGTTTAATATTAGAAAATCTATTAATAGTAAAGTTCAAAACCAATGCATCAATGGAAAAAATACGTTTATTTTGACAGATGCCAAATAATTATCTGATTAGCACAGGAGAAACACAAGGATGCTTCCTTAACATGATACAACACACCAAAGCTGACATCATTTTAAATTGTGAAATACCACAAGGATTCCTGTTAACTGTAGGAATAAGGCAAGAGTAATATTTGGCTATACTACACAGTGCAATAAAATTTGAAAAAGAAATAAAAGTTATAAGTATGTTAAATGAAACAGTAAGTGCATATTAGGTATGTAAGTTATAATACAGTCATTTAAAGAATAGTGAAAGAATAGAGTATTTACTTAATTGTTTTGGGGCAATTAATGAATTCAAGAGAAAAAACAAATACATCCTCCTAACATTTCATATATATATAAATTCCAGATATATTAAAAAGTAAATGCCCAAAACAAAACAATAGCAACAAAACTCATAATGAGAGAAAACCACAGGTGAATGTTTATGCAATCTCCTGTTGAGAATATCATTTCTATAAAAAATAAATCAACCATATTGAAGAATGTTGATAAATATGACCACTTATGATTACAAGGGTCAGTCACTCAATTGGCCAGAAAATAGAAAAGCTTGAAGGCTTCTTGGAAGCACCAGCAGCAAGCCTGTAAGTCTTCTTTTTCCCCCCACCAAGTTTTTCTTTTTTAAAGGTATATGCTTTTGTAAAAGTAACACAAAACGATATATTAGTCCAAACAATAACTATTGGGTTACCTGCCACAAAACTTATTCTCCCCATTAATTTGCTTTAAAAATGTAAGTAATTTGTTCTAAAATAGCTTCAATGTGAAAATTCATAGAATTTCTAGGGTATTAATAAAAAATAACACGATTATTTTTTTCTGGATAACTGTTAAACTACACTCATTCAGCTGCATCCAAAATGTCTCAAAGGTTTAATGGGCAATGAATGTAACTTTTAGAACACTTTACCTTTTATAATATGTTGACTGGAAAAGCTTTCATCTGTATTGACTGTGGAAACCTCAAAGTAATAGGAACATACTAAACAGTTTCATATAGACGGAAATCTGGTTTTTCACAAATATCTAAACAGTATATTATTTCCCAGATAATTTCCCCTTAGACTCTTCCAAGTACAGTTGTAGTAGACTAACTGATAATTAGCATGAAAAAAATTTCCAGGGAAGACTATTGAAAAATGAGTATTTCAAACAAACTAGCAGCACCTTTATTTGTGGTTTTCTTTAAAGCATTGTAGCCATGACCATGTTTAAAGGAATTTTAAAACAATCTAAGCATACTAAAATTTTTGCAGTAGTACAAAGGCATGTACATTAAGTATAATCAATGGAAGGCTGGAACAGAGTAAGATCTCTATTGAAGCTATAATATGCAAGCCTGCAAAAATATAAGGCTGTAATAAAAAAAAATAAGGGGGGAGGTACTTAACCTAGAGTACTATTTAACAACATTAGTAAATTTGGATTATACTCTTTCAGGACCAGAAATGGAATAATGTTTAAGTATCATAAAAATGCTTTAAGGCAAAATGACTTTAAATTTCAGCAAATGTTTGAATTTAAAAATATTTTTCTTTCACGTTTTTATTACAGATTTAGTGGAGGTAGAAAGCCTACTCTATTGCATTTAACAATTGCTTGTTGTCCTAAAAATTAAAAAAAAAAAAAACTACTCTTATCAGACATTTATCAGAAGCCTCTATTTTCCTATTTTTTACCTTGTCAATCTACTTTACTATCTCTCAATAGATGATATCCTTCTCTGAAACAGGGAGATTATGATTACATGAAATTATTTGCACTATATTTTAAAGCTGTGAGGGAGAAGTAAACAAACATTTTGAAAGTCAGAAAAAAATATATAGCCTTACTATGTTTGTTGTCTCACCAACTCTGGGATCCCAAAAGCAATAGCAGCACCATTAATAATAACTTATATTAACAGTACAAATTCTAAGCAAAATTCTAAAACTGGGTAGTAAAATATTTGTACATGGTTTTGTCAGAGTAGACAGGAAAATCTAGAAGATATTACCTAGAGATGCATGTAACAAATTAATGTTGAGATACTGTCTGTGCATTTATACCCACAATTATTATAATGATTAGAAGAATATTCCACCTGGATTCAAAGTTTTGAAGTAAAATATCTGTTCTAACAATCTTATACAAAAGTCCAGAGTACCAATTGTGTCTCTATCTCGAGATTAAAAAAAAAGAAAGACTGGTTGTGATTGAAAGCAGAGCCAAAGCAACAAGAGTCATTACAGTAAGTTAGAAAAAAAGAGTATTTTTACTTGGTTATTTTTAAACTAACAGTTGGGGCTGATACTCTAAATCAATGAAAATGATTGAACAGTGATGCCATAGTTATTCTAAGGTGTCATAATAACATATTCAGCCTTGATACTTTTTCATTAATTCTTTTACATAATTAGGTTTATGGTATACCTCCAGGGAACAATTCCACTGCACTGTCTGGAAAATCCCTTTCCAGAAACTTTGACAGTATACGAAATTTGAGTTAAGCACTTTTATTTAAAAATATATATTAAGCAGTTAAAATTTAAATTTTTAAATTAAAAATTAATTTAAAATTTAAAATAATTTAAAAATTAAGTTAAATATAAGTATAATATTAATATATTTTTAAATATTTATATTATATATGTTTTTGTGCAAGTATATATATGTATTTTATATATATATATTATATATACACACACGCACACACACACACATATGAATAATCTGGGATGCCTCAGTCTTCGAAATTTATTCACTTCACCAGAAATCATTCATAAATTCTTATTCCTGTTTTCTACTGTGTTAGCATTAACTCACAAGACACTAACATCTGATTTCACCTTCTCAGTTGTCCAGAGAATCTACATAGGATGCAAGCCTTAGACTTGGGCAGGAATTATCTCTTCTCTTTATGTTGTAGGACTTCCACATTTGTTTGCTCTTGGAATTGTTTACTTTTCCCTTCCTTTTCTAGGTAGGCCATATTGTCACTTCTGCCACCACAGACACTTCCAAGGATCTTGATGACCACTTTGGTGTTCAACTTTCAACCTCTCCTAGGATATCCCTGCATTACAATTTATACTATTATCTAACTCTGAAAAATCAACACTGCTCTGAAAGTAATATTATTTCCCATCAGAGGTTTGCATAAACAAACTATTGCATTCAAATAAAATAAATTTTTTGAAAATGCCTCCTCTTTCTACTTTTGTAAGTCTGGTCTATAGTCTGTTATTCTAATTGTGCTCTTTCTTATATTCTCTCTTTTTATTGTAGTCATCTTAGTGCTAAATTTAACTACTGGCTTTAAATAATTTATATTTCAAATTTAGACTTTTCCCTTCAGTATCCATTATCTATCACTAAGCATGCATGAAATTGTCCATGGGTTATGAAAGAATATACTTTAATTTTCTTTTAATTTTTCTATGGATTTAGATAACTTCCCCCTTCTTCATTCCTTATTTGCTTCTTCTTTTTCTTTTTTTAAATCTGAAATGTGTTGGAATTTTAATACCTTTTTCAGAAAACGACCCATACCAACAATCATATCAGTCCAATATTTTTGTTTTAAAATATTTGATTTATAAATTTTGAACTTTTTATATGAATCACTTATGATAAGACATCATTTAACCTTAAGGTTATAAAACTCATATTGTAGATAATAACTAATGATAACAACATTTCACCAAACACAAATAATAGCACTTCTAGTCACTTGGTGGTGATATATATATATAGAAACAATTTGAAATTAGGCTATTTATGAAATTAGAATCCAGCCTCATTTCATTTTCTAGATTCAGACCATAATCATACTTTTTCTTTTGCTTCAGGTATAAGACCACTCATTTTTCTTAATGCAACATTCAGTTTGCTAGAATATGCTGATATGCTTCCTAAATCTCTGACCCTAATTGTTGATGAATGCTTAAGCTATCTATTGAGTCAAATAAAAACTATTATAAGTTGGGATGCCTGGGTGGCTCAGTCATTAAGCGTCTGCCTTTGACTCAGGTCATGATCGCAGAGTCCTGGGATCAAGGCCCTGCATAGTCCTGGGATCAAGGCCCCACATTGGGCTCCCTGCTCAGTGGGAAGCCTGCTTCTCCCTCTCTCACTCCCTCTGCCTCTGTTCCCTCTCTTGCTATGTCTCTCTCTGTCAAATAAATAAAATAAAATAAAATAAAATAAAATAAAATAAAAAGCTATTATAAGTTAAGTTTATTCATTTTTGGTTCAAACTAGAGTAATACCTCAGTTGAGAACTATATCCATTAATAAGAAGGAAAAGAGAGCTCAACATCTGTCCATACTTACAAACTGCAAATGGAGATCATTGTCACATAACAATGAAATCTATAAAACATGATGAGACTTTAATCAAGTAGGTTGTGTTTAGTTCATTAGAGAGGTAGAGACACTAACTTGGGCACTGATGGGTTAACTCATTTTCAAAGAAAAGAATATTAAGATTATGATAAAATAAAACATATAAATGCAATCAAGGTGATCATTTTTATTTTATAAAAAGAAGAATATTAAGACAGGTCTGCCTCACCCTTTGACTTAATAATAAATCTTACGGAAAGGCAAATGGTTACATAGAATAGGAGGTCATGTAGTACACATTCTACATTCTACTTTTATGAGAAAGGCAAATAAATAAAATCATAATCAGGCTTATTTCAGAATCGTAACCAAAAAAGTAATTTCTAGTACATATCTTGAAATCAAATAAGATTCAACCTTATGAACCACATACACCAAATCATTAAAAATATCGTTTATATAGTCTTGGCCCAAAGCAAGGTATAGATATAAAAAAAATAATAATCTCAAAAGAGGATCGTAGCAATGGTAGCTTTATTATAATAAGTATATAAACTTCTAATAATTTAATGTAATTTGAAAGAGATAAAATTTTCTTGAATATTTGAGTTCTGGAATGCTTATTAGAAATTCAAGCATTGGGGCGCCTGGGTGGCTCAGTGGGTTAAAGCCTCTGCCTTCGGCTCAGGTCATGATCTCAGGGTTCTGGGATCGAGCCCCGCATCGGGCTCTCTGCTCAGCGGGGAGCCTGCTTCCCCCTCTCTCTCTGCCTGCCTCTCTGCCTACTTGTGATCTCTCTCCTCTCTGTCAAATAAATAAATAAAAATATTTAATAAAAAAATAAAAATAAATAAAAATAAAAAAAAGAAATTCAAGCATTACTTTAGAGTTTTGCTGTGTATGTTAGAAGAGTTTTCATCAAAGAACTAATATGGGCCTTTTTATAAAAAAGACAACTTTAAGATTTCTCGAGATGTTGTGGCATAATTATATTGAATAATCTATGTACCTAATGTGTTAACAAGTGAAATGCATATCTCCTATCCACATGTAGTATTAATAAATTAAAATATTCCGTATTTTTATTTTCAACACTGATCTACAGGATAATTTCAAATTTGTGTTATTTCATAAACATTCTGGTCATCATGCCATAGAAGAAATTGGTGATAAATACCGCCAAACTGCTTGAAGAACAGCTAAAATGCAACTTTTGCTGGTAAATAAAATCAAGTTTCTGAGATAATAGCTGAAAATGAAATTCACTTGAAGAGAGAAAGCATTAACTTATCAGTGTACCACTATTACCTTGTATCATATTGCCTCTTTGGTGCTTACCTTTCCTCTCTTGTTTCTATTAACTGTTGGGAGCAAATCCAACAACATAAAGAATGACTTAAAATAAGATAGAGAGCAATCTTCTAATTTAAAAATGATTATATATCAGAAATTCTTTCTTTTCTAATCATTTGGAGAAAAATTATACATTTCTGCCAGATCTTAAGATATTTATTTCCAGCTAACCTGGAAATAATTCACTATATTTGGCTTAAAAGTTGCAATGGATTCTGTGAAAATGAAAATAATCCCAGTGTATATAAAATGGGGAGGAGAAATTATTTCCTGTCTAAATTCCTTTTTACTCTCCATGGGTCTAGGGCTAGCAGGAATAGGGTTGGGTTTCATAATTTTGGAGCTATGCCTATGGTTCCAGTAGCTTAGACAATGGAAGATAGAGTGGGAATCCCAGGAAGATTCCTACAGAAAGCTGAGATTCAAGTACTTTAAAGAGCTTATTTATTCCACAAATATGTATCAGCACTGGTTAAGTGACAGCAGTTATTCCATGAATTTAGGACATGGTCATGAACAAAACCAGCATGAGGTTCTTATGGATCTTATATTTTAATGTAATAAGTATAAATTTGTGCCCAGTGTTCCAGAAACAACTCTGAAAATAAGATTGCACACTTTAGAATCCAGACATGTAGAGAGAAGGTAATAAGTACAAATAAATGAGGAGATTCCCATAAGGCCACAAATCACCTTGGACTGACAAAATTCCCTTTTACAAATATGTGGTAACATGACTCCTAAGTATGTCTAACTAACTAGAAGAATCACAAACTCAAGGCATAATTCTTACATCAATGGAATGTGCTGAGCAGAATAAAATTTTCAGGTTCAATGTTCTTTTCTTCAGAGATAGGACAACTCTGCATGACTCATTTCAGGTATGGTGTTCTCCACTTGGCCAGTTTTAGAATTTTGTAAATAAAGTGGCGTAAGCCATTCAATGAAAAAAATGTGATGTCTTGGTTGAGTGAAACAGTAAAGCAAATTAAATAGCTTGGGAATCACACCAGCAATCCTGTTTAATTCAGAAGTCAGTTATGAATTGTAGTAACAAATTATGTCAAGGAAATTTTATTTTCTATATGAGGTGATGAAGGGATAGATGTAGAAAAAGTTGTCAAGCAAAGGCAGAGTGGGGAATTTGGAAAGGAGGTGGAGAAATGGTCTTTCTGTAACTAAGGTATGTGACAATAGCCAAATCATAGCAACATCTATGAAGAATCTAATTTCTGGTCAGAGTTCAGTACAACCCTGCCCCCATCATCACTCAGTGTGGGTTTCATGAACTCAAGTCAAAATTCATGTCAAGGAAGTCTTGGTGAAAGGGATTAGAATCTTGGCAAGAGCAACATTCAGTCTAAGAGATGTTTCTGAGAGAATGAGTGCTTCCAACCTCTCTGCCTTGGATTGGTAGAAAGAACTACACTACATTGTGTGTGAGGACCACTGTCTTTTCTGCGGCCCCAGGTCTCAGATGTGCAGGACCTCCTTGCCCAGGATGAACAGCCCAATTCAAAGTATCCTAAATCTATCAAACCTCCTACTAGAAGGTAAGAAAGAAATTCAACATAGGAAATGTAGTTGTAGAATATATGATATATTAATACCCTGAGCAATCTTTACAAGTCTCCTGTTTATGCTGTCAGGTCCCTCCTGCCCCAAATTTTGGAAACCACAGAAGAGCAAGGAGTTCAGATGTCACGGCTAGCTTTCTGAATGAATGAGTGAATGAGGATTCAAAATAAAGCTTAAATGCCTTAGATAAGGAGGGGAAATGAGTTTTCTATTTATATGAAGCAGGGAGAGCTGGCTTAAAGATATAATTCATAACTTTTGCAAATATAGCTTTAGTAGTTATAATAAAACATAGTCTTATCATGACTTACAGGGAATTATATGAAGATCCATAACAAACTAAAAATTAAAAAAAGACATACAGAAAATGTATTTTGGTTTTAGACTTCATTACTATGGGCAACTTATGTTTGCTATAAAATTTTTGAAAAAGAAGCAGTTTAAATAAGTTAGGAAAAATATCACTCCAAAAACAATGATATTTACTCAATTTTCATTAAGTTCTATTTTGAACAACTTTTACCAAAGTCTGAGTCCCACTTTCCAAATTCAAGAAGTATCCTTTTTTTGGGGCGCCTGGGTGGCTCAGTGGTTGAGCGTCTGCCTTCGGCTCAGGTCATGATCCCAGAGTCCTGGGATCAAGCCCCACATCCGGCTCCTTGCTCAGCAGGAGGCCTGCTTCTCCCTCTCTCACTCCGCTTGCTTGGGTTCCCTCTCTCACTCACTGTTCCCTGTCTCTCTGTCAAATAAATAAATAAAAAATATTAAAAAAAAAAAAAAGAAGTATCCCTTTTTCAACCATAATAAATACTTTCACCCATAATAAATATAAGAATGAGGCTATGCTGAGTAGTTCTCCCAGCATAAGTTGAGAGACCAACATCAAAAAACTATGGGTGATAGAGATAAAAAATGAATTTAACACATACATATTTTACTACAAATAAATATTTTAATAGGATTGATGATCAATGTCTTCCCTCCAGTCTCACAAATCACAACACAGAGACATAATATAAACTGAGGCAGGGTAGAGATTTGCATTCATCAAAAACCAATACCCTAGCTTTTTTTTTTTCTCTATTAATATCTATTTGCACTATCTGCTTGGCTGGAAAACTTGATCATAGTCTTTAAATTACTACATTGTGTTGGAGGTTGAAACCCATTTCATTAAATGGCAGCAAAGGTGTATTTTTCCATTTTGCCGATTTATTATAAAGAACTAAATGGTAAAATCCAGTAATAATAGGCTCTAGTAACATCTAAGAACTTTTCATTAGACAGGTTCTATAATTAAAGTAGTAATTACCAAATACAGCACCCAATGCTTAAGGAAAAAAAGATTCTTGGAAAGATTTTTTTAATTAGCTTTCTCATTTCCCCCCTTTTCATGCAGTGATTCATCTGGGTAAAAAAATCAATTCCTAATTTTCAGAAAAATTAGAATTCTATAACGTTTTAATTATCCTTTGATATGGTTATACTGAGATAGTAAATCAGTGCTAAAAATTATTTTTTATAAGAAATTAAAATATAGCTGGAAAAAAATCCGGCAAAGAATTCTCATTCTTAGGTGCCTATACTCAGCATAATTACACTGACTTCAGTATATTAACATTTGTAAGTGAATTTATTGTAACATGTGAAACTTTGCTTCCTTTTATTGGAAATCCCACAGGTATTGTTTGTTTCACATTAATAATGTACCATCTAAGAAAAACTTAATGGTGCCTTATGGTTTGAGCACCCCAACTCTCCTCTAATAAGTTGAATGTCTGAAAGTATTTTACATGACCACATATTACTGTTTTGGTGACAAATATAGTCAGATGCTGTTTCCACAAGACAATGCAGATGTCAGAGATAACTTTTAGGTTCTGCTTCTCTTGAAGCCTAGGAAACAAAGAGCCAAGCCTGGTAGTCTATGGAGCTATTATGGAGTATGGCATTCAGATGGAATCTTTTTTTGTGTCCAGCTGGAAAAGCTAATGATCATCAAGTTGGAAGCTTCCCACTTTGTGTCTCTGCTGTTTCTTTCCAGCCTGCATGCTGTAACTGCTGCCAGGGCCATTGGTATAAGAGAATCCTTTACTAAGTCTGAGAGCTACAAGCATGTCCCCCAGTCTAGGATAAAGGTGGGCAAGAGAAAGCAAGGCTTCTCACTTGGTTTCTTATAGACTTTTTCCCTGGATTTGAGACTCTAGAGCCTAATTCTGATAAGCCCAACTCAGGTGAGCTCTCCTGAACATAGGAACTAACAATGTCAGGCCCCAGTGCTCAGATCCCTTAACGTCTATGCTAATCCTGACTAGAAAAAGAGCTTGCCCTGTCCTCATTCATTTGGACTATTTGATATATGCAGATGATATACGTAGGTAGAAATAAGTGTGAGTGACTAGGGAATAATTATCCCAATTAGTCCCCCTGACTGGACTAATTTCTGCCTATTTCCATTTCTTGTTGCCATTTCGAGGTAGGATGTCCTTGTCTACTATAAAGCTGATAACTTGTTATTTCTGACAATTTTATATAGACGTGATATACCATGAATCAAATTCTGTTCCAAGATACATAATTAGAGTACACGGTGCAAAAGAGTTGTCACTGTACAATTAAATTATGAAGTAGGTATTTCAAACAGTGGACTAGCAGGTCTCATTCATCCAGCCTGCCCTTTGTACGGCCTCCTTACTGAGGCCCGTTGTAGAATGACCCGTTTCTTCATTCTACAAATAGTAAGTGCTGATCTTGTTGAAATAGAACTGCTTAAAATGGCAGTATTTGTTTCATTATTAGAAAGTTGTCACTATACACTCTCAAAGCAAGTCTTTCTCAGTTCCAATTGGTTTTATTTTTCTAGAATGGAAGCAAACTAAATTTCTAAAGCCCCAAATAAAAGTTAAAAAATTAAGCTTTTTTCAGACTATAAGTCCTTTGAGGAATATATAGTATTAAAAGCAAAAATGTGTTCTGAACAATTTATGCCTTTAGTTTCTAGCACTCAATTTTCTGAATAGACAGTAATGTGAAATTCTAAGAAAAAAAATCAGTCACAGCTTTAGTATTGTCAGGGGCATAGGTATTATGTGCTTCTTAGATTTCACAATATTTAGTTGAAAAAAGGCCTTTGCAATGAATTGGTCCAGGTTCTCTGAGTAGATGATAAAAATCAGCCTAAAGTTTCAAAAAACAAAACAAAACAAAAGACAAGGAGAATTACAGAAAGCCATCTTTTCTTAGAAATAAATGTAAAAGTGAGATATTTAAAGCTCCTATTATCTTGGATAAAAGTAAAAGAAAATTGCTGTTAAACAGAAACCATGTAATTATACAATGAACATAAAATAGTAATTGTGTGAAATAATATAATCAAATGAAACTATAAAATTATGACAAAATTTGATAATGATTATGATGGTTTTCAAAAGGCATATGATTGGTATCTGACAAAAGGCAGCAATATAATGGGAAAGTCTCATCATCCCACAATGTGACACAGAGGTACATGATCAAGTTCTGAGGACTGTGTCCTATACTTTGGCTTCTTTCCCCAGAGAGTTTTATGCTGGGACTCTACAATGTATAATGACTCACATTGCTCCTCATGTTTGGAATGCCATTTCCTATTCTAATCTCTAAAAATCGAAGTTCTGCAGTTCCATCAAGGTTCTATTTACATTTAATTTCTTTTATTAAGATCATCCTGATATATTGTAAATATTCCATTATTTCCCACTTCTGCAGAACATACAGATACAAACCTCAATATAAAATCAGGTGTGTGATTCTGTATCACTTGTTGTTAAATCCTCTTTCATGCCTGTGAGCTCGTTTTTCTCTCCCCTTGCCTCAAATGTTCTAGAGCAGCTATGCTGACTATTTGTTGTGAAGAGAATGGTGAATAAATTAATAAATGAATGAACAAAAGAGATCCTCTACATATAGACTAAAGCATGACTCTCTAGATAGGGCTCTGAAGAAGAGCCTGTACAAAGACACACCTATGGCTATTTTCCATTAGAATTATATGCATGTAGTTGCCTCTATCCTGTGAGACTAGGTGTTTTCTAGAGTCCATAGAGACTTGAATCACTTAGCAGAGCAAATGATACAATAACAGACTGCTAACTTTTACCACAAATCCGTTTCCTTTCCTTCCTGGCGGCATGACTAGATTCCATTTTGCCAGCATCCCTTACACTTAGGTCCAGCCATATGACTCCTCCTCAGTAATAAATGCTGTCACTTAAATAGTCTATGCTCTTAGGAAGTGTCTGCCCGTTCCCTGCTCTCCTTTTCCTTCTACCTGATGGATACAGAGGACAACAAGGACCCGATGGTGGCAGAGCCATAGAACAGAAGGAGATCAGTTCCTGAATCATCTGGAGAACTGCCTGTTGACCAAGAAAATCTGCCTGGCTAAGGAGAGGCAAGGCATGTGCTTAGGGTATCAAATTTAAGGAGGCGCTTGCTCTCATGTCCTTGAGTCCATTCTTTAGATGACATTCTTAATATAATTCAGTCATTGAAAATGTTTCCTGCTGAGGAACAAGAGACTCTCTACCAATGGCCATATACAGCTCCAATTGGAAATTGGAAATTCATTTTAATTACGCCGATTAATATCCTGTGGGTTTGGAGAGCATGTACTACCCTAAGTACCCATGCATAGGAAGAAAACTAAACTCTCTAACACAGAGAATTCTACACTAGTGAGCAAGCTATGGAAGAAAAAAGTAGTTCTTTAGGCCCTAAAGGAAATTACTTTTAAAAGACTTATCATTCAGTGAAAATATTCACATTATTCATATACATTATTCTTCTTAAAACTGGCAGCACAGTCCTGGAGATACAGTCACATTCCACATACACTAAATGCAACAGCTTGAAGGTTGGTGTTTTTAAACGCACTTAAAAAATAAAAACTACGAGTGTGAGAACTTTAAAAAAAGATAGAAATTGGATGTGAGTTAAAATAATTTCTTTATACCCTTATTTACAATGTAAATAAAATTGTTTCTTATTTTTTCTAATAATATTTTCCTTTACTTTTTTGATTACAGTAGTAATATGTGTGTTTTATTAAATTTGAAAATTAAGGGGCACCTGGGTGGCTCAGTGGGTTAAAGCCTCTGCCTTCAGCCCAGGTCATGATCTCAGGTTCCTGGGATCAAGCCCTGCATCGGGCTCCTCTGCTCAGAGGGGAGCCTGCTTCCCCCTCTCTCTCTGCCTGCCTCTCTGCCTACTTGTGATCTCTCTCTGTGTCAAATAAATAAATAAAATCTTTAAAAAAAAATTTGAAAATTAAATTACATAGAATATATATATACATCTGTGTATTTGTTTATGTTAAAAATAAAATGGCTTCAGATAACATAGATTTTATTCTGTTTTCATATTTAATTGCAATAGGAACATTTTTTCATATCACTAAATTGTCCTTAAAATTACAATTTTTAATAGTTGCTTAAAATCTCCTGTTTGTACCACTATTTAACTCTTTCCCTACTCTTGAAGTTTATATTGATATTGGGTTTTTTTTTTTTTAGCACCATGCTTTTGTATCAATATTTATAAATGCGAATACCTCTCAGCTGGTTTTCACGAATTTCCTCAAGATGGTGCATATGTGCATTGGTCTCACCACACTTAATCAGCAGTTAGTACTAATATCTTGATCATTGTTAATCTGATAGATAACAATGATCTCATACACTTGTTTTCATTAGCAATTCTTTGTGTAATAATTTGAAAAACATATTTTTATTTCTGTTTTTTTTTTTTATTTTAAGATTTTTATTTATTTATTTATTTGTCAGGCAGAGAGAGAGAGAGCACAAGGAGGCAGAACAAGGAGCCCGATGCGGGACTCGATCCCAGGACCCTGGGATCATGACCTGAGCCGAACGCAGCCGCTTAACCGACTGAGCCACCCAGGCGTCCCTTTATTTCTGTTTTTAAGAGTTGTTTCTTCATGCCTTTCTCATCCTTCTCCTGCCTACCCTTCTGGGATATATGCCTTTTTGTGATAAAAGTATGCATTGCATATTAAGTTTAGTGGATTCCCAGCTATCATGTGTATTGCAAATATCTCATTTCAGGATGTCATTTATAGTATTTTATCATACAAAGCTGTTTAAAATTTTTAGATAATCAAATTTATTTGAACTTCCCCCCTTATATCTTCTTTTATTTTCATGCTTAGATGTCCTACATTACACAATTATTCTCACACATTTCTGTCCATGTGTTTACCTTTGTTCACTTTCTTCTTACTTCTTTAATTCACGTATTTTGGTGTAATAAATGGTCACTCAAGTCACTACTCTACGCAAGACTCTAGTCACATGCATTTTCTAAACATATCTGCTTTCTGATAGTGACATGGTGACCAACACAACTAATCAAACATAGTAGTGAAATAAGTTCAACAGGGTCTATCTAAATTCAAATATTTTCCTTCAAAAAATATCTAATTAGAATTCTGACATTGGAACTTTCAAAAAAAAAACAAGTTTAATTCAAAAATAATCTATCACTGGAAACAGAGCTACAAATTTCAATGTACTATTTTGTTAAGTTAAACAGAAATTATTCCAAGCAGACTATATAGTAAGAGTTTACTTTTTACATCAAGTTCTTTTTTCTTAGAAGCTTAGTACAGAGCACTATGCAGTGCACGTTTGGTCTGCATCTCATTTTCCTTCTTTTCTCCCTTCATCTTCTGTCTTAAGGCCCAAATTTTCCTCCTGCATTTTACTGGCTGAAAGGAAGTCTGTAATCTTGTACTATTCAGTAGGCTCCTGACGTTTGTGAGAGGCATGTCTTGAGACAAATCCCCAAATCTGTCAGTGTCACCATACCCACCATTGCCTTTAATTTCCCTGATAAAAAGCAGTCAAGTATAATTGAACAATGTAAGTCTTGGATGAGTATCCTAGAGTACTGTTTTTCATCAGTGATTAATTTATCTGGACAGGAAGTTGTATTTTTAAACCTAAACCAATTACTTCCATACCAGTAAAATGCTTTCTAGCACCAGTGAAATTTCCTCACCCATGAAAACTTCAAGTGTATTTTCTGCCTTCAAATGATGGTGTAATTTAAATACAGGGTTTCTATTAACTCATTTAAACTGTTAATCTAAAGGACCAAAGCTATCCATTTCTTTTCCTGAACTAATGTTTCTGATTCAAAGGCCAAGTATTATCAAGGAAATTACAAGTAAAAACAGAATTGCTCTATAGCAAAGTACAAAAATAAAGGAGGTAAAACTCATTATGAATATAGTTTATTATTGCCTTGGAGCTTAGATCAAATCTCTCTATTTAAGAACCCTAAATTAGCCCAGATATTTTAGGTTCAAAATATTCCTTTTCTCTTAATGGAGCTCAGCAAAATCCTTCTCTTTCTCAAATATTACTCTATCCAAAATTACTGAATCTGGGGTCTCCTTCCATTTACCTGATTGTATTATTCCAACTCATGCCAGAAACACCAGGTCTGATTCTTGTTTCTTAGTGGATGGTAGGTTCAGATATATGACTGTCAAGAGCTGTAGAGAGCAGGCTTGTGGCTAGATAAAGATTAGATACAGTTATTACATTTCTGGAAATACACACCCAAGACCCACAGTGGAAAAGCTACAGAGGAAAATGGAATCCTTGCAGAAGAAAGCCTATCTGCAGATAGTCTCTCCATGTATCTTTTGGGTAATGGGTAGATTATGCTCTAGTTTAAGAATCTTTAATTCTTTGCAGGATCTTAATGCTTGACTACTGAGGCTATGTTTCCCATATGTTCTGATAAGATACATTTTCAACATGTATACATCAAATGCAGTCCAAAAGGGGACGTTGCAGCAAATATTAAGCACTTGCCTGAAAAAGATCTAGCTAAAATTTTTAAATCAAATTGTTTTCCAAATATTATCTATATGTCCAAAGATTGCTATATCCCTGACAGTTAATACTTCTAAATAATATAGTATAGTGCCCATTTAGCCTTAAGGTAACTGTACGGTGTACAATCAAAACCTTTAGAAAAATATTCTAGTCTGATTTTATTGGATCCAATGCAAAACACAGGAAAATATACTTGAGTTTAGCAAAGGTTGTCAGAGAGACAGAGTAGGGATTATGAATTTGAATTCAGGAACCATACTGTTCCATGTCAACATAAGCCCATTTTTCTCTCCTTTTCTCTATTTTTCTATTTTTCTTTTCAATGAATAGACATGCCTATGGGAAACATGAAGGGCTCTGATGAAAATGGTACATATTGCAGAACTATAGAACAGCAATGTTACCGAAGTGTATAGTATTACTGAATTAGTGAAATCATGTTTCAACACACTATTGTATGTGTATATATAAATACTTAATAAGGTAAATATGCACATTAAAATACATGTGTAAATATAAAAATAAATAGTCTGGAAAAAGAAAATCAAAGCAATTGTATATTATATATTGGAGGAATCATTCCTTAAAAACAAAAAACAAAGGCCACAAGCTGACTTTGCTTTTCATCCTTAGAGTTACAAAAGCTATCTGCAAAGGCAAGTTATTTATAGATCACAGTTAACATATACTCAAAGGAATAAATGTATAGAATAGCAGCAGAATAAAACCCTTATCCTGTGACTTCACTACAGAATTCTCTAAAGTAAACCAAAATAATTGAAATAATATTCCTTAGCTAATTTTCAGCAATTGTGTATTTCTTTGTCATGACATACATTATAATTCATAGTGCTTTTAGGTATATTTGTTCTTTGGACTCATGTAATTGCACCTCTCCCAAAAAAGTAATTTTCCTAAATGACACACCTACTTGATTTAGCACACCATCAATTTTTCCTCTAAGTACAGCATACATATGCTTATTCTACCTGCATAGCTTTCCAAACGATGAGCAGTTCTTTAGAAGTGCCCATGCCCATTATGGTGGCTACATTCAGTGTTGGTGAAGTGCTGTCATTAGATGCCCCTGACTGATTGATTTTAGTCGTGGGGATACATAGGGCCAGTTATTGGTATGGTTAATGTATCTCATGTATTTGTTTAAGTCACGTAATCCTAGGTTGAATACCTAGTATCATCAAAGTATATTTTTACTCTTGTACTATTGGTGGGAATGTAAATTGGTGCAGCCACTGTAGAAAACAGTATGAAGGTTCCTCAAAAACTTAAAAATAGAAATATCATATGGTCCAGTAAATCCACTACTGGGTATTTACACAAAGGAAATGAAAACACTAATTTGAAAAGATATCTGCACTCATGTTTATTACAGCACTATTTACAATTGGCAAGATATGGAAGCAACCCACGTGCCAATCATTAGATGAATGGATGAAGATGTGCTATATATGATGGAATATTACTCAGTCATAAAAAATGATGGGATCTTGCCATCTGCAACAACATGGATGAATCTAGAGAATATTAGCCTAAGTCAAATAAATCAGAAAGAGAAGGACAAATACCATATGATTTTACTTACATGAGGTATGCAAAAAAACAAAACAAAGAAACAAAAAGCAGAAACAGACCCATACATAAAGTGAACTGACAGTTGCCAGAGATAAAAAGGAAAGAGAGATATAGACTTTCAGTTACAAAATGAATAAGTCATGGGAATAAAAGGTACAACATAAGGAATATAGGCAATGGTATTAGAATAGTGTTGTTGGGGGAGCCTAGGTGGCTCAGTGGGTTAAAGCCTCTGCCTTCGGCTCGGGTCATGATCTCAGGGTTCTGGGATCGAGCCCCGCATCGGGCTCACTGCTCAGTGGGGAGCCTGCTTCCCCCTCTCTCTCTGCCTGCCTCTCTGCCTACTTGTGATCTCTCTCTGTCAAATAAATAAAATAAAATCTTTAAAAAAAAAAAAAAGAATAGCCTTGTATGGGAACAGATGGTAGTTACACTTGCAGTGAGCGTAGCAGCACAAATAAACTTGTGGAATCACTATGTTGTACAGATGAAACAATGTAACATTGTGTATTCTTCAATTTAAAAATTTTAAGTATAGGGTGCCTGGGTGGCTCAGTGGGTTAAAGCTTCTGCCTTCACCTCAGGTCATGATCTCAGGGTCCTGGGATCAAGCCCCACATCGGGCTCTCTGCTCAGCAGGGAGCCTGCTTCCCCCTCTCTCTCTGCCTGCCTCTCTGCCTACTTGGGATCTCTCTCCTCTCTGTTAAATAAATAAATAAAATCTTTAAAAAAACTTTACTAAAAATTTTAAGTATATTTTTATTATACATTAGTAGGAATTTTCAGATTTTTATATTCATTTTTGATGAATAAGCAAAAAAATGCTATGACTTATAATATACAGATGACACTTACAACTGAAAACACCCCAACAAACAGTATTGATCTGTGTACAGACACATATGTCCTATTCAATCTTTCCCATTTGAGCATAGGCCATGGTTAATATATTCACAAACTGTTCTTGGTATATTGTTTTAATAGCACTTGCTATCACCTCCATAGTGTCATATCAAAACTCATTGAATAAATAATTTTAAGAATATGCTACTTCTCTCATTTAGGCAACATCACTTTCAGTCAGAATAAAGGATATCCTCCCTTGAAAAGTAACCAAAAAATGGCAGTTTGTTCTCAGCTGTCATCTTCTAATAAATTATAACTATGCCATATTGCTTGTTTGTTATCTGTTGACTTTTAATTAAATTGGGAAAAAGAACACATGCCCTCAATCTTTTGCAGTTGTTCAGATGCCAGATTAGCTTTAGGGATAAAAGTCCAAACTTAGATATGGAGCACAAATAAGGACAGAGAACTCCAAAATGATAAAAGTAATGAATAAATACATGAGTTCTTACTATATTGATATTCTAATATAAGCATGCTTAGATTTTTAAAAAATGAGATAGATGTAGAAACAGGAAGATACACTTATTATGCGATATTTACCAATCAGTTTGGTCCTGCTCTTATGATAAATAGAAAGTCTCTGAAACTTATAGGAATGACAAAGGAATAGAAAATAACTGCTTTTTTTTTTTTTTTTTTAAAGATTTTACTTATTTATTTGACAGAGAGAGAAATCACAAGTAGGCAGAGAGGCAGGCAGAGAGAGAGGGGGAAGCAGGTTCCCCGCCGAGCGGAGAGCCCGATGCAGGGTTCGATGCGTGGCTCGTGCGGAGCTTGATACCAAGACCCTGGGACCATGACCTAAGCCGAAGGCAGAGGCTTTAACCCACTAAGCCACCCAGGCACCCCAGAAAATAACTGTTTTACAAACATGAAAATGTAGCAAATTGACTCAGCTAAATTGGCTATGTCCCTACTTCACTAAGTAACTCTCAAGTAGAGATTTAAATTTTGTAAGGAAGATTTAGATAAAGAATTAAAAAAAAAATCAGTGATTCCAAATATTGTGTACATTACAACCAGCTATGTGAAAATCTCTAAAACAAAACAAATAAACAAACAAAAATCTCTGAAACAGGATTCAGTAAAACCTGGATACGCTTCTAACTGTCCTGGAATTTTGAGTTTTCCGCCTTTCATATTCTTTCTAAGCTTTATGGTTCTGTGAAAATAACTATAAAAATACAGTCTTCGAAACCCAAGATTAAGTTTTAATGAAATAACTGACGATTAAGTTAGTTGCAATGAAATAATGGATTTTAAAAAGGAGCTGCAATGTTTATAGGAACCACAAGGTTCACTAGAAAACCGACGTCATCTGGCTCAACCCTTCCATTTTTCATTGAAACCTGAGGCTCACAGATGGAGGCAGGAAGAAGGAGGGCAGGATGCTTTTCTATCTGCCTAACTATGTTTTCAAAATTATTATGAAGAAAATAGGTTATAAAATGTCTAATTTAATCCTCGCACCAAGTCATAAAAAACTATTACTCTCTCTATTTTATATATGAGAAAATTGAAGCTCAGAAAGGGTAAGGTGAGTTGTTTAGTGCCACATTGCCAGAGTGGCAAACTTGGACCAGAACTAAAACTCCCTCTTCTAAGTCTGGTGCTTTTCATATACCCAAAATTATGCAGGAAAATGTACTACTACTATTCTTTCCACTATTTCTTCATTTAAAAATGTTTTCAGTGTCTAGTGGGTTACCATGCTTCATTAATTTCATAACTTTCCAGGAGCAATTATTGAAGAAAATCAGAATGACTGGTTCAAATTTCCTATCCACCACATACTACTATGTGACCTTGGCCAAATCACTATGTGCTCTGTGCCTCAGTTTCCACATTTGTAATGTAGAAACAAAAACAGCACCTGTTTCAGTGGGTTTAAATGTGATAAAACAAAGTGCTTAAAACAGTTCCTAACACACATAAACACATTTTTGCATAATATGGTATGCACTTGAAAGTTTTACTATTATTTTTGTTGCTACTTCTGAGTCAATGTATAATAAAAATTGGGGGGAATCTTAGTGTTCCTGTACTAAAACTGTATTTCAAATAATAGGTTTTTTCCCCCATGTATTCATTACTTGTATTTTTATTGAAGATTTCTCTATGTCAAGCTTATTAACAGTATATAAAAATGTAAAGCATGCTCTCTCAATATTTAATAAATATATCAACTATTAGTTTTCTGATTGCATGAGTATTTTCATAAATAACATGGGAAATGCAATACAAATGCTAATACCTTAAAAAAAAAGCTTCTCTTGCTTTCTTTAAAAAGAAAGCTCAGTAGTAATCCCTTTAAGATTACTAAAAAATAATTTCTGGACAAAGTATAAGAATACATATTTTAGGTGCAAAAACAACCAGTCAAAAATTTTATGAAACCGCTCCAGAAAGCACAGTATTCAATTCCAGTTAAATTTTTGTTTCAAATAAACATTTGAAACTAGGCCACATCCTGTTCTATGCTTGCCAAAAATGAAAATTTCAAAATCTAAACTCATGTTCTACTTCCCAAGCACACACAGAAGTCATCTTAAACTGAATCTAGCCAATTTAAAAATGACTATTAAAACTTTGAAGAAAAGATATTTTCAAAATATAAAGTGAACGTAATGTAAATCTAAGTCAACATTAAATCTGACAGAGATGGTTATACTATGTAAAGCATGAGCAACTGCAATCACATAGATCACTATAGGATATGAATTTCTACCGATGAAAACTGCAGTATTAAATGCAGAAACCTGCAGCACTCTGGCACCTGCTGGGATTTAATGACAAAAAGCCAAAGGCATTTTCAAGGACCAATAAGGGAACTGAAAAAGGCTCTCTTTAACTCTCCCATATCCAGGGATGACAACATTAATGTTTACCTGAAGAACTAATTATAGCCACCTACTTCTCAAACTAACTGACAGCCTAGTTCTATGACCCCAACAGCTCGAAAATGACAGCTGACAAGGACACAACTATGAATTTCATTCTCAATTTTTCTACCAATGATAAGCAGGTTCTTGCACAGTCTTAATATCTCAACTCACGAAAGGGAAACTTCAATTGAAGTAAATGGTAAAGAGCATCAAGAACAAATATGCTTACTGCTTGTCCATATGTTTTTGCATTAATTTCTGTCTCTGATACTTCCTTTAGAGTTATATGAATACCTTTCTTTGTAGAAACCACGATGCCAACTCTTTTCATCACACACATTTGTGTATTTCCCAAGAACAATTTCTGGGAGAAATAAAAGGAAAAAAAGCCCAATAATCATTAGACCCAGGCAAGAACACCTGTCCTAGACCCATGGACACTGGTCTTTGTCCAAACACAACCCTCCAGAGGCCTTAGGCTTGCATACCCAAAGCCCTTCTTTTTTTTTTTAATATAGATCATTCTCTGGGTGCCCAGAATTCCCAAATTCCTTATCTAAATGGCCTTGATATGACTTTCAAGGATCTTCCTCAGGTCCATTCTGATCCTAAGGGGAACCTCATCCATGTGTGTATCCACATGCATACTATGACCCAGGGAAGACCAAATGGGGGCATTTGGTCAAGAATTAGCAGTGCAGCCAGAGATTGGCCATGCAGGCTAAATGCCCATATGAGTACCTATGAGTTCCCTTGTAGTGCTGGATAAAGTCAGGATAGAAAGAGAAAAGGAGCAAGCCATGGACCAATAGTGTGGAATTTGATTTTTGCATGAAACTATAAGGTGACAGAAAATTCTTAATTTGAACATGGCCTTCCTAGTCTTTGCAAAGCTGTATTGGTTAAGACAGGAGACAGATCATATGTAATTTAACAGACTTGTGAGCTTTCTTTATAATTTTAAATATTTAGACTTGACTTAAGTGGGCCTCCATTTGAACTTTTGCCTCAGGCCATGCAAATGTTAAGGGTTAGCTTGAAGAAAGCAATGGGGTTTACCTACTCAAGAGTTATCATTCAAAAATACATCAGGAAACCTTGTTCTTCCCCTCTGCATGTCAAAATTTAATTTTTTCTGTCAAAATTCTAAGTGAATAACAAAGGATTAACAATGTGTTCAGATAGCACTGGCCAACTTCTATAGTTTATAAATTCAGAAAAAGATAGCATTCCTCCTTAACACTTATTATTAGATGCTTCACCTTTGGAAACAAAAATTCAAATAGTATCCTATCTCCACTACGGTTTCTCTGTTGTTCCCTAAACATTTCCCTCCATGCCTCAAGAGCTGTAGTATGTTCTTTGTTATATCTGTATAGAGATCATCATGGTACCTAGGCCTTTAAGTCCATGGACGCTCTGAACTTAAATGAGTTCCATGGGACCTAAACCAAATTAAAAAAACACATTCAATATCAGGAGTAATTTTAGACACTAAACTTTTAAGTTCCATATAAATCACTTAAGTAAACTGGGTCAGAGAAAATATCCTTGATGATTGACCGATCTAATATTTTCGAGAGCCTAAAATATCCTTTGTGCTGATAAGAGACACATCATATTACCCTGTAGGGGGCTCCACTCTGGAGCAAGAATGACCTTGTAATCACAATGCAAAGAAATGGAGTCCTTTGTAGTTTATAACAAAAAAGGAATAATTTAAGCTACCAAATAATACTATATGAAGATAAATGATGTTTCCCCAGTCTTGGGTATTTGACTATATGGAATCGTCTAAATGAATAAAGTTTCTAATAGTTTAGAAACTTTGAAATTTCCTGTGTAAATTCTATCAAAGTATATACTTTTTTTTTATCAAAGTATATACTTAAAGAAAATTTTCTGTATTGATAAGAGTACTTCTTTTACAATTGGAATTCATAAATCCTTATTTAATAGATTTAAATAAAGGCAAAATACAAAGAGAAGAGTACAAACAGTAACAGAGTAAAATAACTTACTACAGGCAGGATGATAATGGATTTGAAAAACATTTCAAATGACTTCAAATAGCTGAAGGTTTATAATGTGGTGCTAGTTTTAATATTATTTCGATCAAAATATGTAACTATAGCCAGTGGGTGGCAAGTTATAAGAATGCAGCTCTTCCTTAACTACATTTTAACAACTCAAGCTACTAGAAATAGGACTATTGGGTTTGTGGGCAATAGTTATCTATCAGTGGAAGAATAGAGATCTGGCTGCATTGCAAACTGTAAGCTATAGTTAGAGGAGAATTTCTTCATAGGTTGGGAGGCTAAATAGGGACACTGAAAGTTTATGTCAATAAACAGGTCCTATAATTCATAGCTAATGAGGTTCCCAAAAAAGACAATATAATCAACTCTAGATGTTTCAGGGTCTGAATTTTCTGCTTTTGAGTTATATAAGGACTTCTCATATTTGTCATTAGCTCATCTGTCTACATTTAGCAAACATTTATAAGTGTCTCTTATATGTAAAGTCCCATGTGCAGAGCTGTGGGGAAAATAGAAATGAACATCATTCAGCCCATTATACGAAAGACGCTCCAAAAGAGAGTTGAAAAGGAAGTTAAATTTCTGATCAGTTATTACTGCAATTTGCTGGGAGCAACTCTTGAAAGATAAGACTTTGTGGGGAGTCACAGGATATAAAAAAGGTAGAAAGCAAATGCTAATACCAGCTTTGTTAAATACCTATAGTCTTCTAACTCAGGTACCCCCTTCCTTGTGGCACAATACTACCAATGATTTTGAGATGATTTCGCTTCTTGGTTTAGAAAAGTTGATTATTAAAGACAAAGACAAAAGAAGTATCCACACATATGTTTTACAAAAATGGGGTAAAATCATTATGTTATTGGTAAAATGTATTCACAGTACAAAATGAAATTGCTTTGGAATCACAATGATGAATTTTGCATTTCTAAACCTTGACTCAACATTCATACCCATGTGTCTATACAGAACTGATGAAAGGCTAATAAAGATAAATCTTGAAGTGGAACTAATGTATGAATTGCTACCATAAAGAAAACCTCCACATGGTCATTTTTCCAGGGCACTAATTAACTCTTACATACCCTGAAAGCTGTATTACCTTGGCTCCTAGCCTTAACTAGTCCCTATACCTCAGTATGGACTTTTCCATCTCTAGCATCAACTGTTTACTTCCAAGAAGAGGTCTGATATAAATGAAAAGTTCCTTCTAAACCATAAGTTAACTAGGATCACACGAACTTGTTTGTTCTAATTTGTGCACTGATTCTAGCTGCTATGTGAAATGGGCAAGTCACTTTATATTTCCAGGTTTGGCTTTCTCATCCATGTAGAGGGTTTGAAGAACACTGTTATGGATTTCTATTTTGTGAAAATTCTGGTCAGTTGTAAGGGTCAAGTCTTCTCTAATTGAAACTCAATTTTGGGAGAAAAAGAAACTTCCACCAAAAAGTACAAATATGACCATCCATATGTTCTAAGATATAAATTTTAAATTAGTCCTAAGATCCAAATACATTTATCACAAGAACAATACAATATATTCATTTTTCAAAAGCAATTAGATGCAAATAACTTTGGATTTCCACCTATATATAGCATATAAAAGATATAAAAGTCTATGTTTTATATTTGCATATTTTTTATTATGAACCTTTAATTTCACATGTGCCACTTTCAGAGAGACAGTTGATTTAAAAAGGGTACTTTTATAACACTTACCACTTAAATAATATTTTTACACTTAAGCCTTTTAATAAAGCTTTTCCATTTATTCACCTTGGCATGACTTTTGTAAGATAGCTAATATTATGCTCCATTTCAAAAGCTATAAATAGAAATAGCCTAGCCTGGAAACCTGGATTTTACTATAGCTAAAGTTTACTACTACTAAATGATTTGCATACTGTTAGAATTGGAACAACATAAGCTATTCATGCGCTCTATTCCTTTCCCAGTATATCTCCTAAGGAAAATGAAACTATTATGATAATGATTATAAATGAGAAACAATGTATAATTGAATCCATTTTACAAACTGCGTAATAATATATATATATGTGCATATATATATATTTTTTTTTTAAATATTTATTTATTTATTTGAGAGAGAGAGAGAAAGGGAGAAACAGCATGAGCGGGAGGGGCAGTGAGAGGGAGAGAGGCTCTCAAGCACACTCCACACTGAGCATGGAGCCTGACACAGGGCTCAATCTTACAACCCTGGGATTACCACCTGAGCAGAAACCAAGAGTCCAACGCTTAACCCACTGCACCACCCAGGCTCCCATGAAATATATTTTAAATAAGAAATATATCAACATACATCATTAAGATATGGAGAACAAAATACTGAACAGAAATCACTGCAATCAAAGTTAGAAAAGAATGTCTAAACTTCCAAAGGAAGCACAAATAATACCTTGGGGTAGAGATGTTACAGAGACAAAAGAGAGAAAGAGAAGAACTAGGATAAAGCAAGGATCTGTTGTTTTCATGAATGAGGAAAAAAGTAACTAAACAGAAATGTGTATATAAAAAAAAAGAGTTAAGGAGTAGTGGAAGAGAAATGTACATGTCAAAAGTATGAGGTGAGTTAGAAAATTTATTAGAAAAAAATGATGATCTGTTGTTACCATGAGGGAGAGAGAAAATAGCTGACTGAAGAGAAACGTGTATATCAAAAAGAATTGATGATAAGTGAAAGAGAAATATCAAAAGCATGAGGCAAATTCAAAATTTAGTACCAAAAAAATCGATTCAGAAGGGCAAATGAGAAAACCAGAAAGAAGTAGAATGGAAATTTACAGGGGACTTCACATGGTGTGATTCCACAGAAGAAAACAAACTGAGGAATCCACATTGCCTTCAAATCCCAAATTTCAAGTCTGTAGGTTATTAATCTAAGGACTTAAAAAATGATACTAGCTGGTTAAAACAATTAAGGTAAAACAGTGGACTCTAAGATGAATTCAATTCAGTGCCTTGAGCATTATCCAGAAAAAAAATGAAACAACTAATAAATATAGTACCAAGGTTTAACATGCACAGACAATGCATGTCACTCTAAACAGCTGTCACCACATAATAAAAGCTGAGTTATTTCAGATAAAAATCCAAAGAAAACCCTTTACAGAAATATAGGTTGAATAGTGTCAAGACACAAGCTTCAATGAATTTACACAATATTTTTGCACACCTACCTATAGGAAAAAGTGACATTTGTCAGATACATTCACAATAAAAAAAAGTAAAACAACTATTCCTTTCTACCAGTGCAACTGGGAATTTAATAGAGGTGCCAAAGATTAAAAAAAATAAATTCTCAGAGAATGTCAGTAATCAAAATATCTTTTGTAGATTTAACCTTAGTGTTTTCTTTTCGTATTACATTAAAGTGATTGTCACCACAAATACTCTATTTTGAGACCTGAAATGTTATTAAACTAAAGGTTGCTATACATACATGAGCTTGGGGACATGAATAAAGTGGATTATTTCCGTATAAATTTAACAAAGATTTAGGAGAAGCTCTTCCACAATGGGTAACATCCTAAGGCAAGAAGAAGAAGGGGTTATATGTCACAAAACATCGTTCCCATTGTATCTAATACAACATGGAATAACCAGAGTATCAAATTATTTCAGTCTTTACAATGGAGATAGCAAAGAGTTATGAAGCACACAGATCTTATTATTTCTCTATATGCCCTAAGTGATTTAATCATTAATACTTAGCATTTTTTTCTCATAAAAACAACAGACATTTCTAATTAATGACTGCCAAAAGTTAATCAATTTAAATGTTTAGTATAAATTAGACATAGGTAGATTTTTTTTGGCATTTATTTATTTATTTTTAATTGAAATATAGTTGACATGTAGTATTAGTTTCAGATGTACAACATAGCAATTTGACAATTCTATACATAGGAAATGCTTAGCATAAGAAATGTAGTTACTGGGGCACCTGGGTGGATCAGTGGGGTTAAGCCCCCGCCTTCAGCTCAGGTCATGATCTCAGGGTCCTGGGATCGAGCCCCGCATCGGGCTCTCTGCTCAGCGGGGAGCCTGCTTCCCCCTCTCTCTCTGCCTGCCTCTCTGCCTACTTGTGATCTCTCTCTGTCAAATAAATAAATAAAATCTTAAAAAAAAAAGAAAGAAATGTAGTTACTATGTGTCACCACTCAAAGTTATTACAGTATAATTGACTACATACCTGACACAGCTAGATTTTAAAAACATACTTTCGTTTTTATTTTTTGATAATCAGAATACAATATTTGATGAGCAGAATCACAATGTTGAAAGAAGAATAAATAGAGAAACAATTAAAAATGCACATAGGAGTTTGGGTTATGCTTTTATATTGTCATCAAAATAAAATTAAGGCATCAAGTCACGACTACCACCACCACCACCACTACTACTACCACTACTATTACTACTACTACTGGCTTTATATAATGTTTATTATGTACAGTCAGTAGTCTAAGTGCTCTCCCTGGTTTTTCCAAAGTTTAATCAAATGTAGTGGTCATTTCAAATTAGGATGTAATATATTTAATATTATATAATATTTCATGTATAGTATATTTCATATGTTATGAAAGCTGAAAATCTGATAATGCTAAATTTAGAGGAGTTGTGATCTTCAAAATTTGAACCTGAATTCTTTATGAATCCAATGTTTGAGAGGTCAGGAATAATTAAGAAGTGAAGAACATGAAAATGGAAAAGGTGAAACAGGCTTTTATTTTATTCCACCCAACAGCGACTTGCACATTATGTGTATATTGTGGATGCTTAATGTGCACAAACACTGTGATGCCACATGGTCTTTCACTACCAAAGTATTTTCTCTCTTGAGTAAAGGAAGATTTGGGTGAAGTTTACAAGCAACAGAGATGCCAAGAAGAACCACCTGCTCAACAGTTGGACTGACTGATCTCAATATGTCATGATAACCTGTAGAAGAAACAATGAATTGACTAGTCTTCCATAAAAACAAAAGGACATAAATAGTATTATTTCCTGTACCATAAAATAGCCTAGTCACCTTTATCAATTTCATGGGATTTGTATCACCATATTCCATTAGGTGAAAAAAATAATTTCCAACTTAAATAATGTACTAATTGCTCAAATGTTTGAATGCGTATCAAAGAATAAAAGTAAAATATGGTATTTATTTATTTTTTATTTTATTTATTTATTTTTTAAAGATTTTATTTATTTATTTGACACAGAGAGAGAGATCACAAGCAGGCAGAGAGGCAGGCAGAGAGAGAGGGGGAAGCAGGCTCCCCACTGAGCAGAGAGCCTGATGCGGGGCTCTATCCCAGGACCCTGGGATCATGACCTGAGCCGAAGGCAGAGGCTTTAACCCACTGAGCCACCCAGGCGCCCCAAAATATGGTATTTAAATATGCTTTTTGAATGTGGATATATTTTGAATTTTGTTCAAAATAATTTTCATCTGAATGTAGTAGTTGCCTACAATTAGTATACATTTAGATGTGTTCTTTCGGAATAAGCTCAAATAATTGGTAGTTAACGTGTAGATAATATTCAGCACATATTTAGCTGTTGGGCATCCTCATCTATATGAGGCAAGGATAAAGAAATGGGTCTCATTCTACGTATCAGAAAAATATTGCCCTGGGTTCACTAAATATGCACAGTGCTAGTATGAAGTTCTTAACAGAAATGCAGTGATACCACTGGCAGCTTGCTGTCAGGTGGTAGTAAAAGCTTTTCTTTTCATCCTTTTGAGCTCTATGGGGGGAAAAAATTATGACCCCCGAAGGTGCCTAAATCCTAAACCCCAGAACCTGTGAATATATTAGGTTCCATGGCAAAGGAAAATTAAGGTTGCTAATCAGCTGACCTTAGAATAGAGAGATTAGGAGGACCTGGGCAGCTCAGTGAGTTAAGCGTCTGACTATTGGTTTTGGTTAAGGTCATGGGATTGAGACCTGCATTGGGCTCCACACTCAGCATGGAGTCTGCTTGTCCCTCTCCCTCTGCTCCTCCCCCATTCTCACTTACTCTCTCTCTCTCTCTCAGATAAACAAATAAAATCTTTTTTTAAAAATAGAGAGATTATGCTGTATCGTCTAGGTGGGCCCAATGTAATCACAGAAGTTTTCTAAAGGTGGAAGTGAGAATCAGAAGATAGAGAGAGAAATAGCAGTGTGAAAAACACCAACCTGACGTGAGCTTTGTAGATGGAGGAAAGGGACCTGAGCCAAGGAAATTAGATGAGTTTTAGAAGGTAGAAACAGCAAGGAAACAAGTTTTCCCCCAGAGCCTCCAGGAAGAAACACAGCCATTGATCCACACCTTGATTTTAGCCCGCATAGATCCATTTGGACTTCTGACCTCCAGAACTGTAAGATAAATTTGTCATGTTTACACCTCTAAGTTTGTGGTTGTTACAGCAGCAATAGAAAACTAATCCAAACTCGTGTCACACTAAGTTAGTAGTAGACAGAAAACAAACACTTCTTTCCTCAAAATGAACCGTAGAATCTTGAAGTCTTTTATATTACCATAAGAATTCCCAACTCTTCAATCAAAAATATATGAACAATGGATAAATATTAACTAACAGAAAAGGAAAAATTGAGCACTTCATATGTGCATATAATTTTTCATTAAATCAATATCACTTAAAATTAAACTTAAGTGGGGGTGCCTGGGTGGCTCAGCGGGTTAAGGCCTCTGCCTTCGGCTCAGGTCATGATCTCGGGGTCCTGGGATCAAGGCCCGCATCGGGTTCTCTGCTCAGCAGGGAGCCTGCTTCCCCTTCTCTCTCTGCCTGCCTCTCTGCCTACTTGTGATCTCTCTGTCAAATAAATAAATAAATTCTTAAAAAAAAAAAAATTAAACTTAAGTGTAAGCATTTACTTTACAAAAGATAAAACTTCAATCAATTTATCATTCATTCTGGAAAGTAGCTATTTATTTATTTCTTAAGATACTGATTTATATACTTGTGAAACTTGAAAAATAAGAACCATTCATTCCATAAATTAGATCTGTATTTTTCTGACCACACTAGAATGTTTACAAATTAAGGGAAATGTGATATATTGACCTTCATCTTTTTTTCATTCAACTGAGTGAAAAAAGCACCCTGAGGGGATATTGTTCAGTATTTCCAAGAATCATATGAAGCTATTTCACTGCAATGTATATTTATAAGAACTTAGTTAGAAGTCAAAATTACTGCTAAAAATATGAATTAAGAATACTTCACATGTTGTATCCCTAGAAAACAAAAGAATTTAAATTTCACAAAGATATATATATAGATATATAGATATAGATATATATCTGTATATAAATATTTATTTATCACTGCACAAGCCCCCAAACCATACATTATGATCACTGGATTTGAGGTCACCATTATTTCCCTTTTCATAATTTCATAGATACTCAGACTTGGTCAATTAATGAAATGTTTATTTTGGCCTTTGCTTGATATCGTCAACATAATAGTAACAATATTCATGATAAACATATCTGTGTTGGCAGTTGACAGGCTTTGGAGGGGTATCTGGATTCATGGCAACAGTGTGTTATATTGCCTATGAGGCCCTTATTCACTGGAAGTTTCTATTTGATACAAATGGTCCTTATCAGAAAAGTGCTATTCATGACAGAAAAGAAGTTCTGTAATTTTATATTCCTTTTCATTTGATTCTAAATATTGAACATGTTTCTCTATTCTTCCACAAATATATATATTTTATGTATATGATATATATATTTCTTCCACTTATAAATGTATATAATTAAATAAATAGTTTACTACAAAAGAACTAAAAGTGTTATCATTAGACATAAAATCTGCATGTTTTATGCTGCTGAAATTGAGAGCTATATTTTGGCTTGCCACTACCTCTCCAGGTGGCATGGCTAAGTTCCCTTGTGAGGCTAGCTCCAGGCATCCTGGCATTATTACAAGCTGGTTTATGTTGCCCTTGACTGTCCTTTCTCAGATTGTTCTTCCTCCTCAGATCACTCCTCCTTCTCCTCAGAAGTACCTTCCCTTTGTCCTCTTGACAGAGGATTGATCCCTACCAAGGTGTGACATACAGAAAAAACTGATGTTGAGAGTCAGGAGATGTGGCACTAGCTTTGGGTTCTATAACTTTGTGGGTAGCACTCTGCCACTCTGGGTCTCAATCTCTCTAACTCTATGTATATTGCAGGCAATGGGTTCAGTAATCTTTACAGCCCATTCAGAATCTGAAAAGCTCTAATTCTTTGAGCTACAGAATACCCATCTGGGCTTACCTTTGGGGCTTAGGGCCCTAAAGGGATAGCCAAAAGTAAAGGCTTATGTCACTGCCATTTTAGACATGTTTATATTTCATGTGATGCTTCCTGAGGAAGGAAATATCTTCAAAACTTCAAAAGAATGACTGAATCTTTAATGAAAGAATTTTAGAACACAGTGTGATATTTTGGATTTTCCTCTGAAGTCACCATTTGAGAGATAAGAATAGTCCTGCATACTGCCAATGGCCATGACACAACTTGGAAAACAAGGCAATTTCACTATTGAACAATCTGAATTCTCATTCAAAGAATGAATGTAGATAAGGATGGCTGAGTCTATATTTAAAAGCAATTGCAGGCAGGTAAGATCTTATACGCAGCTTCGTTCCTTCCAGACCACTAATGTACATCCCCATACAAATAAACCTAGTTCCCAAGTAATTCCTTGTTCCCATTCTGTCCACTAGACAAAGGAGATTTTTCTATGTGTCTACTAGCAAGTGTGATGGAAAATCCTGCCCACCCATATAAAGGTGGTAGGATTTTTAGCAGTCAAGCAGTGCTGTGAATAAAAGTCCTTTGTTTATTTATCTGAGTCCTTTTTATTTTTTCACCAAAACCATCACAGTAAACAAAGCAATTACACTGAGCCAAGTTATGCTAGTGGCACAAACACCTCTTTTAACAAGTGAACTGGCTGTTGGGGACCGACCACTCCTTTAATTATACCTCAGAAGTGCACATAATGAAAAAAGAGCCAGCCATACTGCCTGAGGCCCTAATGTGGACTGGCTCTGGACCAAGTCCTTTGCGTCAGTTCTCTCTTCTTTCATCCTCCCTCAGCGTGGTGCTGTTATATGAGATTACCCTGTTTCTGCTTTCTTTCTTATCCCCTTTCATGTCCTCAGATAAATTTCTTACTCCAGCCCCCACTGTTCTCAGCCAATAATATTTTCCAAGTTGAAACACTTTACCCTTCAATATACAGTCTGTTCAACAGTTGAAGCACTCAGGCTCCATGTCTATACCATTTATCCATTATTAATTTATTCACTCACTCAATGTATTGATCTATAATGTTTTTTGCTATTGGTGATAGGGAGCCTCACAGATCATTAGGGAGAGAAATCCAATATAAGAATACATTATAATAGAATATGTAAAATTTCCCAGGACATCAGAAGAAAGAATGTCTATCATATTCAAAGAGTTGGCAAAAATTTGTTAAAAGGCTAAACAATATACTGCCTTGAGTTATTTATGATACAAAGCTCAAGAAAACAATGACCTTATCTAAAAGGTCATTGTATCTCCTCAACAGTATCTTGTAAATAATGGATACGTTGTGGGTGCTCAATAAAGGCATATATTTTAACCATGCATCATGGCACCATAGCACCATGGCAGAGACACAGGCTGGTTTTTCTTGCCCTTAACCTTCCTCTCAGGTTGTCTTCTACCTCTTTTCTTTTCACAAGTACTTTTTTTTTTGTCTTTTTGGCAGAGTCAATCCCTACCAATATGTGGCATAGAGGGAAGAACTGGTGAGTTCCAATTACTTAGGTCAGATGAGTGGACAACATAGTCAAGGCCTAAGTTCATACATGTGATTCCTGTCTTGGCCTCTTATTTTGACTCTTATACATGACCAGAGGTCCTATTTCTGACGCTGACTGGTCATTTTGCAAATGGATCTACTTGTTTTAAAAAGATTTCAGATGCCACATCTTCAAGTATGGAAAAAATTTACCTCCTCAGTCCTATCAGTGGATGGTTCCCTAATCTTTACATCTTTGGCCATTTATTTACATATAAATATACTTATTTAACAGTTGCTACTTTGTTAAGAGTTGTGGGGAATACAGAGCTGCAAGGTGTACCCACCTTGGTTAGTAACAACTCTTTCTTCTTCCATTGCCCTCCTTTCAAGGGTTAGCCTATCCTGTTTACTTCTGTTAACACTGCTAATCCAGGGGTGCCTGTGTGGCTCAGTGGGTTGAGCCTCTGCCTTCGGCTTGGGTCATGATCTGGGGGTTCTGGGATCGAGCCCCACATCGGGCTCTCTGCTGGGTAGGGAGCCTGCTTCCCCATCTCTCTCTGCCTGCCTCTCTGCCTACTTGTGATCTCTCTCTCTCTCTCTCTGTCAAATAAATAAAATCTTTAAAAAAAAAAAAACTGCTAATCCAGTTTTAGTAGAATGAGTATATTTAGGTATATCTCCTTTATGACACACTGTCCATTCACTGAATACAGGTCTAACAATGGGCTTAACTCTGAATGTATTTTACATTTGAGAAAATAGATCCAATGAAGTTTAAACAATGTAGCTAAGATCCCAAGGATGTAAATTGTGAATTTTCCTTCTTATAGTCTCCAGATGCAGAGAACGATAGGTAACAGATCTACTCAGGATAGTTTTAGAGAATGTAAATCCACTTTGGCTCATTACTCACCTCTAGATGGTATTTTATTTTTTTTAGGATTTTATTTATTTATTTATTTATTTATTTATCACAAAGAGAGAGCGAGCATGCGCGCACATGCACAGAGAAAGGGGCAGAGGGAGACACAGACTCCCCGCTGAGCAGGGAGCCCCATGTGGGACTCAATCCCAGGACCCTGGGATCATGACCTGAGTTGAAGGCAGATGTTTAACTGACTGAGCCACCCAGGCATCCCCAGAGAGTACTTAAAAAAGAAAAAGAAAGAAAGAAAGAAAGAAAGAAAGAAAAGCCTGTGACTTCATGATGAATTGTGAAAAACTGGTGGATACTATCAATTTACAGAAAGAGTTTCTGGAGTACTGGATCATTCTCTCCTTACCCTAAGTCAAGACTTTCTTTCTTAACTCAGTCCAAGTCTGAATTTTCTGAAGTCAGGGATGGTTGTACTTCTAAGGACTCCTCTATATGAGGCTGACATGGGGGAATAGAGTTTTGAGATCAGACTATTGGGAAAGACCTATACATTCAGTGTTGGACCCAATAAGGATGTATGCATTTTCCCATTGACCTAATGGATTCATGAAAGAGGTTGTCTTAAGAATTGAAAGGGACTCTTCCTAAGAAGACTCTCTAAAATAAGAGAGCCCCAAAAGAAAGCTCTTCTGGGAAGACAGGATCTGAAAAGAAGGTATAAATTGCCAGTCAGAGACCTGGAAGTTTCCAGTGGTGGAAAATATCAGAAGAATCCACAAAAGTGCTTCATAAGAAAAACAACAAAAAATGCAAGCATCTGAAACACAGAGCAGTTTGACACCAGATTAAACAGCGCCAGATATATAAAACTATAAATAAGACTGTATATTAGACTGCATTAGACTATTTAACAGCAAGGGGAAAAAAGAGTCTATTTTTAATACCTAATAGTGGCCACAAAACTAGGAGGAAAACTAGGAGCTGGAAAGAATCCATAGAGCTTGTTTCAAGGCATAACAGTGAGAAAGAATGTTGCTATCTGCTTGTTTCTTACTGAGTCTAACTTGTTCAGTAACTGGTGACACCGGCTATTAGTATAAGCCAAATTTCCCCGCCCCAAATCCACTGTTACCTTTATTTTCTAAAAAAAAAAAAAAAAAAAAAAAAAAATAAATATATATATATATATATATATATATATATATATATTAGGAAACACCAATTTGCTCTATACATGGTGGAGAGTAAAGACTTTAGAAACATAATATTCCAGTGCAGTTTTCAACCTTGTTTTGGCCATGATTCATGAGAAAGGAAGGAAGGAAAAAGGAGGGAAGGAAAAAGGAGGGAGAGAAGAAAGGGGGAAGAAGAAATGGGGAGGGAGGAAAGGAAAAAGAAATCAACTTTCAAAAGATATCTTTGAGACAATCAGGTAAATTTGAATATGGACTGGGTATTTTATATTAAGTAATTAGTAATAAGTTTGTTAGCTGTGATAATGAGAAGGTGGTTATGTCTAAAATGTTCTTCTATGTGAATTAAGCACAATGACATACAGATAGTAAAAATAAAAAAAGCCTGGTGTGATATTGTGATTTATAATAAGAAATTTTTATTTGTTCTTCATCCTATTTCTGGCACAGAGCCCTAAAACCCTTGGGATTTCCTAAGTGATGAGAGCTATACAGGGGTCTTTGTTGTGTTGATAGCTGGACTTTTGGAAAGCACCTAAGGATGGAGGCTGATTGCCAGAGGAACCAACAATGTAATTAGAGGATTGCAACTTTCAGTTCCACCCACTAACCTTCAGGGAGGGGAAAGAGCCTGGAGGTTCGGTCAATTGACAACTGGTCAATGATTTAATCAATCATGCCAATGTAATGAAGCTTCCAAGAAAACCCCAAAGGACAGGACTCAGAATTTCTAGGTTGGTGATATGTGGAGACACAAGGAGAGTGACACACCTGAAAAGGGCACAGAAGCTCTGTGTCCTTTCCTCATACCTTGCCCTATGTATCTCTTCCAATTGGCTGTTATTGAGTTATATCCTTTTTTTTTTTAATTTTTTTTTTTTTAAGATTTTATTTATTTATTTGACAGAGAGGAGAGAGATCACAAGTAGGCAGAGAGGCAGGTAGAGAGAGGGGGAAGCAGGCTCCCCACCGAGCAGAGAGCCCAATGTGGGGCTCGATCCCAGGACCCTGAGATCATGACCTGAGCCGAAGACAGAGGCTTTAACCCACTGAGCCACCCAGGCGCCCCGAGTTATATCCTTTTATAATGAACTGGTGATCTAGTAAGTAGACGGTCTCCTAAGTTTTGTGAACTGCTTCAACTAGATAGTGTCAGAAATGAGTTGAATGTAGGACACCAGCTGGTGTCCAGAGAATTGCTTGGATATGAGTTGAAATCAGTCCCCTGTCACATACTATAACTGGGTCTGCAACCCTAATACCTGGTATTTGCTTTAAAATACTCCAGAGGAAGAGAAAAGCAGTGGAAATAGATAAAACAAATTGAAAAAATACAGATAATTGTTGAATAGGTCATGGGTACACAGATACTTATTCTATTCTCTTTACCTTTAAGGGTGATTAAATTTTCCATAATAAGGAGTTAAAAATGAATAAGAGAAATTCACAGGTCCATATGTTTTGATTTGTTGTAACTCTGCCTCCTCTACAACTTTTGACTTACATGAGTAAAGTAGCTTCCCTCAAAGATCACTTCTGCATAAACACACCATACACTATATCTAATTCATTGTATTATAATTCCTTTACTTTGTAGAAAGTAGCCTGGAATCTAAAACTAATGACTTTATTCCAAAGCTGTTCTTTGCACTGGGAAAATCGGAGTTCTCCGATGAAAATAATTGACAGCTGAATGTCCTAAGTGTCTCTTAATATAATGGTTAAGACTCAATTTACCAAGGTCCTGGATACCACATCTTTGCATCCATATTTTAGATACCATATCTTCAATGAGGGCATCAGAATTTTGTGACAGAGGGGTCTGTGATGAGCATAGGCCCTTGGGAAACTGCCTTCACAAGCAATTGAAGAATGGAAACTGATCATTTTTCAGACACATTTGTATAGGAGATACCTGTATCCTGTCAGACTGAACTAATTCAAACTACTTATTTAAAATATACTATCATATTTGTTGTCAATTTTAATATACAGACCTTTCACATTCTAATGCCTCTGATCCTGAAATAAGTTCTGCTTAAATTATCATCCTTGCTGCATTTGTGACATAGTTTAATGTGTCTGTACACGCACAAAACAAAACAAAACAAAACACCTTACAGAATGGAATCCAGTGGATTGGAAGAAAGTTATGGAAACAGTGAGTTCTCTTTCTTTTTCTCTCTTGTTCTCTCCTTTTTTAAAATAAAAGCTGCTACAAAAATTCTTTTTTTTTTTAACAATTCTCATTGTAAAAACAAAACTATAAAAAAAAGGTAGACATCAATGACTCTAAACAGAAAAGTAACTAGAAAAGTTAGAATCTCAATTCAAGGCATTTGGGGATGTCTCATCCAAGGTTTTCATATACATTTTACTTTTCTGCATGTGTATATATATTATAGTTCATAAAAATTGCCTAAGTAGGTACAAAAACCTATCTTCCAATAAGTATAAAATAAAAATTCTAAGTGACATAAAAGAATTGTACCATAAATTAATTAGCAGCATGGGTTTTTTTTTCTTAGTGATATATAAAATAATGCCATATCTTAAAAATCAATGAAATTCAATATCTGAAATGGAATAAAACTTATGAAGATGTGACACATTTATGTAGGTTACATAATAAATAATTAATTAAGGGGAATTATAGATGATCAAAACATGTTCTTAATGCTAACAGCATTCTTTAGAGAAATAGTCATGATTTTATAGCATCATTCCCTAAAACCAGAAGTAAAATAATAATGCTTGTAGCCCATGGGGCTATCAAATGAGGATACTTCTGGATGTCCATATATACTTGCTCTAAATATCTTCCTTCCTACTCCCAAAACTGGGAAACTGGATATATCCGGGTGATCGTCATAACCACAATCAGTTTAGACAAGGAGATAAATTTCAGACCATTATGAAAGACTGTAACAAATGGAACTGACCAACATGAAAGCTGTCATCTTGGAATGAAGGACTTCAGTTATTACCTTTAGTGCTTTGGGAGTGGTCTCTCCATAGGGAAGGAGGATGTACTAGAATGAAGACCTCCTGAGCCTCTTTCAGTTTTGATTATATGTTTCTAAATAAAATCCTGTAAACCTGCTCATAAATATTGGGTGATACATTCTTTAGTTAGATACTCACCCTTAAGTTCAGTAGCCTCATCGATGGAAACGAAAGTGAGAAGTTTCAATACCCATGAAATAATATTTTACCAAATAGCCATAAAAATTATGCATAAGCACAGTTCATACATTTTATTTTGTGTTACCTTTGACATAAAATTAAAGAAAAATTAACAATGCCATCCAAACACCATTCCTGGAAAAATAAACAATCAGCTTCCCTCAGAGACTCATCATTGGTTAAATGTACTACTATATTTCTAATTCATATACTTATTACTGTTTCTTCATTGTCCTGAAGTGTCAATGGCTCTTAAGGTAATTTTTTAATGATAATTTTTAAAATATTAAAATGAATGGGAATTTTTATATTTTGTTTACTAATCATTTCCTATTCTTGTTCTTTCATTTGTATTTTTTGATAGATTCTTATTCACACAGAAGGAAAACGGATGCTGATCTTCCTAAAATATTCATTTTTGACATGATGAATATTATAACAAGTTTGTTTAATTCATACTACTGTAAGAACAAAATTTAAAAGTCTTGTTACAAAATAAAAGACTATTAGAAAAATGTAAGGAAGAAGAGGAAAGGGAGAGGAAAAAGAATGTATGCTCTTTCTTTATCTCCCCCAAGCTGCCTAAGTCGGGACAAAATGTGAGAATGTTGTACTTTCAGCTTTGAATCCTCCAAATTATCATCTGACTGTATTTACTTAAGGGACAAGAAACAACTTTTTGCGGTGTCCAAAAATTAGCTTTGTTTTTTCATCTGAAGCTATCTTTGAAGATTCATATAATATATAAAAAGTAAAGCATTAACAAGACAATTATAAGAGTATTTGAACTATTTATTAAATACCAACTTATCTCCTTATTCGTGCTAAACATATTTCTTGTGAAATAAAAATTTTCTCTAATGTTGTAAATATTTATCTTATTATCATTGAAAGAATAAATACGAAGCTCTTAAAAGGCTATTTTATTATTATGCTGGAAAACAGATGACATGAAAAATCTGAGCAAAAGAATCAAAATAATCCTAGTACTCTCTGGTAGCATAACAAATGAAAAAAGATATTCCCCCCTCCAATAAAATGTCTACCTACATATACCTAAAGATCTACTGCAGGGAGCTAATTGGTGGCCCATATTGGCCCAGGAGGGCATATTATGGTTACATCAATGCACAGTGGGATGTCCCAGTAGAACTAAATATAAGGCAGCTTTGATTTCTTTGCTCAGGACCATCTAACCTAATTTTAGATAGCCTGGATTTTTATCTGAGCAACTTTGTGGAAAGCATGCTCTGATTCTATTGTCCCAGAAAGCAGAGCAAAATATGCATCAACTGACCTTTAAATAACTGCATTTTGAAATAACATAAAGGAGGAAAGGATTGCGCACACTCACACAAATACGTACCTCTGTCTCCACCCTTTCTCGGAGAATTAAGTTTAAAATGCTGTAATACTGCAAAGATACTGCTTTAAAAATATAACCAATGCCATTAAAATCAGCCTATTATTAAAACAAGCAACTACTTAAAAGCGTGGAATATTCCCAGCAATGCCCCTACTCATCACATATACACAGCCATTGTAAAACTCCATAGGATTTCTACTTGTTTTCCTAACAATTATGATTCTTAAATGTATTTTGTATCAAATTCACTTTTCTCGATTTCAACATTATTCATCTTTTCTATGATCAATGTGGAAGTGAAGAAAACAAACACAGCACTGAGCACTTCAGACAGGGTAATTAAACACGCGGTTTCTCTAGGCACATATTACAGCATCAGCATTTACAACTCAAGAAGCCATGGATGAGTCAGGCTAAAATAAAGTCTTCAATGGAGCTGGTACTTTATTTTGCACATATGCTACCAAGATGACATCATCATGGTTGAATTCATAATCTACTAATATTTTGTTAAGAACTCCAAAGTTCAAGCATTTTTATTCAAACCATACAAATCCAGGGAATGCCAGACCCTACCCTGATATCATAGGCACTTAGAAGTTTCTGTTGTATTTTTTCTTTTTATTGAATTAAAATGTTAACATCAAATGTGGATCTATAAGAACTCAATGTCGTGGCTTCAAGTTATGAGAAAGTTTCTATATGAATGTTTATTATTCATGATCTCAAAAGTGGTTGTATGGATATGTTATAAAATCAAACATTATCCATAAAAATCAAAAAAATTAAAACAGAGAAGAAAATGTAACAATAGAAGATAGAAGGACAAAATATTCCTCAGAGTACCATGGAATGTGTTAACAATTTGAGAGATACAAAGAAAGTAAATGTCATAGTCCTATCCCAATAAGTCTGGTTGACATTATTACTGCAATAACAGCTGATGTACAGGCAGATGATTTTATCTATTTTGTTCACCTACAATCCCCACTATGGTGCTTGGCTTATAGTAAGCACTCAATAAATATTTATTGAATAAATTCAATGTGTTGTTTGATCTTTACGAGAAGCGTTTAGTTATTATTATTACCATCTTTCTTTTTATTTTTCTTATTTTACCATTTACTGTTATCATTAATATTCTACTAGTGAGAAATCAGAGTGTGAGAGAACAGCATCAAATGTCTGACTTATAGTCCGTTCTGTCTGACTCCAAAGCACCAGTGTTCTTGTTGATAAAAACCAGATATCTTATGAAACACTATGTGAAAAGGGTCAATAAATATTAGAGGAGATCACTATAAGCTGGGCTGGTAACCAAAATTTCATGAAGGATACAGATATGAGTTAAAAATCAGAGTACAGTCAGGATTAAAATAAGCAGAAGGAGATGATATTTAAAGAAAAGAGGTAGCATGAGAAAAGAGGGGCAATAAGGCACAATTAACATTCAGTGTCCTTTAATGGACCTATCTGGCTCTTGTGCAGTGTGGGATGCATGGATAGGTTTCCCTGGGGTAGGCATGTTCACTACTCAAAGCAGTGTGGGGAAATGCAGCAGTCAGAGGTCAGTAAAAAGTTAGAGTGCCAAAAATACTAGAAGTCTGGAAGCTTTTGGAACCACAAATTAGAAATAAACCAGAGGTAAAGGGTGCCAGATAAATCATAATTTAAGGGAAATTGCAATGTTGGAGGGCTCAGTAGGGGTTCTATTATCCCATAAGTACCAATGGTCCAGGAGACATGTGAGGCTACAAAAATCTTGGGGCAAATTACCTGAGGGCCAGATGAATTAAGCCCAATAATTTAGAAGGAACACATTTCAAAAATACCTGCAGATATATCAAACAAAGGTAGCTTAGTGGTGAGGGTAAAAATTAAAAGAGTATATTCGAGTTACATGGAAAACAAGTTAGAAGCTATGTATGAATTGGAGCCAATAACCTTGAGTGTCAATGAGAGCTGAGGAGTCTAAGACAGAGTCTTGGAGCTGCTTGTCTAAGTCACATATGCTTAACCTCTTTTGTGACACTATGTGTGCTTCCAATGGCAGCATGTGCTGTTGTTGGCCTCATGACAAAATATTGTAGCACAGTGATGAACCTGATAGTGTAAGACCATTTTCTGGTCTGGGTGTGCCTTGACCTGCAAATTTGTATGGGTGACAAGTGTTGCAAGACGCAAAGGAAATGTAATTGGGGGAAAACGAAACTCTGGTCAAAGATGTGTTCTGGTAAGTTCAGGAAGATAGGTATTGAGAGACATAACTAGAAAAGTAGATTGAAGACAGACTGTAAAATCCTCGATGAGGAAAGAGTTTGGATATTTTGTTCTAGGAAATGGGAGGCATTGGAGATTTTGAGTTGGGAAATACTCTGATAAAAGCTTTATTTTTTGAAAGATGAATATGGCAGTAATGTGATCTACAAAACAAAGATAAAAACAAAGGACACCAATTAGGAAGCTATTGTAATAATTTAGAAGTGAGGCAAGAAATATTTGAATTATATCCTTGACAACAGGAATGAAGTTTTGGAACACTGTGGTATGAGGAACAATAGTGGATTGAAGAGCTAATAAGAGAAATGCCTTATAATGAAAATTATGAGCCTTTATCTAGAGAGAGGTTGAAAAATAGACACAAATGCACACGTGTGCCTGTACACATGCACACACACAATCACACTTTATGTACATTGGAAAGGGTATTGTTTTAACTCATAGCAAGTGTATCAATGTATCACTTACAGTAGATGTAAAGTTTCAAATCTGGGATACCAGATGAGAGGTATAAAACTCCGTTACTCATATCATATGCATTTTTATATATTTAAATGTTTCTTTTTGTTAAGTAAAAGTACAGCTTTTTGACAGAGCAAAGTCTTACACAATAATGCTGAATGTCTAAAATAATATACTATTCCAGAGAACACATTAAAATGAATTTAGATTTTAAACATTCTTTTGAAAATTTATACTTCAGCCAACACAACTAATATTTAAGTAATTCATGCTGACAACACTGAGCCACCATCTAGTGGACTGTTTTTCAAGGGATAGAGTGGATTTGCTCTTAATCTTCCCACACTGTTCATCAGCACATATATGTCCAGAAAAAGGTCCCAGGAAGAGAGCAGTCTACAATACAAAGTTAAATGCCCCACACGGACTCAAACCCTTCTTTCTGGCTTCACTAATGCAATCTCTACTCAACAAGACCCTAAATAAACCAGCTTGCTTTCATAAATTTGAGGTTAAGATGTTCCTTTTTTTTTTCATTTTGGCAGAGTGAGAAGTATGAATTTAGTAAAGTTTAGTAAAGATTTTAGTTTAGGAAATATAAAAACCAGAGTTGATATTTATCACCCCCAAATACTAATTAATTAATTAGTAATAATTAATTAAATGCTCTTCAAATAATCAGTATCAGTGAAAATTAACTCCAATAAGAGTCAGATAATTTATATTGCTGGAGTTGCGAGATATATCCCATTCAGATTAAAGAAAGATAACTCATAGCTTTATTACAGATATCTAGATATCTGGACTGATAACTATATTTGGGCTGTTCTTGACTATGGCGAACACCTGTTTTAATTTTTCAAAATATGCTGGGGCTAATACAATACCTCAGCATAAGTTTTTGAGCCCAGAATTTATAAGGCATTGTTTTATTCTTCCATCCCACCACTGTTGTCTCATTAGGCATTTACAAGATGATTCATTCAAAAACAAATGCATTCAGTCTGGACCCTGAAATGATATACTTTATAGTTATTTTGGAGATGTGAGGTCTAACGATAGCTATCAGTTGATGCTTTTGTTATTTATTGCTATCATTTTTGTTCTAATAAACCAAAAGGAACAAATATTTATGAATGGTCAGATTTTTCATTTATGTAAAGTTGGGGACCAGAAAGAAGAATTTTTGACAGATAAACTTAATTATTCAATTAAACACCAAATTTGAGACTTCAAAAAACTTCAACCAGATAACGTAGTACTAACATGACAGTTCTGTCTTGTTTTTAAAATACTTTCATTAACAAAGATGAAAGAAATCATGGAAGGTATCAGCTAATACATCTGACAGGAGCATTTCATCATTACCAGCAATTGTCAGGATCTGGTCTAATCTGAAAAACTAGACAAATATTTGTGGCATTTTGCTTATTTTTTGCCTATCACATTATCTACTTGTATAAGTGGGTTCTATTTCATGGCAATACAGTTGTCCCCATGCATATGGTGGGCCCTAATCAGAAGAATAGTATATAAAAGAAAGTTATACCCAATACTATCAAAGGCATATGCTTGGAAACACTCACAACACAGACTAAAACATTTAGGTACTTTGAATGGCTGAATACTGGTGCCAAAAGATAAAAAACATATGTTTTCATATCTAATAAGTAGGTATGTCATTTATACATTTTCGATATGATGATTTCTATAATTTATGACTTCTATACTAGTGTCTTCTTATTCTTATATTTCTTCCTATCTGAATTCATCCAGCCTTCACTGAGATCCAAACAAATAGGAATGTTTCATTGTTCTAAGCCTGGCCTATTTGTTTCCACTGCAGTACACAAGACAGCTGTGCTCAAATGCAGTATCTGAAGAATGATGTTGAAATAGACAAAGCAGGCTCTCAGGACTAGTCATGCTAAAGGAAATAACTTTGGGCAATTCTGAAATAGTAACATAACCACAATATTCGTTGCTAATAAATATGGTAATAAATTCTACATGACCCTTTGAGCAATACAGTGGAATTATTTAAACCCATATTCCACACTTTCAGCTCAACTCCATCATCCAAATTAGCACTCTTTGTCCTTGCCTAAATAATTTCCTCTGTGCTTATCAGTGCACGATTTTTTGCTTTGTTTGGGTGTCTTTTTTTGTTGGTTGGTCTGTTTTTGGTTTTGTTTCTGTTTTTTTGTTGTTTGGGTGTCTTAATCCAAAACCAAATCATGAGGTATGTTTTGAGGTAATCACATATATCGGATATATACTGAGCTACCAAATACTTTATATGTTACTCCCCCATTCAGATATTTTACGTAGTTTAATTATAATAGCAAACACAATAAAAAATATAAACAGTATATCAGAAACAAACACCCAAAATGACAGAAATACACATTTGTTTCTCTGAGTGTAAAAAAAAAAAAAAAAGAGAGTGATAAACTCAAGCCATCTTAAGCATTTCACATTGACGTAACAAAATAAAATGAAGCTCAGCTGGATTCATGGCTTTCTACAATTTCAAACAGTAAGATATAAATCAATAAACTTGCTTTTTTTTTTTTTTTTTTTTTTTTTTTTTTTGGCTTGCTTGATCTTATTTAGGAAGGTTTTTCTACTACAGATTTTGTTCAAGGGAATAAGACCAGGTTCCCAGTGTGCAAAAATACAGCCTGACTCTACAAAGGCTCAATCAGAAACTAAACTTGGAACTGTCCAGTGGCAATAAATACAGAATGCCAAGGTAGATAGAGAAACCTGTATAATGGTAAAACAAAAGGTAGGGTGTTCTTAACACACAGAATTATTTTCTCCCATACCAGAGCCAACTTCTTGTGTATCAGTGAAGCCTTTAAAATCTGAACTACTGGGGTGCCTGAGTGGCTCAGTCGTTAAGTGTCTGCCTTTGGCTCGGGTCACGATCCCAGGTTCCTGGGATTGAGCCCCGCATTGGCTCCCTGCTCTGCAGGAAGCCTGCTTCTCCCTCTCCCACTCCCCCTGCTTGTGTTTCTGCTCTCACTGTCTCTCTCTCTATGAAAAAAATAAATTAAAAAAAAAAAATCTTAAAATTTGAACTACTGTAATAAGTTAAAAAAAATGCTTGAAAGATATAAAATAGAGAAGAAAAAAAGGACAGCTAAATAAATTCACAAAATGTGTTATGCTGATATCAAATAAATTTTTTGTCATAACTATAATCTTTCCCAACATTATAGTACTCTCTTGGAACCAAATATAAAGACATACACAAATATATGTCTAATACAAAATACATTATATTTGCACATTTTAGTAAAAGTCTTCAGAAGTGTTTTGAAATTGTTGTAAATGACCAACAAGAAACTACATTATTTTAAGATAGATTATCACATTCAATATTCAACACCACTAAGAATTAGGCATTAAAATCTCTGTTTTAGAAATGAGGACATAACGACTTAGAACTAGTAAGTTGCCCGTGATCCAAACTTGGATCTGTCTGATTTCAAAATTTTCTTTTAATTTCACAATATTAACTGTAACAAAATAAAATTTATAAATTTTACCTGATCGGAAATAATTCCAAGATGTAATACTCAGTCTCTATTATGTGTACTGAGTGAAGGGTATAAATTAAGTATGGATATAACCTTCTGTGGGGAGAAGAGTCTTTTAAGAAATAATTGGAAATGTTATTTAAACATATGTATATTTAGATATTTATGATATACATTATATATTTGATACTATTTCTTTCATTATGTATTTTGGATAAGGCAATCACTGAAGATAACATAGCAGAGAAATGGAAAGAAGATATATTTTTAGTCACTCAATCAACCAATCCTGGTGTCTACCCTATCTTTAGACTTCCTGTTGGATAAAAATCATAAATATCCTTATGGTTTATGACTGCTTGATTTGGATTTCAGTAACTTGAGCTTGAAAATATCAGAACTAATGTATGCTATTACATAGAGGTGCAAAGAAAGTAACAGTATAGAATTAGGAGTTAGGAGAGGTGTCTGTTTAGTTCAGATAATTATCTTCACTATGCATATTCATTTAACTACAGTTTTTCAATCCCAGAAAACCATGTTCAAGGCACTGGAAATACCAACATAAAATATTGCTTTTCCTTAAGAAGTTACTGGGTTTGCATATTAGAGATAGTCAATAAATCACAGAATATTAAAAATCATCTAATCCAGTGATCTGTTTTGCTACTCAGAAAATCTGAGGTCACATAATTAGTGGCAATGCACAGTAGAAATATGGACTCTCATCTCCCAGAATAGAAATAATGGTAGAGGGGCACCTGGGTGGCTCAGTCGTTAAGCATCTGCCTTCAGCTCAAGTCATGATCTCAGGGTCCTGGGATTGAGCCCCGCATCGGGCTCCCTGCTCAGCAGAAAGCCTGCTTCTCTCTCTCCCTCTGCCTGCTGCTCTGCCTACTTGTGCTCTCTCTCTATCTCTCTGTCAAATAAATTAATAAAATCTTTAAAAAAAAAAAAAGAAAAAATGGTAGAATCAAATGTTTGAGAATTATCTGGGAAATAATTTTTTAAATAATGCTTCAAAATCTGGGCTGGATCATGTAAATCGCTTCATTCCTCATGCTACAGTCTTATATCATGTGAAGTAAATGTAATAATATTACACTTAAATATTTATTTCTATTCATGCCTTCTGGAATTTTTGTTTTTTTTAATAACCTATAATAAAAAATAGTATTTTTATTACAATGTATAATAAAAAAATATTTGCAACTAGACTAAGTTCTGGCCAATAGGATGTAAACATAAGTGTCTCATCTTCTCTTTTGGAAACTTTCACTAAAATATGGCCAAATGTGCCCTTTCTTTCTCTCATCTCTCCTGCTATTTCAAATGTGCACATGTTGACTGAGTCATTGGGATTAGAACCATTCATGGGGATAGAAGAACCAAGAATTGGAGCATTCTTCGTTCTAGATAACTATTATGCTTCTACATCAGACTTGAAAGGCTGTGGGCAAGAGACATCAACCTAAGTCAAAATTACTGGTGTTTCTGGTATTCTCACACAAATAGAACACTAATGTCTTTAAGCTAAAAAAAAAAAAAAATATATATATATATATATATATATATGTAAAATACATATATTATTATATATGGTATAAAAGTATATATAATAGTTTAAAAATATACAAATAGTTAAAAATATATATTATATAACAGTATATATAAATAGGATATATATTATATAAACTATATATTATATAAATACATATATAATAGCATATATGATATATAAATATATATACTATATATATTAGTACAGAATGGTATTATAGAAAATACGAGGTACATAAATGTTTTGATTACGTAACTATCATTATCTAAGTCTAATGTTAGCTGAGTTATGAGGCTGGAAATTAACCTGATAACATTTGTTATAATCCTATGTCCTGTGACATCTGCTTGGAAACATGTTGACAAATTACACACATAGACATAAGAAAGAGACATAGAGAAAACACTAAAGCCCTTGGATAAAGGCTCCAATGACCACTGCCTCTCTGCACTATAAAGCATTGTGCAGATTATCTAACAACAACAAGAAAGCTGCACCAGGAAACTAAGTGTTTGGACTTGAATAAAGGATACTGTATTGTTTTAAAGAAAGAATCTTTTCAAAGAGACACACAAATGATTGTTTATTGTGTTTAACAGAATCTAATTGAATGTTCTTCAAAAACATTATGCACCTTTGTCTTGACCCCAAACTGAGAGTGGATTCATGGACTCCTATGAACCAGTGTTTTAGGTTTTGTTATGGAGCTGCCTGCTCAACTCCTATTAGCTATACTCTAAACTCACAACTGCAGAACTCCAATGTAGGAATTATTAGATAAAAATATTCTAACGATTTGGTTGACTAAACACTTTTCAAAGATAAATGCACAGATTAGATCAAAAACTAATGTTCTGGACTAAATCAAACTCTCCTTCCGATCTTCTACCTCTCTTCTCCTTACTCCCCTTTTCCTCCTCATTCTCCTCCTTGGCATCTTTGTGGAAGAAATTCTCAGACCTACATAAAAGATTATCACTGTAATAGCTAAAGCAAAGATAAAAAATGATTTTCTAGCTCTCAGAAATTATGAAACTAGGAAGGTTCTCATTTTCCCACAGCTTCTAACTCTTCCCTCTTGAGTTCAATGGAAGACATTGGTTATTTATCTGCTAAAGTGTAGTGTTTTGAAAAATTACTACATATATAACTAGGATGGTCCAAGAAAATTGGGCATTTATATTCTACCTCCATAAATTTGTCAAACTAACCAGGGATGCACAATGTCAGAGCTGAACTCCTCACACTGGTTCTGAGTTCCTCTTAGAATTTACTCTTTTCAAAGAAATTATTATTGAACTACAGACCCAGATGTTATAGGAAATCCTAGTCTATGTTAATGATATCTTGTTGCAAATACAATAAATCTATTCTCCCCTCTCTCTTGATTAGAACTGCCTTCCCATCTTCTCCACTACTCAGATTACATAATTATGTTCTTAAGCATTTTTCAAAATTAGGTCACTTCAGTCTGAATACCTGAATGGTTCTACAATTAGTTTTAATACCACAAAATAAATAAATAAATAAATAAATAAATGCTTTACTCTGACCAAACTTCACTATCTTCTCTTTGTAAGGTTTTACCATGAAAACATTTAAAAATAAAATTTTTTAAAGATTTTATTTATTTATTTATTCTACAGAGAGCGAATGGAAGAGAGAGCATGAGAAGGAGGAGAGTCAGAAGGAGAAGCAGACTCCCCGCTGAGCAGGGAGCCCGATGTGGGACTCGATCCTGCAACTCCAGTATCATGACCTGAGCTGAAGGCAGTTGCTCAACCAACTGAACCACCCAGGCACCCAAAAGATAAAATATTAATATGGTCTGTTATCTGACAGCAATACATTACATACAATATAGAATCAAAATTAGCAGTCTGGGGACACAAAAATTTATTCCTGTCTTGAGAAAGATAACTTCTTCATTCGATAAATATTGAGCACCTACTCTGTGAGGGCAATAATGAATGGGACTACAAAAATATTTAAGCTTGAATCCCCAAACCTAAGAATTCTATGGAATGGTAGGTATGTGATATGCATATAAATAATGTTTTGTAAGGTAGTTTGTAAATGTCCTAAGATTGAGGTAAATAAAAATGGAGAGAACACTACTTCTAATTAAAGCAATCAAAGAATCATTCAAAAAGGAGGTGATATTAGAGCCAGGTAGAACAATATTCTTGGCTGAGGAAGGAACAAAAAGATGGAGATAAAAATGAGCATGCCTGAGATGCAGTGTATACATAGGGTGATGGTATCAAATACACATAGAAAGTTGTTAGGTGGGAAGTTTGGAATGTCCAGTGAAGCATTTAGAGTTTATTCAATAGGGGAGAAAAAAGAGTAAAAAGAGGAATACAACACTGAGTGCTATTTTAGGCTGATTATTTGGTAGTCATTTGCTGGATGGGTAAGACATGGGAAAGACTGTCAGCAGGAAACCAGATTAGAAGCTATTGTATTACATACAGACATTAGAAATAAAGGGACACATATAGAGTGTTAAAAGAAGAAAAAGAAAGCAAGAACAAGGATAAGAAGTATTTCTAAGACCTAACTGACAGAATTAAACAAATTAAGGAGGCTGAAAAAAGAGAAGGGATGGCACGGGTTTCCAAGTTTCCAGTTCAGGTGAACCAGGGATCAATAGCACCATTAAAAGAAACTGGAAAATCAGGAGGCATGGCTTACTAAAATGGAAATTCAGTGACTTGTATATTTTTAAAGAAGCAGAGCATACATGTGGAAAGATACAGAGAGCAATTAGAAAAGATGGAACTGGGTCTAGTCAGAGAGGACTAGATGAAAACTTGGCACATGCTAGATTGAAAATTAGATCTGAACATATATCTGTATAAATTCACTAAACAAAAATAGGCAGAGAAGTATGCCTTTATTATTCATAAAGAAATCTTTTCTTCAGAGGAAAATACAAAAATTTTAATATCTGTAGAAATAAAGAGTTAAGATTAAAATGAAATAGTACTTGTATAAACCATTCCATCTTGAAGCTATTTCACTTCAAATACATTACGGTCCTAAAAACAATGACTTGTACTCTCTGTGACGACTGCCAAGATACCTTCTTGCCATAGTGGTGTTTACTTGGTTGGATCAAATGATTTAGAATATCATTATTTACAAACACCCTGGCCTATCCTTATTCTTGGTGAGTTATAAATATACAAGGAGGGTAAAGAATGACTAGATTTATCAAGAGTCAAATTTTAAAATTCAAAATTATTAGAATCATAACCATCTTCATGTTTCTTGTTCATCGAGGAATAATCAGTAAAATCTTCAGAAGTTGAGTGCTAAGCAAATGAACAGGTAGGTGAAATACATCTGTACTGCATCTTTTTGTTAAATTATATTTAATAACAAATCAGCTAATATCCCACTGAAAATGTATAATTCCCATTGCTCCCATTTGCTGAAGGCATGTCCTATGAAAAGCTTACTTTTAAGAGCACAAAAACATCCAGTTTTCTATATTTTCCAATAGTTAAAGATTTAGATAGCATTTAGGGTATGTTTTATATAAAGACTTCATAAATATGCCTTGCTTATCAATTATGAAAACAATAATAAAAGTAGACTATGTGTAACTTTATAAGAGAAATGACCTGTTTACAAGTTATTTTTTTATGTAAGTTCTTTATATACTCTACAAGTCTATATAAATATCCCTGACATCAAATCCAGAGCTTCAATACTTCATAAATTAAGAATACATTTTTCCATTCACCAAAGTACTTCCCCACCTTTTATGAAAAAATGTTATTCAACAGAACAGCTTTCAATCTATTTCATTTTGTTTGAATTAAATTAAATTGTTTCAATATATAATAAATCTTGAATACAAATGTTGTTCTGTAAGCTTCATTGACAAGTCAATAAATAAAAAAAGCAACATTTTGATTTCTCTGTATTTCTCAGCAAAATTTACGAGGATGCTAGAAAAAAATTTCTGCTCTCTATCTTCTATAGAGTTTTGTGTTGCTTTTGGAAGCTAGCACAAAAGGCAAAATATAAATTGAAAAAAACTTGTTGCAAAAGTTTATGAGAATGTAATATTTTTCATATATGTTAGAATTCTATATATTAGAATTGACTTTTCTCTAATAATAGAAATAATAAAATAATCTCATTGAGTACAGAATCAAAAGTGTACCAATGAAGACGATTCAGCAGTTGGCCTTAATGGCTATTTCCAAGTTTAACGATTTTGTTTTGTTTTTGTTTTTTGTTTTCTTTCAAGTTTAATCATTTTTTTTTAAAAATAGGAGTTATAGGGTGCCTGGGTGGCTCAGTCAGTTAAGTGTCTGCCTTCGGCTCAAGTCATGATCCCAGGGTCCTGGGATAGAGTCCCGCATCGGGCTCCCTGCTCAGCGAGAAGCCTGCTTCTCCCTCTCCCTCTGCCTGCCGCTCTGCCTACTTGTGATCTCTCTCTCTCTCTCTGTCAAATAAATAAATAAAATCTTTAAATAAATAAATAAATAAACAGGGGTTATAACTTAAAACAAAATGCCATCCATGTAAAATCTTTAAAAAAATGAAGGTGTTAGATAATAAAACACTGTTTCTATCAATGAACACTTCAGAAAATTTCTTAAATGTATTTTGTTTTTAAGCTAAATGAATTCAGGATAAAATAAAATAATTTTCTAAAGAGGCAACCATGGTATTTATTGCAAAGAATGCATGTGTACTTGACATAAATTCTTAGTTAATAAATAGGAAATTTTAGGTTTAATTTCTTAAATATTATATTTAAAGTGTTTAAATGTACTAAATATTATATTTAAAGTGTTTAAATGTACACCAATAATTCAGTCTTCTGCATTTAGTCATTCCTCTACCTCATAGTGGTAAAACAAGGCTTTGCAGAATTTTTAGTTAGCCTGGGCAATCAGCACTATATGGAAAAAAATGACAAAGAAACAACTGCACAAAGTCAGCATCTAATTTGATGCCTTTATTGACTTTATTCTCCCCTCCTGCTGAATCACGAATTTATATAAAAGCTTCAGAGCAAATTTATTAGAATGAGCCAGATTCTTAGAGGTTCTTATTAAATCCTTTGTGTCCTTGAGAATAAAGGAAAAACTCTGTGTGTGTGTGTGTGTGTGTGTGTGTGTGTGTGTGCTGTGTTTGCCATAAAGTTATTAAAGAAACACAGAGGAAAAAAAGCGACCTATGTGAACAAGTTTCTTGACTCCTACCCAACTGTCAGTTCCACAACCTCAACATACAACTTTCTAGAGCCCAGACATGAATGACAAGAAAAGTACCCAACAGTCTCCAAAAACACCATGTAATCGGGCATCTAACTATAAATATTGTTTATATTGTATGCAGTGACACACATGTGCTTATAACCTCTACTTCTTTACATATTACATGGGCAAGGAATATCACAGAACTCAACAAATACAAGTCCATCTTCACTCTAGCTTCACTAATAGAAAAGGACAATGGCCCAATCTATCAGAGGCAAGAAAGCGGCATCTTCCATACTACGTCATAGTACTAAACTGTGCCCTGCACATACTTGGGCTTATGTCTGCAACACCAAGGAAGACCAAAATCAATATTAAATTGCTAACTCCAAATATTTAATAAATGGTTTCTGCAGTTAAATAAAGACTGATAAGCTTGAATGTTAGCTTGAGGGAATAGCCTATTCTTTTCTTTCCCTTTCTATATTTGCTTTTGCCAAACTTCACTCAGGCTGGAAATAATCATAATAATTGGAACCAGCAGAAGGAAATAGCTGATGCTGCTAGGCAAGATGAAATAAATCTGCAACTCAAGTAATGCTAAATATAAGCTCCACATGAGCATAATAGAACGAAACACCTGAGATAAGACAGTTCTTTGGAGCCAAATCCCCAAGTTTACATTTTACAAGTAGATACATTTTAGAAATGCGGTATTTATAATGTATCTGGATGGTACTGAGAGTAAACAAATAGCAGATTTATGTCACTATAGCAGTACGACTAACAATTTCCTAGGGGGAAGAAAAGACAAATAAGAAATGTTTGATTTCTGAGAAAAAAAATTCACATGAAGTGTTAATATAATAAACTTCCAAGTTTGCAAAATAATATTTGTTTAAAAAATTCAGAAATCATAAAAACCCATTACAGGAATTTTAAATTCTTTGTCATTTGTAGAATTTGATTCTCCTTGTCTTTTAACACAGTCCTATTGTAGTATTTTTATGGTTGCCAATGGTGTATGCTATGCAATACTGAGACAGCCAAATAAGAAATAACACTTTGAAGATGCTTATGATTTCAGTATGAAAATCAGCAATTAACTTTGAAGTATTTGAATCATTCTAAGATGAGAAAAAGGAAAAGAAATGAATGCCATTTCTATCCGAAATTTTGAAGCCTTGGAAAAGGAAACAGAACTAGAAAAGTGACACATTTGGGTATTACAACAGTCTGCTCTGCAGTTTGGGGCACCATCTAGGGGATTGGTTCATTAATCCTCTAGACTCTGCCCTACTCGGTTTTAGCAATATAGTAAAGTGGATAAAAGTTAGGCAGCCACTTAGGACTGAGTGACCTTGGACAAGCTGAGCAACCTTGGGCAAATAATGAAACTATGCTTCAGTTTCCTCATGTTTAACTGGGATAATAAATATCATTTTTCCTCATAGAGTTAATGTGAGCCTTAAATGAATATAATTGTGAAGTGGGACTCTTCTTGTTTTCTTGGAATGCAGCTAAATCTTCAAAGCTAAAGACAATGAAAAATAAGTTATCAGTCATATCCATGGTAAGACCAGTCCAGAGACCATCACTCGCAGTAGCCGGGATGAGAAGACTATCTGAAAAGAGATCCACAAAAAAGGAATCCTTGCAGGGAATCTTAGTGAACAATGAAGTGTCACCTCAATTTCCTCTTAAACTGGGCTGCGTGCAAGGAAATGGTCACTCACAAGGGTCACTCCCAGGCTAGTTGCCTGTTGAATTCTTGAAACAGTCCTAGTTTCCCCCATGCTACTACTACCCAGAAGCAAAGTGTGAGAGAGTTCTTGGAACAACTTGAAAAGTTTTCCCTGAGCCTGAGGGTATTCATAAAGATAGGGATCTATGCCTGCCTCTAGTTAGAGAATTCCGAAGGTAGGAGCTTGGGTGGAGCTGCCAGTGTTATCTGAACAAAAAGAGAAGTCATTGCATTTCTGCAACCGGATGGGTCAAGGATGCATGAAGTTTTCCACGGCAAATTAGACACTTTAGCAGAAAGCCAGTGAAAGTTCTCTAGAAAGTATCCTGCTCACGAGGGTTGCCTGCTGGGTCAAGGGCAGCAACAGAAAGAACTTGGAGGTATAATGCAGTGGGCAGGAGCTGGCAGCGGAATTACAAGTGATCAGGTTTAGAGCCTCTGTCAGGACATGCTGCAGTCAACATGGTGGGGAATGCAAAAGGTGATGAGCAAGCAAGACTATGTTTGAAGAACATACAAATGTCATCCATAGCAGAAAGCCAGCATCTGGATGCCTGACATAACAGAGGGCACACACGGGCAGATTTAAAAGAACTAAAGAAATGTGCCTTTGTTCATTCATGTTCCTCCTCCTCCCTTGCCCTGACCTCCAAGGAGACATAGTAGGTGGGGGGTGGGGAGAGGTGGAGCAAACAAAACAATGAAAAGGACCATACTAACCTCTCTCATTATTGGCTTTCAAAGTTCCTTATCAAGATTGAGCTCAAAGATAGGAGAACCTTTCAAATGGATGCAAGATTTAAAATTTGTATTGCAAACAGACTACATTTGCTTTATACCTGAAAATGAGACCATTCTGATATATTAAAGTAAAATAACACTCATGAGGTGGGGCAATGAGGTCCATGGTAAGGCAGGGGTACATAAAGAAAAAATAATTATTTCTTGTTTATACCTTTTCAGCCCAACCTATTTAATAAACCACTCACATGACACAGTATACATGACTAGAATGTTCTAAGCTGTCAATACAACCTAGCTGCTTTTATTCATACTGAATTTTTTTATTAAATTCATCAATGTTTACATTGCTGGGCTAAGTCAGACACGAACTTTTAGGTTTGACATTAATAACTTCAGGAAGGGCCACATAAATACTTAAATTTAAAAAATAAGAAAATTAGTTGATTTACCTATCTACCAAATACATCAAATACCAAGTGGAACAAAGAAAAGGAAAAAATATTTATTTTTAGTACAAAAATGTGTACTGTGTTTTTTCTTGACTGAATGAGCTCTTATACCTGATTACTCAATTTAAAGATATTTTTTAAGGGATGGAATTCGAATACCATTTTACAACTAATTTACTACCAACTACTTAACCTACCACCTCGGCATTTTCCTTAGTTCGCAAATAAAGTAATTTTCTCTCCCAAAACAGCCTGAAACAATTCTCATCCCAGATGAAAATCTCCCTTCTGGAGCAAAAGAGCCAATTTAATTCTACCAATAGAAAAAATCTCTTATTCTAACTAAACTTCTAAGCTGCCTTTTGATACTGGAGGACTGTGGCAATGTCATTCTGCCTCAGTCATTAGCAGCTAAACTCTCTTAGATTTTGACAGGTAATGGACTCAGCAACCTGGCTTTCCACGGGTCTCATACTATTTTGAATCAAGCAAGCATAGGTTACACATTGCCAAACCATTTTAACATATAACTTTTAAATTAAACAAAAACAGATTCCTTTCACAACAGTTTCAGTGTAAGAATGAAATGTTACTCAATAAAGTAGGAACATTCTGTAATTTAGTTTAATTATGAGCAAGAATGTATTTCAGAACAAAACAGAGCATATTTTGTGGAAAAAAATAACACTTTAAATGAAACGAGTCTCCTAAAGGATGAGGTAGGTAATGATCACACTGCCAAAAACCTACCACAACATAATACAGAGTGCTGTAAGTATAGTCAAAAAGAAAATATTTAAAATGTTTTAAAACAATTTTCAAGGATATAGCTGTAAGCTTAAATGGCTCTACTTACAATGTTTGTTAATTATGGGTAGAGTGTCCTAATGTGTATGATGGTTAAGTTTATATGTCAACTTGACAGGGTGCTCAGATATTCAGTCAAATATTATTTTGGCTGTGTTTGTGAGGGTATTTTTGGATTAGATTAACATCCAAATCACTAGAATAAATAAAGTCTATTGCCCTCCCTAATGCAAGTGGGCTTCATCCAATCAGTTGAAGGCCTGAACAGAGCAAAAAGGCTGACCCTCCCCCAGGTAAGGGGAGAATCCTTCTGCCTGAGTGCCCTTCAAATGGCACATTAGATTTTCCCTGCCTTTGAATTTGAACTGAACCATTGGCTCTTCTTGGGTCTCAGGCCTGCTGGCCTCCAGAAGAACTACATTATCAGCTCTCCTGGGTCATCAGTTAGCTGACTTACTCTGGATATATTTCAAATTGTCAATCTTCATAATCACATCAGCCAATTCCTTATAATCAATCAAGCAAGCAATCAATTTCTCTCTCTCTTTATATATATATATACACACACACATACATATGTGTATATATATACGTGTACATATACACACTCACACATATATGTGTGAGTGTATATATATGCGTGTGTGTGTATATAAACACGTGTATATATGTATATATCTTATTGGTTCTATTTCTCTGGAGAACCCTAATACAATGTGTTTCAAATAAATCAAGTATCACAGGGAAAGAAGATCTTTATCATTCATTCATTCAACAAATGTTTCCTAAATATTCTGCATATTTTCAGGCATCATTCCAGGTACTAAGGAAATAAATATGAATTAAATACTATCCCTACCTTTGATGAATTCCAGGTTTAGTGCAAGTAACATATTTGACAACTTTATTGGAAAACCATTATTGAAAATGAGAATCAGTAACATTTTGTTATGATATTAAGAATTAGAAAAATCTGGGAGTGCCTGGGTGGCTCAGTGGGTTAAAGCCTCTGCCTTCAGCTCAGGTCATGATCTCAGGGTCCTGGGATCGAGCCCCACATCAGGCTCTCTGCTCAGCGGGGAGCCTGCTTCCCCCTCTCTCTCTCTGCCTGCCTCTCTGCCTACTTGTGATCTCTCTCTCTCTGTCAAATAAATAAATAAAATCTTTAAAAAAAAAAAGAGAAAAATCTGGATCTAATTTTCATATACCAACTCTGGATAAAATAACTGAACTTTGAGATGTTGGGATATATATATACCATTCTATTAATTAACAAAATTATATTAACAGTTATACAGTTATACAATTGCATACAGTTCAAAATATTTCATACTTCATTTCTGGGACCTTTAACTAAAGAAGCTACCTACAAGAAAGAAGATAAAATTTTGAGTCTTCAAAAAGATATATATTCCAACCGTTGCCTTATGGAAACATTTGAATAATTCTACATGTCAAAGGAAGGTAATTTATTACAAATATAGTTTCAATGAAGTCCTAGTATAATTTAGAGAAGGGTTTGCATTTTCAGGATTTACTCCCAATATAGTCTAGAATATCATAGCAATGGTCAAAGAGCTAGATCTCAAAATAGTACCACAGAATAAAAAACTGAGGCATTGTTTAGTTTCTGTGGCCTTTGAATTAAGACTAAAAAGATACAGCAGATAAAGACAGCACTGTTGAAGACAGAGTTCTCACTATTATTGTTTATATTTGGCTTGCTAGTGAAATAGAAGCATTATCTTTAGTGCTTAACACCGATACATTAACATTAAAAATCTGTGTATGATAATTATCTCCAATATGATTCATATTATAAAGAACCCAATGTAAGAGTATATTTGTATATTATTAAAGAATTATGTCCCTTCCCACCCCCCAAGGTAAAAGTACTAGTAAAGAAGACTATATGTGCAGGCCTGTGAAATACAGGAATTCCTCAAATTCCTATTCTTGGTCCCTTCTCACTCGAGGCTCTTTTTTTTTTCCTTTTTAAGATTTTATTTATTTGAGAGAGAGAGAGCACACCCAAGGAGGGAGGAGAGGGAGAAGCAGGCTCCCTGCTCAGCCCGATACGGGGTAGGGCTTGATCCCAGGGTACTGGGATTGTGACCTGAGCCAAAGGCAGACGCTTAACCAACTGAGCCACCCAGGTGCCCCTACTCAAGGCTCTTCTAAGGGCACCATAGCTCCTGGAAGGGTCACCAGCACCAGTGTAAAAACAATGTCACTCAATTCTCCAATCTGCAGTTCCTACAATTCTGTGAGCTCTAGACATATGTGACCAACAACCTTAACACCACAAACATGCCATCTGCCTGCCAGACACCTCAAACATATTACATTCCCAGACACTAAATTTTTTCCCCTCCCTCTGTTCTTCACATAATATCAATTGGAGCAAAATTAAATAAATAAAATAAACAAAATAAAATCTACTAAAAATAAAAACATAGGCCATTTTATAATTTAATTCTGTTAACTCACGATCTCTAACTCCGATGCCTAGTCTAAATTGTTTTAAGTAAAATATCAATGATAAATACCTCATGAGTATAATCATATTACCTCTTCGCTAAGAGCCAAAATATACTGAGAGTAGCATGGTGCTTCTTCTGCACTTGTCGAAGAGAGCAATTTTTAATTTCTAGAACAGCCTAAAGCCATTTCCCCTGCAGATTAAATTTTAATCTCTGTAGTTAATGGCATCTTCATCCACTCCACACAGCTATCCCAAGTAAGAAACCTCAGAATTATCTTTGACTACTACCTCTCCTCACCTCTACCTCCCATTCAATTGGATATAAATTCTCATTTTTCCACCTCTAAAATATGTCTCAAATTTATGTCCCTTCATTTCCACTACTGATACCAGACCTTAGGCCTTGCTGTCTGTTTCTTCTCCACTCAATATATATCTCAAACCAAATTTCCTCCCTGCCCCACTCCAGAAAAAAAAAAACAACAACAACCCAAAAAACAAAAAAACCAACCACTTTGATTATGCTTCTTCCTTGTTCAAACACCTTCATTGGTTTTAGTCACCTAGAGAATAATGTCCAAACTATTTAGGTTTAGTTTTGATGTCTTTCCTGATAGGATTCCAAGTTTCCTTCCTGGAAAAATTCTTAGTTGCCACTAGGCGTACTCAGGTACCCCTTTCTCCGGTGTCACTGATCTGTATTTTGTTCTCAGCACCGTCTCTCACCTTTGGCCATGCTCTTGTCTTTGCTTTCTACTCCTCCTCTCCTGAATTCCCACTCATACGTTAGGGCCAGTGCCAAAGATCCCTTTGTGTGAAGGCTGTGAAGCATGCTTATCCTCTACTCCCAGCCATCTTTCATCTCTAAATAGTAACACTTCCAACTTAACTGCACTAGAAGTTTTATAAAATATTTCCTCATGCACTATCTTCCTTTTTTTTTTTTTTTTTAGATTTTATTTATTTATTTGAGAGAGAGTGCGTGTGTGAGCATGAAAGCACAAGTATGAGGATGGGAGAGGGTGGGGCAGAGAGAGAGAAGCAGGCTCTCTTCTGAGCAAAGAACTCTACAAGGGGCTTGATGCCCCCCTGGGATCATGACCTCAGCCAAAAGCAGACCCTTCACCAACTAAGCCACGAAGGTGCTCCATTATCTTCTTTGATTCTAACAACCCTACGTAACATATGAGGAGATTGAGTCTTATGGGAACTTAACCCCCCATAATGAAGTGAAAGTAACGAACTTGGGACTGGAATCCAATTCAGTCCTCATACTCCAGATCGACCTTCTTTATATATTATACTCGCCTGCTTCTTCTGTGCCCTCCTAAGTACTATAAAAGCAGTATGTTTATTTCTGTATCGTTCCACTAAAACTCAGTGTTTTAAGATTAGCTTTGTACATAATTGCCTCTCCTTTTATTCCATATGCTTGGAGGGTACGGTCTCACTCTTGTTATTTTAATGCCAGGATCTAGCTTTAGCATGACACAAAACAAAAATATAATGAATAATAATTCATTCAATTAATAAGTTAGAGGATCTTAATTTGCTAGAAGATTTTTATAATGATGGAATAAAATATATTTATGTGACAAATACAGAAATTCCATCATAACACACACACATACACACACATATGCCCCTACCCCTCTTAAACATGCATGCCCTAGAGAGCAACCACCTATCATCCTTTACTTCTATGCAAGCTTCTTGAAGGAGTAGGATGCACATGCTTTTTCCATTTTCTCACTTCCTGTTCACTCTTCAGTCCTATGACATCTGGCTCTCCTGAACCATCCACTCCACTGAATGATACTAAATAAATGTGACCTCCATTTTTGCCAAATACAATGGAACCATTACAGACGTCCTCTTTTAACCATTTCTGCTGTGTCTGGCAGGGCTGAGCACTCACTCAGTGTTAAGGCAGCCCTGATGACAGCCTTAGGTTCTTTCCTGGGATCCCTTGACTTCTAAAACATAGAAGCTACAGCATTTCTTTTGTCTTTTTGTCTTTACATTCTCTTGTTGGATAATCTCATGTTCTCTAATCTTTAACCCCAAGCTCTCTCCAGAATTTAAGGCTATAATAGATGCTTATTCTTTGTAGGTACCTCATGTTAAATAGATCCCAAATGGAATTACCTTCCACCACATCTACTCTTTGCCTCTAAGTGATTGACACCACTGGACAGAAACCAGAAAACCAAGCAAGATTCCTCACTCTTTATCCCTATCCAATCAGATATACTGACATTTTATCATCTATACACATTTCTTGACCCAGTTCCCCTCTTTCCCACCCCTACCTTCATTGTTATGGTTCAAGATCTTAAAACCTCCCTCTGGATAACTCTGCAGCCTCCTAAACGGTCTTCCTGTCTATATCTTCAACCTCCTTTAATTAGGTCTCTTCATTGCCTACATGTGGTCCATGAAGTATTGCCTATGTTTTTCCTCACTGGGAAAACAATGGGCAAGTATGACCTTGTCAATCTCATTCTTAAAACCTTTCAAATATGGAGAAGCAAACTAGCATGGTGGTTGACAGCACTGACTAGGTTTGAATCCTAGCCCTGCTAATTATTATGTGGCCTTGTGTGAGTTTCTTAATCACTCACTCCAGGCTCTAGTTTTCTTATCTGCAAGCGGGCTTAATGATAGTATCTACCTGGTAGAATAATCTGAGGATTAAACTAAATAACATTTATCTAAACTGTTTAGAACTCTGCCTGACCTATAGTAAGCACTTAACAAATGTCTGGTATCAATAATAACAATAATAATATTATTATTATATTAATATTTTATTATTATTATATTATTATCAGTGGCTCAACATTCAGTTCTATATGATGGTTTGGCCCACATCTAATTCCCCAAGGTCACTTATTACTATGATCTACATTAAATTCCAGACTTTGGGGGCACTTGGGTGGCTCAGTGGGTTAAAGCCTCTGCCTTCAGCTCAGGTCATGATCTCAGGGTCCTGGGTTCGAGCCCCACATCAGGCTCTCTACTCAGCAGGGAGCCTGCTTCTCCCTCTCTCTGCCTACTTGTGATCTCTCTCTCTCTGTCAAATAAATAAATAAAATCTTGAAAAAAAATAAAAAATAAAAATAAATAAATTCCAGACTTTGGTGCTTAGAACCTCTTTATCACTCTCCTTGAAACTCTTAATATCATTGCCTCCTTGCTTTTTCTCTAGAATACACTATAATATATTATTATATATAATTTTGAGGCTATAATATACTCCAGGCCCTGAGCTATGCATATTATAGGTATTACAACATTTATTCCTCATGACAGCTTTATAAAGTAGGTTCTGCAATAATACCTATTTTACAAAGGATGGAGCTGATTTACAAAAATGTAAAACAATTTGTTCAATTTACATCTAGTATGGGGCAAAACTGTGACTGGAATCCACACCTGTTTGTCTCCAAAGCTCCATATTCCTAACTATTACACTGCACTGCAAAATTCCTTAAGTAGAAACAAGAGTCATACACCTTTCTATGGTCATTATCTAGCACACTGTCCAAAACATAACATTAAAATTATACACGTACGAGTTTATGTAGCCCCTTGAACTGTAATCCATGATGTAGAATACTAAGAACTCCTAACCCATACCCATATTTTTTCTCCAAAATATTTTGTTTTCTCATCTTTTATTCTCTTTACATCATGGAAGATATATTTAAAAGATGAAAGAAACTTCTTAACTCGTATCACACAGGTATACAATAGGATATTACTACTTGAGGGTGTGGATGATGTCTTAATGAAGGGTTATTCATCTTTTTAACACCATTTTCTAGTTCAGTGTCTGCTAGAGAATAGATTACCAATAAATGTTTGTTGAATAATAATTAAATAAATTCTAGTCCTGGAAAAATGGAGTTGGAACATTTTTGGTGAGTCAGTTTATAGTTATGTATGCTCCTGGATCAATGGCACAGACATTTGTAAATACTCCATAATTTTAAAAATAGTCCATGTTGGTTTTGGCATACATTATGAGTATATTTTTGTAGCTGATTTCCTTTCTTGATTATGCTCGATTTTGGATAATGTTAAAATGAATTTGTGTTCCAACATATTTTACTTCAGAATGGTTAAAATTTTCCGGAATTTAAAACAGAGTCCAACCAGAGCAAAATTGAATGAGGTAACGAAGGCTTACCTAGAATTTGACTGAGGTTACCTAATAGGAAAATACATCTTAGTTTATCCTTCAAATAGATTTCTCTTTTCAAAAGATCTTCACCATTGCTCCTCAAAACAGTAACATAGGAATGAAATATCTATTTTTATACCATTTTATACCATTTATATCAATCAGAAGATTTTGGTTGCAACATAACAGAAAACCCAATCTAAATGGCTTAAAATATCTTATGTACTATTACCGCAATAACTAGAAGTCCTAAGATAGGGCTCTGAGTTCATTATTTTAGCAGTTCATCAGGGAGTCAGAGCTTTTTATCACTCTGTTCTGCCAATCTCCACTTTTTGGGTAGCTCTCCTCATGAACACAAGATGGTTATAGTTGCTCCAGACATCACCTCCATGTGCAGAAACTTTCACAGATGGATAAGAGAATAGCTCTGTCCTGGATCTTATTTTAAGAACTAAGAAATTTCTCAGTAAGTCCCCAAGGGGACTCACCTTACTTTTCATTACTTAGAACTGGGTTATAAGCCATTTCCCAAAACAATCACTGGCAAAGAGATGAAATTACCATGCTTGGTTTACATTAGTCTAAGTTCATCGCCTTGGGATGAGGCGAACCTAATATGAAACACATGGTATAGCAGCACATCAACATGTGGATACTTGAATAAAACTCTCATTCTGTTAGGAAGGAGGGATGCAGGAGGAGAAGAAATGCATTCTGGTAGAAAACCAACAATGTCTCCCCAATAACTTTGTGACTTTCTAAAGTCTGAAAGCATATTCACCTGAAGCAAAGCATCTCCTTAGTCAATCCTAAGAGTCAATTTCCCCAAGGATGAAGGATATCATGATGTTCTTTGCACTATACAATGAAGACTTTCCAATTATTTTTAAAAGGGAGAGGTGGAATGAGAATATTTAAAAAAAGCATTTTCTTGATTCATTGTAGTAGTTTAGAATGTTGTGTGGGCTATCATTAAGTTTATATCATTAAGTTTATATAGTTTTTCTTAGATTTTTATAGTATATGTGCACTTTATAGATTCATATACAGTATCACTTAACAGTAGATTAATTGGACATAAAGAAAATGGCTTTAAATTTAACACATCAATGTAATTCAAAATATTATATTTTTCATTTCGTAACAAAATCTCCTAGGATTCATGCTAACTAAACTAAGGTTTTCTTGACATCTTTAAAGCAATACTTGTGCATGTATTTTAGCTAAACATTTATAAGTTAGGCATCATTTAACTTATTTTTAAATGAGTAGTTCTTTAGAATTGTAATGTATCTTATATACATAGCATGTTGGATCCAGTCCTCTCACCTTACTCTGAGACATTTAAATCCATGAAAATTAAAACCACTCTGTAAATATGTTATCACGATGATGAATAAGCATGCCCATTGTCCCTGCCCCACCTTTTGTTACTTTAACATTAGAGCATTATCCTAGGCATTATATAGTCCATTAGCCATTTGACCATGCAAATAAAAATAATAAAATTCCACCGGATGACTGAGTGTCTTAGTTAGCTAAGCGTCTGCCTACGGCTGAGGTCATGATCTCAGAGTCCTGGGATCGAGATCCACATCAGGCTCCCTGCTCAGCTGGGAGTCTGCTTCTCCCTCTCACTCTCCCTCTGTGGTTTCCCTTTCTCTCTTTCTCTCTCTCTCTCACTCAAATATATAAATTAAATCTTTTTTTTAAATTTAAAAAAATCAAATAAATTTAAAAAAAATCAAATTCCAAACTATTAAAATCTGACTTCTCATTATCACTTCTTAAGGACTAATATATATGAAATTTAGAAATCATCTGGGTACTTAATTTCATTATGTCTTTATGGTCTCCCACTGTCAGAGCTAATAAGGGTTAAAAATACCAGTCACAGTTGAAAATTAATAGGTGGCTATGCAAGCTTTTCAGCTAGGTTTATCACACATGGTATAATTTTATGTAACTCTTTCCCTAAAATAAGACTATATCCTCACATGCATAAATATCTTTCTGGGACTATTGATTTAAAAACTGGCATTAAACCTTAGTGTTTCAAAAATGTTTGTGTGCACCCACATACATGTGTGCATGTGTGTAATTCCGATGCATACAAAGAAGTAAAATAAATCTGCAGTTCACTAGAGTGATCTCCTACACCAAAGAAAAGCAAAGGCATGTTCAACTAAACTAAAGAGATTCAGCTACAGATGTTTCAAAAGAAATACTAAGAAAGAAGGTTTTAATACTTTAACTGCAGATACGTAAGAGCATCTTGATAACATTCTTGCTTTTCCAGAGGGGTATCAACTTATTTCTATCTAGGCTCCAATCCTAACACCAACAAAATGGCCACCTCCTAAGTATCTGACTTGCTAGACAGGCAGGATTATAGTTACTCGTGTTCAAGGTGCTTTTGGAAATAAGCCAGGACTTTTGAGTGATTTCAGTGACCTTTTAAAAAGCCTAAATGTTGGTTACTTTTTAAAGAAATTTTGTGTAATAAAGAGTTGCTTTAACATCCTTACAGCATAGATCGCAAAGAAAAGCAAACTGGGGTCAACTATGGACTGATCAGAAGGATTCACAAATATAACACTGGACATTTCATATACCTGAAATTTGCTCATGCTTGCAATCCAGCTAATTAGATTTTTTAAAGTTTAGGTTATATCACTAGATAACCTGCGGTTTTCTACAGCACTTACTATCCTTGTATTCATGTATGTTCTAGCTAAGCATAAACCTTCCTAGGCACAGCAATACAAAATACTGGGATAAGCAAGGTAAAATGCTCACCTATAAAATGAAAAATAAACGTTAAAAACTATTTTTTTTTACACTTAACACTTTTACTCAATCTCTATGATCTATTAAGTGACAATGTAACAATGTAAAGTGCAAATCACTTTTATGCTACTCATAATCCATGGCAACATAAATAATTCAACATTACATTTGGGAAACTCATGTTTTAAGAAATTTCTTCAAACAAAATGTAATGTGAAAAATAGATAAATAAAATATACTTTTTTAAATTAAATAAGTTTGCTTCTTCCTGCTTACTCCACAGTCACTCAATAAAGTTCATGGTTATTTAAGGAAAAATCTGATTTCATATGCCCAAATTTCACTATAGGCAGTTAGGAGGCTTGAAAAAATTCTTCCACAAATTTGTTATTAAAAAATCAGTGTCTATAGAATATTATTATTTGAAACCATAAAAGTTTTTTGTTTTTTTTTTCTGTCACCTATTTGTTTTTGGCTATTATTGGATACATAATGACTGCCATGGTTTTGACACTGATTTTTTTTAAGTGGGCCAAAATAACAAAATGACATAAAACTTTACATGGGTTCATATAACAATTACAAGAAATAATGTATTCCAAGATAGAGCAACCATATAATTATAAATTTTGAAACAAATGCAATTATTTATTTAAAATATCTACTCATTAGCCTACTGGATCTTTGAAAATCAAGACACTGGATGCATCTGAGTGAATATTCAGTCAGTTGTCAAAGAAGGAAACTTTTTCTGTTTCTTCCAGACTATCCAAAACAGTCAAGACCATATACTACACTTAATACAAATTTTAAAAGTTTTTAAAAAATTTATAGCCAAGTGGATTTTTTTTAAAGAATTGGTAATGTGTCAATGAAATGCAATAATGGAACATTGGAATAATGGAATTATTAATTCTCTATGATAATGTGAGTATTTTACAACACTTTTTAGCAGATGCATGTCTTTTACTAATTGACTCAGTAATTATGAACCAATTATTGTTTATATATTAATTAAATTTACTTTTATTAAAGGAAATGTCACATTGGTCCTTACTGGAGACAGAAGAGAGAGAGTTGGGAATGAAATAAATCATTTTTAAAAGGTCACAGTACTAAAAAATTTTTAAGACCCTGTTCCATGTTTTTGTCAAGGAAATAGCCAGATTGTAGCTAAGAAATATATTTTTTAAATGTGATATTAGACATGGGAGGTTCAAGTTAGAGGTTTCTATTGAATTCAAAGATAAAATTAATTTAACTAAAATTCTAAAATCATTGGGAGACTGATAGTAGATATATTATTGGTTGCTTCACCTTGGAAGTGTTAATATAGAGAATTATTTATATTAAACTAATGACATTCTCACAAGTGCAAAGTAAGCTCTCTGCTGAAGTTTTATGCATTTTGATTATACATGGTGGACTGTGAACACTTATGAATTAAATCAGTTTTTGTTTTATGAGCTACTTGATTTTTAGCTGAGAAGTAAAAATCATCCTTAAAACATGATACTTGTGTCTAAAACAGTCACATGTTAAAAGTATAAATTCCTAAACTTAAATTAGTGAAGTCTAATAGGATTTCGATGTTTGTCAAGCCTAGAGTAAATGATTCAATACATTCACCAACTGCTTAAAAGAAAAGATATGGGTATAAAGGAAATAAACTACTGAATGAAAACAAACAATGGCTAAAATATGAAAATAAACATAAAACAATGATCTTCACAATAAGGCAGCATCAGTTGGAGTTATTTTTAAAAAGTAAAAATATGTTCCATTCCACTTAATGGCATTACTCTTCACATGAATGCTTTACAAAGAAAAGGATTTATTTCACTCTACAGAAAAACCTCAAGACTACTACTTGAAAATTACTCATACTATTAACTAGTCAATCATTTCATATAGTTCAGTCTTCAATAAAGAGTAAAATATGTTGAAAGTTAAAAACATCTCATATGTCACTAGCTCAAAATGACCAATATGTTTGGGATAACATACTTACACAATGTTTATTAACTTCCAGACACTATCTTATTTAAATACATAACTTATTTAATTTCTCAAGTTACTCTTACTATGCCAGGCTAGATAACGTGCATATATAACCCATACTAAGTGGCATACTTAAGATTCAAACCCAAGTAGTGGTTAAAAAACCACTATTCTATCCTACCTCTTGCGGGAAATGATTTGACCCGGGTCTGCTATGTATTTGAAAGCCACTGTATAACCTATAAGCAGTTGGGTTGTCAAATGTGAAAACTTTTTTCTAATTATGAGAGTGAACGTGTGAGTTTCAAGAAACAAAAAAGGAAAGTGAGCATAATAAATATGCCAAAAGATCACACAGTATAAATGTTAACAGCTGAAATGGTGGCACTTAAATACTTTAGCTGTGATTTCATCCTGAGATTACTCTCATTTGAAACACACACATAAAAAAGCAAACAGTCATATTTAACATTCAAGGTCATACCATTTAAATTATGTACATATACCAAAAACTATAGTAGCATCATCCATAAATTATGCTCAAAGATAATTGTCTCATTAACCTGGTTCCAAAACATTAAAGATACTTTATTCTAAAATAATTAACTGCTCAAATTGTTCTAACAATTTGATTGTTTATTGGTCAATAAAATTCACATACCTTAAATTTTTATGGAGGCAAGTCAACCTTTATTGGAGAAAATTTGACGTAATTTGCTTTTACCTTTCCAAATAAAAAGCAGCATAGAGGTTTAACTGTATGATACTAGCCTGAAGTCAGTCGAGAAGAAAGCATGACTCTTAATAAATGTGGATCTACTTTCCTTTGAAAGCAGCTTTGAAAGGAGCAATAGGAGGGAGAGCAATGTCCATCTCTAGAACTGAATTTCAAAGGCCTTATTTGGCCCTTCTTCCACATGGAAAGAATTAGAAAACTTTTTGCCTTTTATTTTCCATTGTAAGATCCTAAATGGGAAAATAAGTCCAGGCTATGTAGGTCTCCATGTGGGATTAGATGCAGTAGCAGTCATAGTGCAAGGAATGTAGGACACAATGGTCTATGTAACTGGCTGCTATGAACCTTAGTGGCAAACTTTAAAAAAAGAAAGAAAGGAAGAAAAACCTTTACCACTTCAGCACAGATCTCAAAATCACTGGAAGACACTTCCTTCAACTGGGTCTGCTGCATTAATGAGATCATGGAACAGAACTGCTAATTTAGAATCAAATGCTTTGGTGAGGAAAGCATTATAAACTAAAAAGCCAGAGTTTATAAAAAATAATTGGATGTGACAATACGTGGTATTTTTCATATATGACTCATCACTGTGTGGATTAAAAGTAGCTTAAATTAAAAAAGGAATCCCTTGAATTTAATTAAATGGCTTTTAAAAATGGTTTTAAGGACATTTAAATAATGTAGGAAAACCACAATACATCAACTTTGTCTAGTATGTCTTAAAATCCTACTAGTTCATTTCTTTTAAAATTACGATAATTTAAAATTATGACAACTAGTAGAATTGTTAAAACACTGTGTTGTATTCCTGAAACTAATATAACACTGTATGTTAACTCTACTGGAATTAAAATACAAAACTTAATAAAATTTTTTTAAAAATACAGTGCTGAAAGAAAAAATAAAAGTAAAAATAAAATAAAATTATTACAACTGTAACGTCAAGTTAGTCAAACAAACAAATAAAAATTGAGTAAAGAGTGCAATTTTATCTGGTGCACTTTTTACCAATATTCTTGTTATTTAAATGTCTCCTTTCCTTTGGAAAAATCTGCCTTAGTTTACCTGATTATGTATGTAACTTCTCTATAATTCCTACTTTTAAATGAATATTCAGAAAACAATTATCTCATTCATATTTTAAAAATACAACTTCTGAACAAACCATGTTAAAGTTTTTCAGCTATGTTAGCTTATTGACTCACTAGAAATAAAAATACTGAGCCAAGAGCTCCTAAATATTCTCCCAGCAAGTGAGATCTGTAGTAAAACCCAAGACACACAAGCACCATTATCTAACATTCTGAAAATTTCACTTTGCTTACAATGATAAATAAAATAAACCTATCTGTTGTTTGACAAGGGAAAGAATGATTTCAACAAGGGAATAGTATATATGAACCACCATATTTAGAAGAATATACAAGAAGATTATATTTTCCATGAAAGTTAAGTGAGCATTTTTTTCTTTTTTGATCAATAATGACTCAGGATGTGAATCAGGTTCCTGAGGGGGCTCTGCGAACATCATTACAAGCATCAATCATCAATGACCACATGAAGCCCAGAACTGAGAGTTAATAGTGAAAGAAAAGAGATTTTTTTCCCTAAATATACCACTTTAAACTTGTATATTCCATGAGTTCTAAAAACAGTAATCTTTCAGATAAAATATTATATAGAAGTTGGGTGATCAGAGACTACCTTGGATCAAATCACTACAAGATTTAAATGACATCTAGTCCAGGCCCCATCTTACATAGGAATCATGACATCTCGTCATGTTTGCCTCTTTATAAAGACCCCAAATGATGGAGAGCTCATGAATTCACAATATAGCCCACAGATTTTTGTAAAGTTATATTAGAAAAGCTCATCTTCTTCTCTCTCTGTTTTAGAAAGTTCATCTTCTTAATGTAGACAAAGATGTTTCATCCTTTAAAAATTTCTATAAATTTACCTTAGTTTTGTCCTATCGAAGTTATCACAGGATAGTCAAAATTCCTTTTCTTATTTGATAGCTTTCCCATATTTAATGATAGGTTTCATGCCCTCACTTTACCAAGTTAAGTCTTACTATTGGATTTTCTGTAATTAGCTATAATACCAAATAATCTTCCTTTCTTTCTTCTTTGGACACATTCGTGCTCCTAGAGTTACAGTTTGCCAGGGTCCATCTCAAAATGCAGTGCTCAGAAAGAATACATTAAATTGTGGTCACCACGGCAAATTACACTAAGACAATCATCTTCATTAGGATACTATCATTAGTTCAATTTAACAACACATTAACTCTTGCTGCCACTTACCACTACAAACACCTAGCTTCTGCCAATAAAAGCATGGTCACTAATTGTGTGGTAAATTTCCTGAACTCAAAACCAGAACTTTACATTTGTAATTACTGCTGTAAAATAATATCATGACATTAAATAAGTTAACATGAATCTCTCTATATTTGAGCCTCAGGTATGTTACCTTGAAAAATACCAAGATACTCTATTTGCCTTCCTACCTAACTTATAAATCTTCGGTTCCATATAGTATTGAGCTATGTTGACTGCAAATCAATGTTTATGTTAGCTTATCTCAAGTCATCAGCTATTAATACTCAAGAATCGCCAATGAAAATGTTTTCTTGTATGGCAATTTACATTTAAGAAATTTTGCCTGAGACTTCTTTTTCACTTGTTTACTTTTTAAGCTGGTTTCATAGAGAAGAACATCTCCCTAAGAGTGTTTCTTGATAGTTGCTCATGCAGTAAGATTAAGTGGTTATTCAAAATTCAGACAACGGCCTGCTCAATTTTATCTTTGAGGCAGGACAAACATGAAAAATATCAACAAGAAGCCTTTCGTCTGATATGAATTTGCACATATACATACACACCGCACATGGAAGGTGCGTTTGAACAAAAGAACATATACAAATCACATGAGGAAAAAAGATACGCTACTTTATTCTAGCTAAAGTTGTCCTCTTTCCCAGAAACTTTTCTCACTCTTCCCTCCTTCAGGACCTATTTTCCCTCCAGCAAAAACAGAGTTAATTAGAGTTCTGCAAGATCCCCGTCTCCCTAAGTCCCCATCACAGCCTTCAAGTGACGCTCCTGTAAGCCAGGTTGGAGCTGAGGGAGCCTGAGCCAGTAACCAACTGGCTTTTCCATCCAGCTCCTCCTCAGAAACACACCCCTCAAATCGGAAGCCAAAAGAGAGTCCAACCACAGAGAACTTCCACTCAACAAGGGCAGCCCCTGAGGAGAGAACATTCCGGTAACCATTCCTCTCCTCCCGACCCCCAACACTAGAACCCGCTCCTAGTGCCGCGCCTTCTTCTCGAGCCTTCTCCCCGCCGGCCAACTCGGGGTGAGCACCCGGGTTAGTCAGTGCGCACGTGACGCGCGGTGCCCACATGACACGACCCAGGGCGGGGGAGGGGGACAGAGGAGCGAGGCAGGGAAAAAGTTAAGGAAGACCCGTCAAAGCGCCCAAAGCAATCTGTCCCTTCCCTTCTTCGTCAACTAATGGCTCAGGGAGAGATCCTTAGGGGATGGCTGCGGACCAAGGCGTCTCTGGTCCAACTCCTAAAAGGGGGGGCGTAGTTCTCCGCTCGCCCCGCCACCCTATGTTCCTCCCCTCCCTGCTGGTGATGCCGCTGCACCCTCAAGTTGTTCCTTCCTCCCCTTTTCTCCCTCCCTCTTTCCTTCCTTCCTCCCTGCCTTTTTTCCTTCCTTCCCTAAAAGCTCTTCATCCACTGCGGGCTAAGCCACTGACGCACATTCAATTTGCCCCAGGGAGCTCGCCCGCACCTCTGAGGTCACACAAGGCCAAACACCTTCCAAACTGGAGGGTATAACTGCGCAAAGTTGCACGCCACACCGCAACCTGCCCCTCCCTTCCATTTAGTACCCCCGTTCGGATCCCTGCAAAGCTCACTTGCCCTGCCGGTACTCTCTCGACCTCACCCACCGTCGCGCCACACACCCCCTTCCACACGCGAGCCCACCCTTCCATTGCTCTGCGCTTCGAGCGGTCCAGCCGCCTGGCAGGGCACCCAGCAAGCCGCTGCGCTCACCTTGTTTGACACACTTGAGTCGGAGGGGGTCCTTGCAGTGTTTGATCACGGCCAGCACGTCTCTGATGGTAAGCCCCGCCACGGGGGTCTCGTTCACCTCCAGCAGCAGCTCCTCCGACACCAACTTGCTGCCGCTCTCATAGGCCACCTTGCCGGGCTTCACCTCCCCCAGGTAGGGGAACTGTCCGTTCTCGGCGCCCCCCTTCAGTTCAAAGCCCAGCTGGCCCTCCGGGTTCCTGCCAATGACACTCTCATGGACTTTGCTAGTCCAGTGGCTTTTCTTTTTCAAGCTTTTGGACATGGCAGTGGGGTGAGTCGCCTCAGCTCCTGAGGGATTCCTTTGGGGTAGGGGAGTTGGTGGTGAGAGAATGAGGATGGAGGAACAAGGGGGCCAAGAGGTGAGAAGAGCAGACTTTGCCTTCCTCCCCCTTCTGTTCGGTGCTTTCCCTCTTCTTTGGATGGAGTGTGGATGATGAAGGGGGAGGATGAGAGGGACGGCTGGGCAGAGGTAGGAGAGCTTGGGTGAGGTTGTGCTGTCCCTTGAATGACACTCAAGGCTGTGGCCCCGCAGCAGAGGAGAGCTGTGGTGGCGGCGGCGGCAGCGGCGGCGGCAGCCGGAGCGAGCAGTAGCCGAGCTGGTGAGCGAGTGGGGTGGGGGTGGGGAAGGAGGGTAGGGATGCCGGGGGCCACTCCTGCGTGGTGCGAGTGGGAGCGCGCGCGCGCCTGGGTGTGTGTTGTTAGCTGATATCCATGGTAGCTGCAGTGGCAGCGGCAGGGTCCGTGTGCGTGTGTGTGAGTGTGTGTACTAGTTGTACTGTACTGGCAGGAGGGGAGGAGGCAAAGGAGGAGGGAGCAAGCTGGAGGGGGGGAGGAGGGCCGCGCGCGCGCGCCGGGTGGGGAGCCGCTTCGCCACTGTCTCCGCTCCCTCCCTCTGCAGCTTGACCCGGTAGTGAAGGCAGAGAGAGAGGCAGGCTGGGTCCGCCTGGCAGCCTACGAGAAGAGGCGGGAGCGGGAAAGGAGGGGAGCCGAGGCCCGGCGTGGGGAGGCCAGCAGGAAGGGCTTCGAGCCCGGTGCGGACCTTTTTTCAGTCTCCGAGCGGCCGCACGGCGCGCTGGGTTGCTGCGCAGTGAGGACACCCGGACTTCCTCGGGACTAGGGCTCGGCGGGAGCAGAAATAGCGGGACCTGGACTTGGCGGCGCGCCCCCGTGTCGGGGGCTTCGGCGGGAGCGCTGCGAGCCCCCAGGCGCGGGACCCTGCCGTGGGAAAGCCGAGCTGGTGGGACCCCGTGGCCTTGCGGGGGAGGCCTGGGCGCGAGGCGCCGGGTAGAGGCGGAGGAGTGCTCTCTTGTGAGAGGCTTTGTCTCTTCACGTTTTCAGTCAAACTCGTCGCAGAGTTCTCAGAATTCCCCCTCAGAGGAGCGGAAAGTTAGGGAAGTGCAGGCTGGTTACCCAGACAGCGAGGAAGCAGAGCATCACTTGGCGAGGTGCAGGTACAGCCCGCGCGTCGGGCGGGATGGGAGCTTAGCGGCGGGGCGGAGTAGTCTGGTGAAAGGCGAGGCCAGGGACGTAGAGGAAGGGGCTTCACTTTTCCTGGTTAGGAGGCGCGGAGCGGAAGGGGCCGTAGGGTGGGGCGGGAGAACGGTTGCCTTGAGCAGCCTCCTGGGGGAAATGGGCTGTTTTCCCCGGGAACTGCGGCGGAGACGGCTGGGGCACGTCTTCGCCCAGGAAAGCGTCAGACTCGGATTTGTACCTTAGGAAGGAACTTTAACATGTCCTGGCCCGACCACTTCGTGCTCCAGAGAAGGAAAAGAAGGCTCTCGGAGCGAGCTTGAACACCGCGGCAGAACCCGGGCTGGAACTCAGCTAGCAGGCCCACCACCAGGCTCCTTTCCCTTGACCAAGTTTGCAGCCAGGAGGAGAGGTGAGGACAGGGGCGCCAAGTTGCAGGAGGGCTGCTGATTTTCACTCAAACGCTGATTTTGTGTAAGCTGTTAGGAGTGACTTTTAAAATTCCTGTAACTGGTAAATGAATTTCATTTGCTTTTTTTCAAAATGATACGTTTGAGAAAAAAAAGTCGCACACCCACTCATCTCTTTAAAGCAAAGCTTGAAAAGCACTGAGAAGTTAAGATTTTCGATGTCTGAGATGAAGAGAGTGTGGGAGGCAAGTTCAGTTAGAAACGGGTAGCCCACCCAAACAGAAAGACCAGATTTGAATTCAGGCTCTGCTGCTTACCAAGAGTGTGCTCTTGAGTTAATTGCTTGACCTTTCTGAGCCTCAGTGTCCTTATTTGTTCTATGGGGTTAAAAGTACCAACTTGATAGGACTGTGATGAGGGTGAATCAGGTAATGCACACAAAGTGCTTGCCTGGCACAGGTGGGTAGGCGCTCAAAATAGTAATTTCCTTCCTATTTTCTTCTCAAGTATAACTCAGTATTTGGGGAAGTGGGGGATCAAATTTAGTCAGAACTGGAAGAAATCTTAAACATGAATTATTTAAACATGTGTCTTTTTTTCCCTTGAGAAGATGGATCCCCAGTGAGTTGGTTCACGCTGATGAGGATTATTGAGTGAACCAGGGGCAGTGTCAGGATCTGAAACCAGAGCTGAAGGCAATGCCCAGGAAGGGGCAAGACTTTTTGGAACATAGCTCAAATCACCCAAACAAGTTGGGTTTTAGTATTATGAGATACAGACCTACATGGAAATTAAAAATAAGAACTGAATATGTATTTTCAAACACCAATTACTAACATGTATGGGTAAATACTAATATTTATCAATTTCTAACCACGTGCCCGATGATGTACTATAGGCTTTACATTTGTTTCTCCCAACATCTTAATAAAGTAGGTATTATTATCATCCCCTTTTACAGATAAGGAGACTGAGGCATACAGAGATTAACTTTTGCAAGGCTGCAGATTTAATCAGTGCTGAAGCTAATATTCAGACCCAAGTGTTTTGGCTTCGGACCTGGTCTCATTCACTGCATTGTACTCTCTTCACGTACTTAACCATGTGTCATACCTATGATCAGTACATAATGTCCCCAGAGGTTGGGTCTGCATTTTATTGTAGGGGTGATGAGGGAAAAAAAAAAAATGGAGTAGGAGTTTGACATAAAAGCATTTCTCCCTCAAGAACTCAGAAGAGTCACTGAGATCTGTGACAACAGTTTAGTGCTTCTCAGCTCCTTATTCATCTTCTTCGCCCTGAATTGTGATATTTAGAGCTGGAACCTGTAAACATTGCTTTGTTCTCAGTTGATCCAATGTTAGGACTTGTCAGTAGAAGGTGCTGGAGGGACACTGCATAAAACTTCTTGGTACCAGTGTTTTTCTTCTTGCTGGTATGGTGTGCTCAGTGAGTGGCTTTCTGGCCAGTGATGTGCAAGAGACAAGTGTTTGACTACCCTTCAGTAACTTTGGCTGGTTCCCTAGTGTGTGGTTTACCAGTAAGCCTTACTGGCATCCCAGTGGGTGGATTCCTAGCAAGTTTCACTGGCATCCCAGCTGGGTGACCAGCCCAATCTGTGACACCTCGGCGAATTTCATTTGCCATCTCTTGAGCCACAGCCACATTATCTCCAATAGGGTCTGTCTCCCTGGCTTAGTGGCATAGAGGACAGGGATGGGGAGAATGGTTCTTCCAATTTATTCCCTAAGTTATTGGGTACTTTCCCACAGCTTCGGAAGTACTGGCTGCTCCCTAAACCACTACTGTATTTGTTAGTGATCTCCTCTCTTGGTAGTCACTCCCCTTTTACTAGTTAATAATTCTGATACTCTGTGTCAGTTATTCTGTTATTTCTGGCTCCTGCCTAGATCTTGATTGCTGTAGGCATAAAGCTATCATGTAGAACCATCTGCGGACTTAGAATTTGGGATCCTGTCTCTAGCTATTCAACTTGGACTAAGTCACTTAACCTCTCAGAACTTGTTCCCTCATTTGTAAAAAGAAAGTGATAATATATATGACAAGGTTGTGTTAGCATCATGTAAAATTTGAATGCAATTTAAATGCATGAAAAAAATTTACGTGTATTCTGAGGACTTGTTAGGTTGTTTCCTGGGAGTGAAAAAACAGCATTTTCTGTCAGATATATTGTCATCAAATTAATATATTATTGGTTGGTTAGATGACTTTGCTAACTTTTCAGAAATGAAAGCACATAATTGTGAGTCCCAAGTTGTTCAAGTTTCCAGTGCTATGAAAAACATGACTGAAATTACAATCATTTTAAAATGCTAGATTCAGACTAATTTGATTACTTTCTATTCTGGTATCCTTCACATTTGCTTCATTTCTTCTTGTCTCCTTTACCTTTCTGGGTTTGATGCCTGTGTCAAGAAAGAATTATTTCATTGATGAGCACTCTGTGCAGAATATGGCACTAGATTTTGCATGCTATTAAAAAATAGTTTAGGAATCTTAAAAACTGAAAAAAGAAAAGCGTTCTTATCACCTTGCACATTCTCTGGTACAGTGTAAATGCTCAGCAGAATTCTACCTAATGACAGATTTGTCCAAAGTGAGAGTGTATAGAATTTCATTGTATGATTATCACCTTATTATGAATTTTTATCTTTAGTACTAAATAATTATCGCTTTACACTCACACTGATTTCTTAAGGCAATGGAATGCAGAAGAGCACATATTGATGAAGAAAAGACAGAATATGCTTAGCAATGAGGCTGAGGTTAAGAAAAGAAGTCAGATTCTTCAAGAGCTTGGGACAGGGTCTGAGAGGTGATATTGGTGATGATAGTGGCAGTGGAGGATAAACTTGACCCACTCCATAGTGTGTCTGTGGCCATTCCTATCATTAAACCTCCTTTCACTTCTGCTTCATTATTCACACACAAAAATGCTAATCCATATTTATAAGGTAGATTTATTTAGCATAATACTGGGATTCTCAGACTTTTCTATCAAATTATCTCCAACAATGATATACTCACCCACCCCCAGCCAAGAATAATCTTATTTTTTAAGAGTAATCGTATTTGAAGTCTCCAGTTCTTATCTAAAAATTCATATGAGTTTTCTACTCTGTAGTTAGTTCATATTTATATGGATATAAAATGTGATTTTTCTCCCAAACGTTGCCTAAAAGATGTTCCAGGAGGATTTTCTATGTTTATCTGCCAGTTTCTTAGCCCAGCTTGGTGATTCCATGGGTATCTACAGCTTAAGTGCAGTGACTAGATAGATATACAAGCCCAAGTCCCAGGGAGAGAATATGGGCTACAGAGATAGATGTGGGGACACTTTGAAACCTTGGCTCTTCAGCCTTACCCAGCACTATACTGAATGTGAGAAGAGAAAAACACTGCATTTTGCAAAATCTCTTAGTAGGCAGAGAAGATAGGAAAGATCAATGAAAAAGATTGTATTGCAAGGAGAGGATTGAATGTTGAGAAATCAAGTTTCTTGAAGTTAGTGAGGGGAAAGTTTAGGGGCTGAGATGCCTCCATATACTTGCACAGAATTGCCTATTTCATTTGGTATCTTATCAAATCACATTATAGTGCTATTTCTCTTTAACTGAAAACCTCAAATATTTTGAAGACTATAAGTTTTAGATTTATATCAATTGAATGTACATGGGCGGGCCAGAACTGTTTCATTTTAGTCTAAAATTAATGTTCATGATTGTGTTTCTGCATTTGGTAGAACCATCTTATGTTTTAGTATTGGTTATAATATTGGGATGGAATATATGGTCCAAAGTCTCCACAACTCGGGAACTTCCTCTCAAATGGCACTGTCATTCAGTCACCTAGCCCTGTGTAAAAGATCTGGGGACAGGCAAAATGTGACTACTTAAGTCTACGAGGGTATTAGGTCATTTTAGTTGGCAGAAAGTTCTGAATGATGTGACTTTGGTCCTTCTGCACCTTTTCGTGTGAAGTTCCTGAACCATACAGGATACACGAAGGCAGGGAAGAGAACTGCAAAAACATTTTAATAATTTTTTCACCTTAACTACAGAGTTCACAATGTGTGGAGCAATTTGACCAGCTCAATAAAAGAAAGCATGAAAATGTTTTTTTGTTGTTCTGTGACTTTAAAGTCATTGCAATATTTTATATAAAGGATAATGGGTATGTTAGTAAGAAATCTTGATACTTTTGCTACCTATTCAGCATACGCACAAAACACAACAGGCTAATGTTATATTTGGATCTGGAATGTTACTTTTTTATGCAGTGCTGTGCAGGTATACTTAAATATCAATATCTGAATTTATCTTTCTTTTTGCTTTTTTGCTTTTTACTTATTCTGTACCTGTCAGTCTTTTATCAGCTCACATTTTACTAAACTCAAAAAGTTATTTTCATAGCTTTTATACTTTTAGGGCCTTTATACCAGATTTTTTTAAACACGTCAGAAATTCAGGTACTTCAGTTTCATGCCATTAAGTGCAATGTGTGCCCCCCTTTTTCTTATTTGAGTGAGTAGTTCAATTGCTGTCACTTTCTACTTTGTGATTCTAAATCTTTTAAAACCATCTTGCCATTTTTTTCATGCATTCATCCTTACAGAAAACTCTATCTATAAAACACTTATTTTTTTAACTGCTTCTTTTTTTTCATATTATTATTCCTGCTCTTTTCCAAATGGACATATCAATTTATTCTTTTTTTCCCTATAGATCTCTGTAGATATGTCTTCAGTTTCCCATCAATTCCCATCATAAATTTTAAAATAAACTTAAAATATCCTGCATATATTTTTAATATGATGTCTACTGTCCAAGTTCTAATCTGGCCTATTTTTTTTATCATTTTTGTTGTTAATTTAAAATAACAGCAGTTTCCATTGCAAGGAATAGCCATAAAGGGATAGTATTATTATGAACTCAGTTTTGTCAGTAGTGAACAATCTCTAGGTCTAAAGAAAGTGATGGAAATAAAGTCAACAGATTCTATTTTGAAATAGTAAGGAACAGTCACATGTGTTTTCTAGTCCTTGGAAAAGTATATTTCAAAAAATTCAAAGAAAACTTCATCATGTTTCCTCAGCCAGATTGCTGAGAAGAAAAAATGCTGATGAACAATTGGAGGCAATGAGAATGTAATTCTAATCATACTAATTCTAGTAATTTTGAAGCCTCTCCAAACGCTGCTCTGTGTGGCGTAGTGTGCTTTTAACCATTTTGAATGTCATGTATGTTTTTCAGAATATGATGAATACTAGTGATCTTAACCTGTCCTTCTACCCTACCACAGATGCATATATACATATATCTTCCAAATATTATATATCATTTCATGTAATTTATAGATTCACTGAAGCCCAATCATTTGCTTGAATATGGAATTCTTTGAAAGTCCAGCCTAAATAAATCTCTTCTGTAGTTTTTTATTTATATATAATCAGCTGAAAATAATGTTATCTACTGAATTCCTATTAAATGCCACCTGATCCTTTTCATGACATTTCTTTCTGCCTTCTGTTACATTAGATTTATCTCAGCTTCAACTCTAAGCTATAACTTCTTTGAAAGCATAGCTTATGTTTGTATCCCTGACAGAGGTTCAATGAATAAAGGAGAATACAATACTAGGAGAAAAAAGAAACAGGTAACTACAATGAATATATATTACTTACTATGAAAATGTTATCTATAATATTAAGCAAAGAATCAACTGATGCTAGTTAAGTAAACCCAGAATTTAAAAGTGTATTTGAAAAGATCAAGAACAGCAAGAAGTTGAGGAAGCTGTTATTGTTTTGAGATAGTTGTCTCCCATTTTGGCTACTGAGAATATTTTTAAAAGTAAAAGAGGGAGTTTAAATTTCTTTAAGGGAAAATTGTAGTTTAAGATGGGTCATAGGATAATTGGAAATCATTTAATTCTCTTAGACCATCTTAATCTTCCAACTTACCTCAGTTAAATTGTAGGGCAATAAAAGAGTTCAGAGGTTTGGCAAGCCATTGTCTGTAATCTCTGAAAAAAGTGGACATTGGGGGAGTCAGGAGAAGATGGATAAAAAGCAAAGGCATCCTGTGCTTCCCAAGAGAAGAATGTACTCCACAAATAATGGACCACAAAAATTAGGACATTAGGAGAAAGAAGTAATAACATGAAGCTAGCATAGCTTCATAAAGAAAGCAAAGCACATTTTTGTTTATAAAGCGTGAGTTTGTTGTGGATCCATGTTAGCTAAATCATAAAGCATTAATGTCATCACCTCTTTTCTAATATCAGCAATGAATACCCAGAGGCCTGGTCTCCATCATCAATGTAATATCTTCAAGTGATTTCAGTTTGTAAATGCTCTACATTCTCCACATCTAACTTTACCAGGACTGCACATAATAGGCCTATTACTTACCTCTTATAAGCGCTCTCCAATATCTCATGCTCCTTTGACCAGTTCCCATTGTTGCCTCATGTTGATTTTGTGGGATCACTCCTGCTCCTTTCAAAACATCTAAGCCTTTTCTTGAGTAATTCACTGACCCTAAAGTTGTCAGATATTTTAAGACCACTTTCACAATTTTAATATTGTAAATGTATAATGCAAATTTAATCAATATGTTTAATGCAAAATATACTTTGTGTCCATAAAACTATACTATGAAAAAGTAAATATAAAAAAGCATACATTTAAAATTTTTACACAAATGTTTAATGAATTTCAGACTGTGTTATTTAAAGACAATTACGAATATTTTACCTACAGTTAATATGGTGATATTGGTCAATTAGTAGTAATATATGGTCTGGATTTAAATGAATTCCATCTAGTTTTGAGTATTAATGGAAGAATTTGCATATACTAAAGACTTTTAGAGTATAATGACTGCTATTTCAATAAGATTTCAAAATTTTGAGAACATATTTTTATTACAATATAATTATGCTTCCTACTTTAGGCCATTTTTAAATTTTTATTTCTGTTGTCAACAGTATCTTGATAGGGGAACTAGAAATACGGAAGTAATTATTTCATTTAGTAGCAAGCGTTTTGGGGTTTTTTTCTAAATCAAAATCAAAGAGGTAAGTGGTCCTAGGCACTTGGTAACTTGATTGGGTGACTTTAAGAGTTCAGGGACTCACTCAGATGTCTTGCAGACCACAGGAAGAATAAACATTTCATTTTCCTCTTAAAGGCCCCGAAATATTTTAAAGGATATCAGTTTATATATAAACATTCCCTGAAGCCCCTACTTTAGCAGGAAGCTAAATAAAAGAAGTTTAAGTTTTCCCAATACAAATGGAGATTTACTTCCTAGCCCTATTCTCTGGAGACAAATATAAGTCTCTCCTCAAGGGTAGGAAGATTTGCATATGATTCTAAGGGCTAGGAACACCTTTTCTGCTCTCCAAAATGTTTCAGCATGTTTTGTCATATTACTTGATGATTTTGCGTTAGAGATTTATCCTTTCGGAGATAATAAAATGCAAACATCTCTGAAAGGATTTCTTCTGCTTTAGTCATTCATATGGCTACTAGTGAACAAAATGTGTTTATATGTTACAGGATAAAAGGAAAATTGCCAGCCAACAAATCCCTAGAGTCAGTACTACATTATATGTTGCTTAGCAATTTCCACGATTTTCTCAGTCTAGTTTACAAATAAAGACATTAGAAATCAAGGGCAGGTGGATATGTTATATGAAGTTGTGAAATTGGTATTTACTCTGTGTTTCTAAGCTCTCTATGTTGACTTTAAAACAAAGGAAATGGCAGGTTAATAGGTGGTGTGATAGGGTGGCGTTAAATTTAGTTGGATAGCATAGAAAGGTATTTCCTAGGAGATCATTTTTATTTATTTTTTGGTTTCTTAAAGACTTATTTATTTAATTTGAGAGAGAAAGAGAGAAGTGCGGGAAGGGGCAGAAGGAGAGAATTGCAAGCAGACTTCCCTTTGAGCGCAGAGCAATCTCATGACCCTGAGATCTTGACCAAAGCTGAAATCAAGAATCAGACACTTAACCAACTTAACCTACTGAGCCATGCAGGCACCCCTCCTAGGAGATACATTTAGTCCAGGACTTGGATGAGGTATAACATCCAGTTGTGAAAAAATCTGTGGGAAGGAATTTTCAGACGGAGAAAAAAGAAGTATCTAGGACCTGAAGTAGTAAGGAACATGACATGTCAGAGCCTAGGTAATTTTCATTTATATTATTGTATGCATTTGATTTTACTACCCCTTAGGTTAGTCTTTGTAAGGTCTTCCATAAATTGGACCCTGCTTGAAGTTTAATTCTCCCCTGATCCTTTCTCACCAAGCTCCATGCTAGTTGGTGCCTCTGTGACTTTGTATAAACTGTTTCTTCTGTTTAATAGCCTCTCATTCATTTGTTCTTGGCTGATAAACTGATTCACCTCTTAAACTGCGACTCAAGCATTCCCTCTTTTAGGAAGCTTTCTCTTATTCTCTCCTGCCCACCATCCATAGAGTTACTCAAGTAACTTGACTTGTGCACTTGAGACCTGGCTTTGCATTTATTGACTTACAGGTCTACTTTTATCACTAGTGAGTTTCTTTAAGACAGAGACATTGTTACAATTCATTGCCTAGTATGTATGGTCCACCATAGTAGTGCTGCTATATAGTACATAATCCTGGTAGTGTATAGTGACATTCAATAAATCATTGTTAAATAAATCAATGGGATATCTTCTTGGTGTTATAACTTAACTAATGTAACATTTGTCTTCAGAACAGTTTCCATGACGTATTTATTCTAGTTAACAGCCATAAACTAACTCTTCACTGTAGCTATTATTCTGTAGCCACTAGGATGTTTATCATTATTTCATTACAAAACAAAAAAAAATGTTAAATTAAATATAATCATTTATGTTTAATGCAAACTACACTCATGGAAATATTCTGAAAAGATTAATTTCCGACACGCAGTTTTTCAATTCAGTTTTTTGTTTAGCATATTTATAATAGATTTTCAGCCTACTTTTAAATATGTTGGCATTGAGAACTGGGTAATATTTAATGAAAATCATGATTTAATAGCATGTTTTATGTGGCTTGTTTGTTTCTTTTTAATTTAGAGTAGTAGAGTTATATTTGAGATCTTCATTGCATTTTATTCACCAGAACTCAATGTTCTTTCTTAACTTGGAACCTAAGGGCTTTTCCAATTCCTAAGTGCCTGGCAGAAGTAGAATAGCTGGATGAGAACCTGGGAAGAGAAATTATGGGAGATGTGGCAAGAAAGGTGGGAGGAGGATATGGACATTTTGGCAGTACCAAACCTTAAGAGATGACAGAGATACAGCATTAAAGTAACCATGCAGAATTGGAGATACATACTTGGAGCTTTCCCTGCCCCAGGAAGTTTCCAGTATACTAACACTTGTTCAGTGTCTAAAGAGGTGTCTAAGTGATTGGCATATGTTCTAGGCTTTATCCTAGTAAGGAAGAGGATTCCACCCTGTAGGTTCTCCTTGAAGTCCTTGGGGATACAAGTGAATGATACAAATCTACTGAATGAACTAAGCTAATGAATAAATGAATAAGCCTTTAATATCAGTCCCCTTATTTATTTGTCTTTAAAGTTTATATCAATATGTACTCCCAGATTCTTATTTCGTCTAATGGGATAGAATCTACTACTAATATTTTTCGTTTTGACACTCAAATTATTTACTTTGCCCTGTAGGAACTCCTTCAAGATGGTTTACTTATCTTTTGACATGTGCTTTTGATTATTTGAACACTTTTTTGCTTTTTTATATAACAAAATATTCCAATTTTATCTTGCTCTTTCTCTTCCTCAGCTCTGGAATTTGCGTTCCCCTCCCCCAAGGAACCCCGTTCCTTTTAGTGGAGGATCATATTTAGAAACCAAGATATATTTTGGCTTATTTATTGCTATTGGTGGACCATTATTTCTAAGCCCTTTCAGTGGACAGAGTTAGGAAATGTATTTAGAGATATTTCAAGTGTATTTATATGTAATATATTAACTATACTGATATATATGAAAAATAATTTCATACTGATACTTCCAATTAACATCACAAGTCCCTTTACTTTCCATAAGAAGAGATAACTCAAATCACTGACTTATTATGAACAAAACACTAGCATTTTGGATTTTTGTTTCTGTTTTGTTTTTTAAGATTTTATTTATTTGAGATCAAGAGAGCATGAGTCGGGGGGGGGGAAGGGCAGAGGCAGAGGGAGAGGGAGTAGCAGACTCCCCGCTGAGCCAGGAGCCTGATGTGGGTCTCAGTCCCAGGACCCCAGGATCATGACCTGAGCAGAAGGCAGACACTTAACCACCTGAGCCACCCGGGTGCCCCAAAACACTTAACAGTTTTGAAGGGACAGTATTTGTTACTTATATAAAGTGGGCCTAGAAAGTAATAATCTTGATCTCATACAAAGCTCACTGAAATAGGTTTCATGAATAAACATAATGTATATTAGAATCTTAGATATCAGAGGGAGGCATTATCTAGAATGTGATATAGATGTTATACAGTAGACTCTTGCAGTGTTGTTCTGGATCTGTGTTGGAATAGAAAATAAGATCAGGGGCAAAATCTTATTTTCAAATCTTTTGATTTGAATATTTTCAAATATTTTCAAATTTCAAAATCTTATTTTCAAAATCTTATTTTCTTATTTAAATCCTTCACAACATTCTTAACCACGTGGAGAAAGCATATTAAGCATACATTACACCCAAATCTTGAAATGAATGCATATTTATGAGAGGAGTATAAACGAACAAGGAAATATTACAGTGACACTGACATAGTGACACTACCTACATGGGGAAAATACTAGTGTTTTCTCTTTGGATAACTACAGTGGCAACAGATACTAACCATTCCACTTAGCAATAGCTTGACTATTATTTGACTACCAACACAAATAACTTGTTGAGAGATGAAGAGGAGAAGTTGTGAACATCTAAACACTGAGGATTTGCATCATAAAGCCCTAGGACTACTATTCTAGTTCTAACAATTCTCTTCCCAGCGTGTCTTGGAGAATTTTTTATCCAGTGGTCTGTGTGTCCCCTACTAGGTTGAAAACCAGAGCTTCTCTACTTGTTTTACTAATCCCAAAAATTAATTCAATAGAAAACCATGCTTATTTTTACTAGTTCCTTTGCTTTATCTAGAAAAATAAAGTGTGAAAAATAGTTTGAGAGTTTAAAATTTGTTTTATGTACTAAGTAAAACAAAGATTCCCATTTTAACACTGCATCATATATGCACTTGCTAAATATTGCATTGTAATAATTTAATGACCTGAAGATAATGTAAATATACATATATATATTCATGTAATATGTGCTCTTTTTACCTTTGAAATCATTTTTTAAAAGAGAATACCTGAGGGGCACCTAGGTAGCTCATTCAGTTAAGTGTCTGACTCTTGATCTCAGCTCAGGTCTTGATCTCAGGGTCAATGAGTTCAAGCCCCACATTGGTCTCCATGTGCATCAGGAAGCCTATTTAAAAAAAAAAAAAAAAGTGAAGACCTAAAGAAGCCACCACTGTAATTTAAAAAATCTTTTTTTGACCAGTGTTAGAAGGCAAAGTTAATTAACAATGGATAAGGAGTTATTATGTGATCTATATCATATGTTTTGCATTTTATTTAATTATCAAAACAATATTTTGCTAGAGCTGTTATCCCCATTTTGTGGAAGAAGAAACTGAGATTACATACTTTATTGAACTTGGTCAACTTCTTGCAACTAATACATTATGGATCTAGTACTTAAAGCCACATATATTTGGGGAGCCTACGTGGCTCAGTTGGTTAAGCGGCTACCTTCAGCTCAGGTCATGATCTCAGGGTCCTGGGATTGAGCCCCACATCGGGCTCCCTGCTCAGTGGAGAGCCTGCTTCTCTCTCTCTCTCTGCCTGCCTCTCTGCCTACTTGTGCTATCTCTCTGTCAAACAAATAAATAAAATAAAATTTTTATAAAGCCGCGTATGTTTGACTGTAGACCCTGTACTCTCTTGAGTGCATCATGTAAAGCTTAGAACTGTCCCTGGCCAAAAACAACTTTTGTTAAATTGATTCTTTGCTTCTTGATCTGTAAAGGAAGTATGTTGACCTATCTTAGTGATCTCCATGTTTTTAATAAGCAATAAATAATGTTCACTACACTTAATAGTTTTTTTCTAGTCTATATTCGTTATTGCAAAACAATTCTGACTCAGTGACGCTTTGAACTTAATTTCAATTTTATTAATTAAAACACATCTGTAAACATATGAAAAGTGCCAATACTTTTGACAATAGAATAGAGAGCTTTGTTTTGAAAAGTAATTTATAACTGAAAATTGACCATAGTTAAATTTGAACACGGGGGCCACACGTATGGGGTAAAAGTTGGCCTGGAGTCATTTTTTTTTCTCTCTTTTTTAAGACAGTTGTAGCCATTAAACTTCTTTGTTGAAGTATAATTAATATACAGTGTTCTATTCATTTCAGGTACTATATAATGATTCAGCAATTCTGTACATTGCTCAGTTCTTATCATCTTAAGTGTACTCTTAATCACCCTTATCTATTTCACCTATCCCCCATCCACCTCTCCTCTAGTAAGCACCAGTTTGTTCTTGTTATTTAAGAGTTTGATTTTTTATTTACTTGTTTGTGATTCAACAATTCTACACATAGTGCTCATCACAAAAAATGTACTCAATCCCCTTTATCTATTTCACCCATCCCCCAACCCACCTCTGGTAACCACCACTTTTTCCCTATATTTAAGAGTCTGGCTTTTTTTTTTCCCCCCCTGCAGTGGGGTGGGAGGTGGGGGGTGGGGAGAGAGTTCCTCTTTTCTTTGTTCATTTGTTTTGTTTCTTAAATTCCACATATAAGTGAAATCATATGGTATTTGTATTCCTCTATTGATATATTTCACTCAGCATTATATCCTCTAGGTCCATCTACTTTGTTGCACATGGCAAGATCTCTCTTATTTTTATGACTGAGTGATATTCCATTGTATATACACCACCACATTTTCTTTATCCATTCATGTATGAATGGACACTTGGGTTGCTTCCATATCTTGGCTGTTGTAAATAATGCTGCAATAAACATAAGAGTACCCGGAGTCATCTTAAATGAGCTTTACCCAAAAGGACTGCCTAATAAGTAATAGGATCCCAAAAGAGAATCTATGAAGAGATGGACCTGCTGAGAACCAAATCATAGTGAATCGTAGGTGAGAGATGCCTACCATTGAATGGAGACAGAAGTAAATGGTCTGAGGAATCCTGCAAGGAGCTGAAACACTCTGCGAGGGAAAAAAACCAAGAGTCACATTTGACACCTGTCAAACAAGACAGCAATGATGGCAGCTCACAAAAGTACCAGCAGGCAGTAGCTTTCCTGTGCCCTTGCCTCTCTATCCACCATCTTGAACCCTAGTGTGACCACAAACAGTTCAAGTTAGCAATTGAGGAGAGAAAGAAAGACAAGTTCGGAAAATAGAGGAATAGCTATCCAAGCCGTACTGTATACTGCAGGCCTGCCTTCTGTTGCATGGCTGATTAGGTGAGTGCAGAAGCTTTAATTTTAAATGAAGCTTGTAGTTTTTATTATACTCTGGCTGTACCTATCACTTTCAGAATTGAAATAGTTTAAGTAACTAAAGTACCAGGAGGATTTTTATTATTTAAGACAGCTATGGGACACCAACCAAGATTTTATCCAGGGGAAGGAGAAGAATTACCCTATGGAGCACACTTTAATGGACATTATGAGAGAAAAAGTTACATAATGATTTCATTTGGCAATTCTGTTCCTTCAGAATATCATCATAGATTTATATGTCCAAATATCATATATCAAAAAATACACATTTATCTTTATATGTGCATGTATCAGAGCACATTGCCTTTTGTAGATTTTCTTGTTTTTTTAAAAATTCTTACTTGATTATTCTCTTAATTGCATTTGTATTCTTTCTAAACTTTTTAGCTATAAGCAAAGAAGGGTCAAGTTTTTATATGCAAGATTCTATGTTTTCTTTATAATTGGAGAAAATCATATTTTATCTAAACACCATGTGCACATGATCTATGATACCCTATCATATTTGCATGTGAATGTTTATGAAGTACAAATCATCTCAAATCATAGGATCAGAATTAGATTTGAAAAAATGTATTCAATAAGATGTGTAAGATGAGATAGAATTAATTCTAATTGAATTCACAGAGGATTTGAAATTAGATGTAAATCTGTAGTATCGTATTACATTAAATATAAATTAGTATTTGATTTGCATTCAGAAAAATGTACTATGTTCACTTCTGAGAACCATTTAGACAGAACATGAGAACAGATATTCTATCTTTATTTTCTCTTCTCCCTTTGCCACTTAAATGTTATTGGAAAATCTGTCCAACCTGATTACCAATATTAAAGACTGGTTTTGAGAAATCTGGTGAAACTAAGATTCACATTTTAGTCAGAGATAGAATACAGTAAGAAGTACTTTTACAAGTGTCAAAAGTTTCTTAAGAAGTAACAGTTTTAATACCTTAAAAGCTAATCAAACAAATACTGAATTTTAGATATTAAGGCTAGGAAAGATATATAAAACACAAGAATTTCTTGAATAAATGTTCCACATTTAGCTTAAAGAACTCATTTAGGACTTAGTGTCCCACTGTCAGTATGTGGACATTTACAGAAATGTTATTTGAAACTGATATTGGTAATTAACTTAGAAAATCTTTAGAATTTGGATTTAGGTCCTATGATTCAGAATTTAGATGTTGTCCAAAGGAGATTTCTATTGGACCCTAAAACCACCATTTAATGAGGTGTATTAAAAAAATAAAATTCTAGTTATAAAAGTCTATTAATGTCCTATATGACTTTATTCTTACTACTATGATGTAGGTAATAAAGTTTATAAAACATGTATTTATTATTATTTCATTATTAACCATGGCTATTCATAAAGAAATAAAACCCCAAAATACAGCAAAAATGAATAGTTATTAATATTTAGTATTACTCTGAAAATTGAAACTGCTTAACAATACTGGTTGTGATTATATAGCATTCTGAATTCAGTGAATCCTTTGACAGTCCTAATTTCCTGCCTAAGAGCTATTCTCCACTTCTCCCTTACTGACAGGACCCCTTTTTGTTCAGGTTGGCAGTGTTCCCAGATAAAATACTCACCTCAGACTCTGTTTCAGCCTAGGGTAGCAATGTAATAAAAGTGTAGGCAATGAGACACAAGTATATTTCTGCTAAGAGACTTCTGGCATTATTTTTGTTTTTCTAATACAAAAACTCTTTTTGTCCCATTCTCTCTCCAGCCTACAGCACAACTGAAGAGGCAGAAGCCATCTTGCCTCTATGATTAGACAAGCATGAAGATAAAAGCTTCCCTGTGAGGATAATGGAACAAAGTGATAGAAGGGGCCTAGACTCCCTTCCTTCAGACTTCTTGTTATGTGAGGAAAATAAAATGCTATTACAAGTTTAAGCCAGAGATGGGCTTCAGTTTCTTGCATATCAATACATCAGAGTTCATATAATATCCATTATTTGGCAAAAGTATCTATTTTAAAGGATTAATCTGAGGGACTAACAGATGCCTAACTACAATTAAATCTCAGAAAAATTATAGTTTTTTACCCCATTGTGTTTTTGAAATTGATCTCTCACAGTTATCAAACTACTAAATACATTTGAACATTGTTATTCATTGTTACAGCGAATCCTATTATTTTCTAAGTGTATTATTGTGTGTGTGCCCCCATGCATGTATGTGTGTGTATACATATACTCAAGGAGCCTGAAGGAACCATGATTTTATGGGGGCACTCAATGCCCATACTCATATCTCTATTTTTTTTTTTTTTAAGATTTTATTTATTTTTTGAGTGGGGGAAGAGGCAGATGCAGAGGAGAGAGAGAATCTCAAGCAGATTCCGTACTGAGGATGGAGCCCCACATGGGGCTTGATCTCATGACCCTGAGATCATGACCTGAGCTGAAAACAAGAGTTGGACACTTAACCGACTGAGCCACCCAGATGCCCCTAACTCATTCTTGAAACTTCTCCATTTAATATCCCTTAAGGAATAAATCCTAATGAATCCCATTAAAAATGATTTAATGATTTATCCGTCTTCTATCAACTTATCCTTGGAGGCTTCTGGGGTGTGTGTGTATATGTTGACCCATTTACTTTCTTGAATGCATACCTACTTTCTTGAGGGTTTTTATCATAAATGGATGCTGAGTTTTGTCAAATGCTTTTTCTATATTGAGAAAACCATGGGATTTTAATCATTTCGTTGATGTGGTGTATCACACTGATTGATTTGTGGATGTTGAACCATCTTTACATCCCTGGAATAAATCCCACTCAGTATGGCATTTGATCCTTTTAATGTATTGTTGGATTCAGTTTGCTAATATTTCACTGAGGATTTTTGTATCTATATTCATCAGTGATACTCGCCTGTAATTTTTTTTGTGTATGGTATCCTTGTCTGGTTTTGGTATCAGGGTAATGCTGGCTTCATGAAATGAGTTTGGAAACGTTCCCTCCTCTTCGATTTTTTTTTTTTTTTTGGAAGAGTTTAAGAAAGATTGGTATTAATTCTTCTTTAAGTCTTCAGTAAGGGAAAAAAAAAAGTCTACCATAGAATTCACCAGTGAAGTCATCTGGAATGGACTTGTGTTTGTTGGGAGGTTTTTGACAACTGATTCAGTCAATCTCTTTAAAAATTATGCTGATGTTCAGATATTTTATTTCTTCATTATTCAGTCTAGGTAGGCTGCATATTTCTAGGAATTTATCCATATCTTATACGTTGTTCAAATTGTTGGATTATAACTATTCATACTACTCTCTTTGATCCTGTGTATTTCGGTGGTATCTGTTTTAACATCTCATCTTTCATTTCTGATTTTAGTTATTCGAGGCCTCTTTTTTTTTCTTGGTGAATCCAGCTAAAGTTTTTTCAATTTTTTTTTTTTTTAAAGAAACACCTTTTAGTTTCGTTTATCTATTCTATTGTCTGTTTAGTCTCTATTTCATTTATTTCTGCTTTAACTTTGTTATTTCCTTCCTTCTAACTCTGGCCTTAGTTTGTTCTTCTTTTTCTAGTTTCTTGAGGTATAAAGTTAGGTTGTTTGAGATTTTTCCTTTTAATGTAGGTGTTTATTGCTATGAACTTGCTCCCATTTACTTTGACTGATGGTAAGATATCCTATCAAAGAGACATTTCTTTATAGAGCCAAGTCTTTTTATCTGACTCAGACTTCTCTGTCACTTAGCCACACTGAGTATTGACAACAATTATAAAGGATTCTGTATCCAGTTCCTATAGGGTAGGGTGGAGGGGTTGTCCACACCAACAAGCAATTTTGGGTTATCCACTAGGTATTCTACAACTCAACTCAGTTCTGCCACTATTTACTCAGAGGCAGCATCAGATTCCACAGTTTAAAAGTTTAGTTTCACAAGACTGCCCAGCCCTCCTTCAGATGCCAGTCAGCTACAGATAAGGTTCCAGTGACCCTTCCTCAGATTCAAACGATTTGTGGGGAAGCTCACAGAACTCAAGCAAATAGTTTACATAGTAGATTACCATTTATTAAGAAAGGATATAACTCAAGAACAACAAAATGAAAAAGATGTATAGGGCAAGATATGGGGAAAGGACTTCAAGCTCCCATGCCTTCTGTGATGCATCACTCTCTCTGCATCTCTACGTGTTCATCTAACCAGAAGCTCTTTGAACACTGTCCTTTTGGAATTTTATGGAGGCTTCATTACATAGGCATTACTGATTAAATTATTACCCATTGACATTTTTTTTTCAACCTCCAGCCCTCTCCTGTCCCTCACCAGAAGTCACAGTGGGGATCAGGGGTAGGACTGAAAGTTTCAACCCTGTATTCATCTTCGTTCCCCTAAAAATAAGCCCCTATCATCAGTTGCTTTCCAAAAGTTACCTCATAAGCCTAGTCATGGAAAGGAGCCTATTATGAATAACAGTACACCCATTTCATTTTTATAGCTCTGAATCCATTTCAGGAGATGAGGACAAGAGACCAAATATTATAAGAAAAGATGTTCCTATTGCTCTAATTGCTCAGGAAGTTTCATGGATTTTGGGAGCTGTGAGTCAGGAAACATGGATGAAGACCAAATATATATTTCTTATAATTCATCATATCAAAAATTAATATTCAGAAATCTTTAAGTTGGGGGAAAGTAATAAAACCATTTCACTGATTAGTAAATTAAGCCTTAAGATTATATTTTCTTGGTCAAAATCATTACTGATGTAAATGCTATTTGTGCTAAGAATAAAAATGGCTTAAACTTTACCACTTAAACTATCCTGGAAATAACCTTTCTCAGCTTTCCATCACCATGACAGAAGATTAAAAATTACTAAGTCAAAAGATCTTGAAAAAGATGAAAACAATTGTTTCTCAGGGTCTGGACACTGGCTAGACTGAAAAACTGCTGGAGGCCATAATATACTTTTCCCCTTCAAGTGTGAGCAGACCTAAGAAGAAGAAGCTGAGCAAGGTTGCAGTTCACATGTACTACCCATCACTAGTACAGAGATGCAGGGATTTTGCCAACCACGAATTTGAACTGTCCATTTACTAAAATCTACTTTACTTTCAGTGATACTTCAGGACATTACTGGTTAGACTTTACTACCTCTAAGTACCTATAGCCTTCAAATTCTTCAAAAATTCAGTTCCCAGTAAAACAATATGAATAAAGAGGGACTGGGGATGGGGATGCCCTGGGGAGGTTGGTAGGCAGAGAAGAATAAAAAAGACTTCTCTCATCTGGAATTGAACCTGGATGAAAATTGCTAAGAGAGTAAATCATAAGTGTTTCACCACACACACACAAAAATTTTTTGAAATGATAACTGAGGTGATAAATGTTAATTGATTATGGTGTGTGTATGTATATATATGCACACACATACATACACATCAAATTATACATCTTAAATACATACAACCTTCATCCTTAATAATTTTTGTACCTCAATAAAGCTGAGGGAGAAAAGTGGTTCATGGAAATTGTACCACAGCCAAGGACAGGGCTTGTGAGAAATTCTTGGAAAGTAAAGGATTTTCATGTTACTTCAGGAGAAAAAAAATTAGAATAATCCAAAATAAATTAACATCCTAGAAAACAGTGAACCAGGGAGATCCCAAGTTACTACAGTCAGGGCTGCTAAAAGCTAGAAGTTGTTCTAGAAGTTATGTATATTAATTTGCCTTCCATTTCAAGAATAAAAGGAACATTCTATTAGCACTCAAGTAGGTAGTGAGAGACATCTACAGGAATTTATTCCCCCTTTAATAGACTAAACCAGACCCATTAAAAGGACTGAGCATTCCTTTTTCAAGGATAAACACATAGGACAATACACAAACAAATAAACAAACCCGGAGTAATAATAATAATAAAACCAGATGCAAACAAACTTATGACAGAAATTCTTCAGCACAAAGGAAGGAATTATTCTAAAATACTTTTTTAAATGATTTTACTTATAAGAAGCAAAATTAATTACTTTTAAAATACCTAGAAATGAAACAATTTAGTTCAAAATATTTGGTATCTCAGATATCCTGACAAACTTGGTGAAATGCTAAGGATAAATAAATTATTAAAATCCAGGCCCAATGATATGTTGGTTACTTAGGGGCCAGACAAAATACAAGAAACCTAAAGCAAATTCCAGGCTGGCTTTAAAATTAAACCTGTGCAACATCAAACACTGAGAAATAATAGATTTTTGTTTTCTTTTTTTCCCTTTTCTGCAAAGTGACAAGGCTTGGGAGCAAAGGACAACTGAAATCTTCATTTTCTTATAAGTAAGTGTTTATAAATTATAGCGCTGATGTAGAAACTGGAAAGTTTACTCTAACACATAATTCAAGGGGTCAGGAATTATAATTGAGAAAAAATGGAAAATTTTGAATAAATTTTTTATAGTGAACCTTGATATAAGTGAATGCAAGAAATTTGTGTACACATGTTAACACTTGACACAAGTGCAATAAATGCCACTTGAAAAAAGATATGTAATTCTAAAAAAAAAATCTGTACTTCTTACCTATAATCTGCACCCATATTAAATTAACAAAGATCTGTAAGCATAGGGATGCATTAGAAAAAGCACAGTAAAGTTCTTGTTTTTCATAGGAGGGAGGTTAAATTTGTTAAATTTGAAACTAAAAAAAATTATATAACCAAGACCTTTCTCAAAGAATATAAAGGGACATCTTGGGGAGATGGCAGAGTAGGAGAATCCTAAGCTCACCTTGTCCCATGGATAGAGCTAGATAACACCCACGTCCGTATAAATAACCCAGAAAATGACCCAAAGAATGGCAGAACAGACTCTCCACAGCTAAATGTAAAGAAAAGGCTACATCAAAGCCAAATAGACCTGCAGAACTGTCCATAGGAGGGAGGGATGTGGTGGGCACAGATGGTGGACAGGACCAGACCCCCACAATATGCATGGGGGCACCACACTGGGAAGGTGAATGCCCATAACACTCAGCTTTGAAAACCAGAGGAGCATAACAATCAGTGGGGATTAACACCTGAAACTTAAAAATCAGTGGCCTCAGCTCTGGGAGACCTAGGAGGGTGGAGTCCCTGCTCTTAAAGAGATAGCACAAAAAAACAGCCCCACTGATATTCAGCATAGAAGCAATAGTGTGGAAAATGCCTAGGGTATGTAGGAAAGAGATATATTTACTAGTTTCAGAGTATGTGCTGGAGAGTCAGGATTCTTTGGGAGACTTTTCCAAGAACAAAAGACCAGGGGCACCATTTCCCTCCTCCACCCCCAAGCCTAGATACATGGACACCTGTGGGAGCCAGCACAGCACCAACTCTCCACTTAGCTGTACATAGTATACCACACCCCTGCACTCTTCTGTGGACCCAACCCTCCAACCCAACAGGTTTCAGCAGGAGTCTTCTCAAGTGGCTGCAGTCAACTCCCACAGCGGCCCAGCATGGACCTGCTGCAGCATGTGTCCCACCCCCTGTTCACTTGCAGACCAGCCACTTCCAATATGCCTTTGGCAGGAGTTTATCCAAAGTGGTGCCACAAGTCTGTCAATGTGCAAGCAGCCCTGACAGAGGCCAGCACCACTCCAAAATGACTCCTACCCTGTAAAGAGTAGAAGATAACCACATATACCAACTGCAGCCCCCAGCAATGGGCTGGGGGCAGACATCTGGTCTGACTACCAGTAAAACTTCTTAGGGGACAATATAGGAAGAACACCCTGTAGTTCAGTGCTACTGCCTCTCTGGCCAGTGCCTCACCTGACTCAACTCAATCCCAAGGTGACTCCCAACTGGCCCACTAACAGCACAGAGATCAAACCCTGCCCACAATAGGCAAAGAGAGCCATCACCGATGACTGGACTGAAGGCAAAAGCAACTCAGCCACGATAGTAGGAGGTATCCAACACACATAGGAGACACCCCTGAAGCACCAGGTTCTGATGAACAGGGGACATTGTACTGCAGGGCACTACAGGACCTCTTCTTCATAAGGCTACTACTTTTAGGATGAGGAGATATAGCTGGTTTTCCTAACACATAGATACAGACACAGAGAGTTAGACAAAATGAAAAGACAAAGGAATATGCCCCAAATGAAAGAAGAGGACAAAAACAAAGCAAGAGAGCTAAATAAAACAGAGATAAGTAATGTGGCTGAAAAAGAAGTTAAAGAAATGGTCATAAAGATACTCACTGAACTTGAAAAAAGAGTGGAGGGCCTCAATGAGACCCTTAACAAAGAGAAAGAAAACAAGAGAACCAACCAGAAATGAAAAACTCTATAACTGAAATTAAAAATACACTAAATGGAATTAATAGTAGACTGAAAGAAACAGAAAATTGGATCAGATACCTGGAAGACAGAGTAATGGAAAGCAATCAAGCTGAACAGGAGAGAGAAAATAATTTAAAAAATGAAAATAGACATAGGGAACTCAGCAACACCATCACACATAATGACATTCACATTATAGGGATCCCAGAAGGAAAAGAGAGGCAGAAGGGGGGCAGGAAATATTTTTGAAGAAATAATAGCTGAAAACTTCTAAAATCTGGGGAAGGAAACAGAAATCCAGATCCAGAAGACAAAGTGAGCCCCAACAAAATCAACCCAAGGATGTGAACAACAAGATACATAGTAATTAAAATGTCAAGAAGTAGTGATAAGAACAGAATCTAAAAGCAGTAAGAGGAAACAAAACACATACAAGGGAAACCTGATATGGCTATCAGCTGATTTTTCCTTTCTTTTTTTTTATTATTATTATTTTTTTAAATTAACACATAATGTATTATTTGCCCCAGGGTACATGTCTGTGAATACTATGCAGCCATCAAGAGAAATGAAATCTTGCCATTTGCAACAACGTGGATAGAACTAGAGGGTATTATGCTAAGCAAAATAAGTCATTCAGAGAAAGACAATTATCATATGATCTCTCTGATATGAAGAATTTGAGAGGCGGGGCAGGAGGTCGTGGGGGGTGGGGGAGGGAAATGAAACAAGATGGGATCAGGAAGGAGACAAACCATAAGAGACTCCTAAACTCAGCTGATTTTTCATCAGAAACTTTTCAGGCCAGAAGAAATAGGCTTCATATATTCAAATTGCTGAAAGGAAAAAAACCTGCAGCCAAGAATACTCCATCCAGCAAGTCTATCATTCACAATAGAAAGAAGGATAAAGAAATTTCACAAACAAAATTTAAGGAATTCATGACCTCAAAACCAGCCATACAAGAAATGATAAAAGGGACTCATGAGTGGAAAGGAAAGAATGTAAGAGTAAAAAAAATTGTAGAAAAAATAAAGCAGTATAATTAAGAATATGTATAAAAAATCAATGTATTCATAAAATAAAAGTACATAAAGTATGAAACTATATACCTAAAACATGGAGGGAGAAGAGTAAAGAATGGGGTCAAACTTAAGCAACCATCAACTTAATATAGACTCTATATGCATATGATATTACATATAAACCTAATGGTAACCACAAATCAAAAACTGCTATTAGATATGTAAAAAGTAAAGAGAAATGAATCTAATTATATCACTAAAGAAAGCCATGAAACTATGAAAGAAGAGAGCAAGAGAAGAAACAGAACTACAAAAACAAGTATAAGGCAAGTAACAAAATAGCAATAATGGGGCACCTGGGTGGCTCAGTTAAGTGGCTGAGGTCATGATCTCGGGGTCCTGGGATCAAGCCCCACTTTGGGCTTCCTGCTCAGCAAAGAGTCTGCTTCTCCATCTCTCCTTCCATGCTGCTCATGCTTGCTCACGCTCTCTCTCTCAAATAAATAGATAAAGTAAATAAAACCCAAAAACAAAAGAGCGATAAGTACATGGCAATCAGTAATTACTTTGAATGTAAATGGACTAAATGCTCAAACAAAAGACATAGGGTGATGGAATGGATAAAAGCAAGACCTATGTAGATGCTGCCTATAAGAGATTCATTTCAAACCAAAAGACACAAGGAGATTGCAAGTGAAGGGATGGAAAAGCATTTATCATGCAAATGGAAGTGAAAAGAAAGCTGGAGTATCAATACTTATATCAGACAAAATAGACTTTAAAACAAAGACTGTAATAAGAAACAAAGAAACACACTATATAATCATAAAGAGAACAATCCCAACAAGAAGATATAACAATTATAAATATTTATGCACCCAACATGGGAGCAACCAAATACATATGGCAGCTAATATCAAACATAAAGGAAATAATCAATAGTAATACAATAATGGTAGGGGACTTTAACACCCTACTACATTAATGGATAGATCATCCAAACAAAAAATCAACGAGGAAACAGTGGCTTTGAATGACACACTGGACCACATGGATGTAACATATATTCAGAACATTCCATCCTAAAACAGTAGAATACACATTCTTCTCAAATGCACGTGGAAAATTCTCCAGAATAGATCACATATCAGGTCATGAAACAAGCCTCAACATATGTGAAAAGATTGAAGTCATACCTTGCATCTTTTCCAACCTTAATACTATGAAACTAGAAATCAACCACAAGAAAAAGTCTGGAAAAAGCAGAAATAAATGGAGGTTAATTAAGGTACTATTAACTATTAATGAGTTAACCAAGAAATCAAGGTGGAAAGCAAAATATACATAGAAAAAAATGAAAATGAAAATGCAACAGTCCAAAATCTATGGGAAGCAGCAAAAGCTATTCTAAGGGAGATGTTTATAACAGTACAGGCCTACCTTAAGAAGCAAGAAGAATCTCCAACAACCTAACCTTAAATCTAAAGGAGCTAGAAAAGGAGGAAAAAGCAAAACCCAAAACTAGTAGAAGAAAGAAATGATAAAGATTAGAGAAGAAATAAACCGAATAAATACTAAAAAAAACAAAAAAAAAAAACAAAAAAAAAACAGATCAATACAACCAGGAGCTGGTTCTTGCAAAAGATCAACAAAATTGAAAAACACTTAGTCAGATCATCCAAAAAAAAAAAAAAAAAGACTCAAATAAACAAATTCCAAAATGAAAGAGGAGAAAAACAACCAACACCACAGAAATATAAAGGGTTTTAAGAGAATATTATGAAAATTTATATGCCAACAATTGGACAACCTAAAATAAATGGATAAATTTCTTGAAATATATAACATCCTGAAACTGAATCAGGAAAAAATAGAAAATTGACCAACCACCAGCAATGAAACTGAATCTGTAATATAAAAACTCCCAAAAAATAAAAGTCCAGGACCAGACAGCTTCAAAGGTGCATTCTAACGAACATTTAAAGAAGAGTTGATACCTATTCTTCTCAAACTGTTCCCAAAAAATAGAAAAGAAAGTTTCCAAATTCGTTCTATTAGGCCAGTCTTACCCTGATATCAAAACCAGATAAAAACACTACCGAAAAAGAGAACTACAGACCAATATCTCTGATAAACATAGAAGCAAATTCCTTAACAAGATATTAGCAACCCAAATCCAGCAATACATTTAAATAATCATTTACCACAGTCAGGTGCAATTTGTTCCTGGGATGCAAGAGTGGTTCAATATTTGCAATCAATCAACATGATACATTGCATCAACAAGAGAAAGAATAAAAACCATATGGTCATTTCAATAGATGCAGAGAAAGTATTTAACAGTGTACAACATTGATTCAGAAAAAAAAAAAAAGAACTCAGCAAACTATGTTAAAGGGAAGAAAACTCAACATAGTAAAGGCCGTATATGAAGAACCCACTGTGAATAATATACTCACTGGTGAAAACCAGAGGTTTTCCCATAAGATCAGGAACAAGACAAAGATGTTTACTCTCACCACTTTTATTAAACATAGTACTAGAAGTCCTGGCCACAGCAATAAGACAAGAAAGAAATAAAAGGGATCGAAATTGGTAAGAAAGAAGTAAAACTTTCACTATTTGCAGTAGACATGATACTATATGTAGAAAATCCTTAAGATGCCACCAAAAAACTATTATAATTGATAAACGAATTCAGTAAGGTGACAGGGTATGAAATTGATATACAGAAATCTGTTGCACTTATATACACTAATAATGAAGTAGCAGAAAGACGTATAAGAAAACAATCCCATTTATAATTGCACCAAAAATAATAAAATACCTAGGAATAAACTTAACCAAGGAGGTGAAAGACCTGTACTATGAAACTGCAAGACATCACTGTAGGAAATTGAAGATGACACGAAAAAATGAGACAGATATTCCATGCTCATGGATTGGGAGAACAAATATTGTTAAAATGTCCACACTACCCAAAGCAATCTACAAATTTAATGCAATCCCTATCAAAATACAAACAGTATTTTTCACAGAACTAGAACAAATAAATGTAAAATTTATCTGGAACCATGAAAGTCTCCAAATAGCCAAAGATATCTTGCAAAAGAAGAATAAAACTGGAAGTATCACAATCCTAGATTTCAAGATATACTATAAAGTTGTAGTAATCAAAACAGTATGCTACTAGCACAAGAAAGATATCTAAATTAATAGAATACAAGAGAGAGCCCAGAAATACACCCACGATTATGTGGTCAATTAATCTGTGACAAAGCGGGCAAGAATATACAATGGGAAAAAGACAGTCTCTTCAACAAATGATGTTGGGAAAATTGACAGCTACATGCAAAAAAATAAAACTAGACCAATGTCACATGCTATACACAAAAATAAAGTAAAAATAGATGTAAAACCTAAATGTGAGACCTAAAATCATAAAAATCCTAGAAGAGAGCACAGGCAGTAATTTCTCTGACATCATCTGTAGCAACATTTTTCTAGATATGTCTCCTGAAGCAAAGGAAACAAAAGCAAAAATAAACTCTTGGGACTATCTTAAAATAAAAAACTTCTGCACAGCAAGGGAAACAAGAAACAAAACTGAAAGATAACCTACTGCATGGAAGGAGATATTTGCAAATGACATATCTGATAAAGGGTTAATATCCAAAAAATTTAAAGAACTTACATAACTCAACACCAAAAACACAAATAATGCAATTAAAAAATGGGCAGAAGACATGAACAGATATTTCTCCAAAGGAGATGTACAGATGACCAAGAGACACATGAAAATATGCTCATCACTCATCATTAGGGAAATGCAAATCAAAACCACAATGAGATATCACTTCACACCTGTAGAATGGCTAAAATTAAAAACACTAGAAACAACAGGTGTTGGCAAGGATGTGGAGGAAAAGGCACTTTCATACACTGTTGGTGGAAATGCAAACTGTGCAGCCACTGTGGAAAACACAAAGGTTTCTCAAAAAATTAAAAATAGAATTACCACATGATCCAGTAATTCTACTATTGGGTATTTACTGAAAGAAAACAAAACACTAATTGGAAAAGATAAATGCATCCCTACATCTATTATAGCTTTATCTAAAATATCCAAAGTATGGAAACAAACAAACAACAACAAAAAAATATATATGTGTATATATATAATTTAGAAATATTACTCAGCCTTAAGAAGGAATGAAATCTTGCCATGTGCAACAATAAGGATGGATCTAAAGTACATAATGCTACGTGAAATAAGTCAGTCAGATATTTCGCTCTTGAAATCTCTTCCACACATGATTTCACTCATGTGGAATTTAAGAAACAAAACAAATGAAGAAAGAAACAAATAAGAGAAACCTAAAAACAGGCTCGACTATAGAGAACAAATAGATTGTTACCAGGTGGGAGGCAGGTGGGGGGATGGATGAAATAGGTGAAGAGAATTAAGTGTACACTTATTGTGATGAGCACTGAGTAATGTATAGAGATGTTGAATCACTGTATTGTGCATCTTAAAATAATATAACACCATATGTTAACTATATTGAAAATCAAATTTAAAATTTTGTTTTAAATTAAAAAAAAGAATATAAAGTAATCTCAAAGCAAAACTTTAAAATGCTCCAATAAATAAATACTCCATTCTTTCAAAGTTACTACTGAATAAAACGGTAAACAAGACATAGTGCACATTGCAAATGACTAAACACAGCAGAAATCAATGACAAGTAAATCTGGATTCAATTATTATAGTAAGCAAAATCCCTTACATATCTATAGGCAAAGGTACATCAGAAACAATTTTAAAGAATATGAATTATGTGCTTCTCCCAAAAACATAATAAATTAAATGAAAAGTTTTTGAACATCTAAGTACCACATCTTATTTTTCAGTTTCATCTATCTCAGGACATTTGCCCACTTTTTTCACACCAACCGCTGCTTTGCCTAGACACTAATCAACTTCTTGCAACCTGTGATACTTTGATACTTTGCCTTATATATGATGCTTTGCCTCATGCCCATGCCCATGTATCTCCTGCCTCTTGTCCTGAGCTTTCATGTTGATGTTAAGGAATGAGGTTCAAGAGCATCTTTTTTGCCCCTTCATTCATAAGCAAGCTAGATGTGCAAGAGAATTCGTTTTCCATGTAGTATAACTTTGATCAATCGGAGACAAGAGAGAATGGATAAATTCTTTACCTTTCCTTTCTTGGACAAAAGGCCTTAATATTCACTCATTTATATCACCTCTTGAAAGTACCACATGGATGAGGAAGCAGCTATACTACATACTAAGCAGTAGCAAGCATAGTAAACTATTTGTGTATTGGATTTTTCCCCTTTCCTCACTGCCTTTATTTTCTCACCCCTATGCCCTGGGAGTTCATTATTTTAAAAGATAGTAATATATCAGTCTCTGCCTTAGGCTTTGCTTTCTGGAGACCTGAGGGCAAGACCATTGATAATAAGAATGTTTTTAGATAGCAGACCATAAAGATAGGATTTCAGAGCCGTATTACTCACCTGTCTGATAGCAATGAGGAGTCTAGTATTAGTGGTGGTAGAAGGCTGAAAATTCCTGACTAGCTGTGGCACCATGACTTTTAAGGCTTTCACATTTGCTGCTTTGGAATAAAGCACAGGTAAAATGAGAAGTATTTGAGTATGTGATGTCTGTGCTATCTTAAAAGTATGGGGTCAGTAATAATTATTAGGATTGTGTTGGCCAGCTTTTCTTAATAGCATTATACATGATGAAAAAGTAGAATACTAAGTTCAGGTCAGCCATGCATCAACACAAGCAACACTGTGAAATCCAGAGGGCTTCCAGCAATTTTTAGGAAGACTCTCATCTCCTGTTGCATCAGAGCAGAATATGCTTAAAATCAGGCTCAGAATAAAATCAAAGCTTCAGTACTCCCAGAATGCATAGCTTTGAGGTTTCTATGCTAAAATTAGTGGATTAGGAAAGGAATGGGACATTGAGACTCAAAAGAGGGTCATTTGGGTAGACAAGCCTGAAAAATAACTCCCAAATTCTCTTGAACCATCTAGACCAGCAGAAGGTGCCCTCTTTCCCTAGCCACAGGAGCAAATGTAATGACATCATCTGAGGCAGGTGCCCCTGAAGATAGTGCCTTCCTTAATAGTCTACCCACTTTCTTTCATTGCCTCAATCAATAGTTAGGGTTAAGCATCAATACAATCTGAGCTGTGAAGTACAAGTCATCTCTAAAATGTAAATAACTTTTGCACCAAAGGAATTTATATACCTGAAAAGTAAGTGGTGGCAGAAACTTGAGAAGCAAGTATGAGAGCAGAGCCTGAGAGTTATTCCTAAAGGTGTGGAACATAATGCTGAATATGAGAGAATTTATTGAATAGAAGCACTCGCACATGCATCAGAATTGATGATCTGGAAACAGTGAAGTCTTTCCCCCAAAATTTTGCTAGGATATTTTCTTCAAGCTTGAATAAAGAAAATAGGACCAAAAATCTGGAAAGTTCTTATGATATTGCAGAAGAGGTGAAAAGACTCAAGGAGATGGGAATATTAGAATAGATTTCCTATGTAAAGCTTGATCACCCATGGCCTGATTAAGATTCCTTGTGGGTCCAGAAGACACCTTTAAGAAGCTTGGTTGGTGGTAGCTGCACTCTGCAGGCTGTGATTGACAGTGTAGGTTGTTGCTATCAAACTGGGCTCTTTAATATCAATGGTGATAAGGCCAGGGCATAACACTAAATCATCAGAGGCATGGAGGATATAATTGCCAACTTGCCATCAAGTTGCCTTGACCTTCAGGGATCTGTGGAGATAGCCAATAGGTCATGGTGTTCTTAGACATGAGATAGGTGGGCAGATACTTATGAGAAAGAGAGAGAAAAAATGATAGGCAGAAGACTGTCATCAGCTGCTAAAATGGGAAAATGTGCCTTCTCACTCAATTTCCAGATCTAAGTCAGTTCTCAAATTTGGAACTCATTTATTAATGGTTCCCTTATGAAAGAAACCTGCAATGCCACATGAAATTTATACAGTAAATATGCCTTTGATTATTCTCCAAAGGTAATCATTTGGAGAATATGAATCATTCTCCAAATGGAATCATTCCCTGGGTAACTGACACTGAGGAATTGGAAAATCCAGAAACTTCTAGGACTGTTAGGTATAAGGTCTGAGCTGACAGTGATGCCATGGGATCTGAAACATCACCATGGTTCTCTGGTTAAATGGGAGCTTCTGGAGGCCAGGTGGAATTTGGTTCAAGTCCATTTCACAGTGTATCAAAGTATCTTTGTTCCTAACCTATTGTTATTTCCTTGGCCCATGTGTACATTATTAAGAGAGATATATTTGGCAGCTGGCATTATGGTCTATGGAATAAGAGCCACTAGGTCATCAAGAGCCAAGTAGAAGCCCCAGAAATCACACTCCCATCCTGAGGAAAATTATAAATCAGAAGTAATGCTGTATTATGAGAAGAATTGCTGAAATCAATACCAGTATCAAAGACAGGGGTGTAGGAGTGATGGCTCACATATTTTCATCTAATTCAACTATATGTATCCTGCAAAAAATGAAAAGGATCTTGGCAGATGTATATATTATTATAAATTTATCCAAGTGGCAACCCCAATCATAGCTGCTGCATTCTACCATCTGCCATAGTAGCTACAATTGGGACTACCACTTGGTTAAGTGGTAATAGATTAACATAGACTTTGGCGCTTGTTACAGGGCTACAGAGCTTTCAGATAAAATTTTTTTTCCAATTTCTTTTACTAAGGAGGATCAAGTTTGGTTTTTATTCACATGGTCAAAACAAAAGTTCACATTTTCTCCCTAGCCCGGGGATGCTAACTGTCCTGCTCTCTGTTATACTGGAGAATTCAGGTATCTTGATCATCTTGACAAGCCATAGAACACAATACTAGCTCAGTATATTGATGGCATCATGGTAATCAGTGAGTAGGAAGTGGAAAGTATAGCAGATATGCAGGTAGGACATAGTATATCAAGAAGGTGGAGATAAGGCTCATGAAGATTCATGAGACTCCATAGTTTTGGAGGCCTGGTGGTCTGTAACATGCCACAACATTCAATCCACACTAACTACCAAAACTGGCTATAGAGCCTATGTAATGAAGGCACAGAGGAATTTATGAGCTTTTATGCCCGTGGTAACTGTAGCAACCACGATTGAAGTGTTTTGATATCTATTTTTGTGTAAAATTGAGTAGTTTAAAACAAAAATGTTATTTTGCTTATGAATTTATAATTTGGGCAGAACTTAGCAGGGACAACGTACCTCTGCCATATGAACTCTCTGGGGTCTCAATTGGAATGACTTGAATATATAGGGATTGGAACAGTTGAGGACTGCCTGTGCATTTCTCCCTGTGTACTTTTGGGACTTATGTGATTCAAAGCCTCTGAATGTCATCTCTCTAGCATATGATCCTCAAGGTAGTTGGATGTCTTCCATTGTGGCTCAGAGCTCCAAGAGGAAGTGCCCAAAAGACCAAGGCAGAAGATGCAACACCTTTTATGACCTAGTCTTAGAAGTCATGCATTATCACTTCTGCCATATTCTATCGGTAACACAGGAACAGTCCTAATATAATGCATGAGGACACTACACTAGAGCTTAAGTAGTGGAAAATGTGGGTCACTGTGGGTCTATTTTGTCAAATGGCTACTGCACATAGAAAAGAAAACAAAGGGCTTACCACTACGGAGTAAAGTTTTGAGCTTTCCTGCCAAGCACGCCCCTCAGATGAGTCAAAGAGATGGCCAGCAGTGAAAAAAAATGTAAAATGAGTGGTGGAGGAGAAAGGTGATGGATATATATCAATTATGACCCTGGAACTAGTTGCAGTACTAGCACTTCTATTAGTTTCACTAACCCTCCTACTTTAAATAGTTTTGGTGCTTGATCTGGCAACCATCTTGAGAGACTCTGATTAACCTTGTGCTTTCTCTCTTGGGGAAGAAGGAAAGGATGCTCTAATTAAGACCATTTTCTTGGAGCACCTGGGTGGCTCAGTCAATTAAGTGTTCAGCTCTTGGTTTCAGCTCAGGTCATAATCTCAGGGTGGTGAGATCGAGCCCCACATCAGACTCTGTGCTCAGCAGGGAGACTGCTTGAATTTCCCTCTGCCTCTCCCTCTGCCCCTCCCCCCGGTCTCTCTCTCTCAAATAAATCTTTTAAAAGAATTTAAAAAGATCATTTTCTCTAATCACAATAAGGTAAAACTAAAAATCAATTATTAATATAAACATCCATATAGAAAGCAATAAATACCATCTCTCAGAGTCTCATTCTATGCATGGGTAATTTAGAAGTTGGCCAAGAACATGAATAGTTATGCAGATCTGGGGGGCTTTTTTCCTGCTATTCTTTCCACTTTGGCCCCAGCCACGTCAACAGCCTTACATTCAAATTTGTGTTTCCTGCTCAGTTAGACTTCCACATTCTGTACTCTATTTCTCTTTGCTGTGGATTGAAAAATACCTTCAGAGAGAAAACGGAAGAATAGAAGACTCACTTCATATACTTTTCTTGTCTTAAAGATCGTAGGCGTGGATTGGTTCTGCCCAATGCCTGCAAACAAGTGCTTTATATATGTTAATCAGCATTTATAGTTCTTTAAGGACAATAGGGTAAACCTGAAAATCCATCATGGCCTTCCAAAACATGTTGCATATCTTGCTTTAGACATGCTATCTTCAAATACAAAAATATAGTTGTTTTACATGTTTTGTTAAATTTATAAGTTATCAATGTTAAAATCTTATTTATTTCTTATTCTTCACAGTCAACATTATATATATTTTAAAATCTATTCTTTTTTATATACAGTTAATTGGTTTGTTTCTTTTGCCTAATGCACATCATTCTATTATAATGCATGTGCTATATGTTATCAACTAATTTCATTAATGTTCAATAGCTAAGTTACTCCAGTTCTTTGCTAGAACAATGCTATGGTCAACATCTTTAATATATATATCTTCATTCTTCTCATTAATGAAATTAGAGTAACTTTATACATTAATCATTTAAGTTTTTACTTCTCTTATCTTTTCCTTTGGATTTTTTTTTTTTGCTGGTTTCTGTTGAAGTCACTGGGTATGTTATATACTAATTCTTATTATTTATTCATTGTAAGTATGTAATCCCTGGCTACTACTTTAATCTCAATCTTGTGCCTTTAATGGAATCTGTGATATATCATTCAGATCCTTCTTCAGGACCAGAGGGCTTATTCTCCCAGTGATGAAAAGAGATAGTTGCTGAGAGCCCATAATAATCATTAGGAACAGCCTTGTCAAAAGAAAATTGTCTCATCCAAATTTACACTCCCCTCCTAGGGACTAGTCAATGTAGGGATGTTTGGGCTGACCCACTCTAGCTTCAGAGAAAAAGCTTTCACTGATACTGCATCAGAGCACTTACTTTTTCCTTTAATCCAATCCAGCTTTGTTTCCTTTCTTTCCCTTACACAGGGTTGACTTTAAGAACACTCCATAATAAATTTGCTCTTTGTTATGGTCTTTTTTATGGTCTACTTCCCAGTGGCACAACCTGTGAGTAATATTTACTCATAGAAATTCTTACTTGCATTGCCCAATTCTCATATGAGTCAAATTATGTTGGCCTTTCTCTTGTGATTTGGGCTTTTATATCTTGCTCTGGTAAACATAATTTGTGATTCACTTGATTCCTTTACTTTCATATTGAAGTCTTTTATCCATTTGGAGTTATTTATTTATTTATTTATTTATTTATTTATTTATTTATTTATGTAACTGTGCTAGAGATCCAATTTTATTTTTCTTTAAATAGTCAATTAAGTTTCTAGTTTCATTTATAAAAATATCCATCATTTCTTCATACTTATCTAATCTAACCTCTATCACATAACAAGTGATCTGTTTAAATCCTTGTTTTTTTTATTCCTTTAGTCAATCAATCTGTACCTGCACTAGTACCACACTGATGGTTTTATCATTTGGTGCTGTAATCTGTCTTACTATCTAATAGTATGAGCTTCCTATCTTTGTACTTTTTGAAACGTATTCATGGAAATTTATCTTTCTGTAAAAACTTTGGGAGAAATTTGTCAAGTTTCTCCCAAAATTTAGCTGTGGTGTTGAATTGAATAGTGATGAATTTACAGATTTATTTGATGACAATTAAAATCTTTAAAATTTTATCCATTATATTCGTTAGTATATTATATCTTTCCATTCAGATCTACTTGAATATCTTTTAATAGAATTTTTAAAAATCTCCCTAAACCTCTCAGGTAATCTTTGCTAATTATTTCATAGGCAATTGATAGTTTTCATTATTATCACAAGTAGCATCTACTTTCCATTTCATTTTCTAGTTACTTATTGCCAATGAAGAGAACCTGTTGAATATATTTGAAGGATGATTTACTGAGCTGACAGATAAGATTGAAGAACTCTTTCAGAAGGTATTAGCAGGGAATAAAGATAGAATGAATGGAAAAAAAGTCAAAAGATAGGAAACTAATAATAGAAATAGCAATACCCATCTAGGAGAGAGAAGATACACATATAGAGAAAATATTTGAAGGAAAAAATACTGATAATTTATTTAAATTAATGAAAGATTTAAGACTTTCATTTAAAAGGGTACATAAAGAACTGAATAGGACATATAAGTGGAAAAAAGCTTTCTCATATGGATATTTAATAGCAACTTTTAAGATTATTAAAAACAAAGGAGGGGTGCCTGGCTCAGTTGGTTAAGGGCCCCACTCTTGATTTTGGCTCAGTATCAAGTCATGATCTCAGGGTTATGAAATCAAGCCCTGCATCAGGCTTTGTGCTAGGGGTGGAGCTTGCTTAAGATTCTCTCTTCCTCTCCCAATGCCCCTCCCCTTCCATCCCCCATGCTCGTGTACTCTCTCAAAAGAAAAAAACAAAACAAAACAAAAGGAACCACTTATAATTTTCAGAAGGAAACTAAAACTTATCTTTCACAGGGAAATTAAAATCCAATGCCTATTAGCCTTGACAACAGCAACACTGAATGCAAGAAAGTTTATGAGGAAAGGTATGAATCTGATATTGTATTCAGCTAAGTTATCGCTTCAGTGTTAGAGCAAAAATAAAGATATTAGCTATCAGAGAGTCTAGCAGCATGAAGCATCTCTTTAAATGAATTCTTCAAATTCTTAGAGGCTTAACTTTTGAAAAGAAGGAATAGATTTCATAAGCAAGAAATTGCTATGAGGGGGAAGAATGTGTAAAAGTAAGTAGAATATGTTTGTGTCTGAAAAAGTAATAATTTAATCATTTATATAAGCACAAAAATCTAAAACTAAAACTTGTTAGGAGAAGAGAGGAAGATGGGAGAGGGAACCGTTTTAACTTTTTTTCCTGTTCAGGGGGAAACATAATTATTCACATTGACATTGATAAGGAAACAAACAAAATATTAATCTATTTTATTCCCCCTGCTTAGAGCATTGATAAGGACATAGTCAATGGTAAAAACATATTTGTTGAAAGAATCTTAATGAATTAATGACCATTAAAATAAAAAAATAGAATACATATAGTTAGTTCATAAAAAAATCTAATTAAATCAGGGAAATGGGAAACAAAATAAAATTAATTGAAGTAGGTAGAAAACATATTCTAGTACAATAGAAACAAATTAATTTATGGTAAAGCTTATTAATTAAAATAGGTAAAACAATAATAAAAAGACAAAGACTCTCAGATTGTATTAAATATAAAAATTAGAAGTGTTGTTAAAAGATACTCATTTAAAACACAAACACATATACACAATGAGATGCAGAAAAATTGATAATGAAGGTATGGAAGAGATATACCTTAAAATATCAACTAGAAATTTTTATAAGAGAAAAAGAGAAAAGGTTAAAATGAAAATTATTATCAAATAGAGATGTTAAATATGTATTAAAAAAAATAAGTTGAGAGTATAGCCTATTACTATAAAAAGTAATAACATCTGTTATGGAAAGGCATAGTAAATGAACACACATTTTATGGAAATGGGTATACGATACATGAAAAACTAAAAAGGTAGAGATGATTTCAATGGTATTACTAAGTTAGATGTAATAGATATATGTCCAGATCTTGATATCAAATGAACATAGAATACATATTTTCAAACTCACATCAAAGGAAACATTTACCAGTGATGGCCATATACCCAGTCCCAAAAAGAACTTTTAAAATATTTCAAATAATTAGCAACATACCGTCTATATTCTATAACTACAATGTAATAAAATTAGGAATCAAACAAGAATATTTAGGAAAATTTCCTATCTCTAAAAACTAACATATTACCATTTGCCTGTTGACTTAAGGCTGAAATTATATGCTAAAATGTGAAATTCTTATGTCTGAATGACAATGAAAACACTAAGTTGAAATCTGTTTTCTGCTGAAATGTAGAGGAAAATGTACCAAATTACGAATAGTAAGCAGAATTTAAGAAAGATGAAAAAAGAAAGATGGAAAACAAATTAGCTAAAATCTGAATAAGCTAGGAAAAGAGCAACAAACTAAGTCCAAAAACAAAAGGAAAAGAGAGGAGCACATAAAAATAAAGATAGATAAAGTTATGACAAAAGAAACAGTTAAAAGTAAGGCAATGTAAACACTAAGAAACAAATTTCTAGAGATACCAGTTAAGTAAAACAAGAAGAGAGAAGAGGCAAGTAAACAATAGCAGAATGCAAAAGAGGAAATAACTAAATATAAGCAAAATTCTACAAGTGTGTAATGGACCAATATACATCAAAAATTGAAACTTTGATGAAATTGATATATTTCTGGAAATAATGATCACAACTCCCCTTCTCCTAGCAAAAGCCGAGGCCAGATGCTATCGGATGTAATTTCTGTAAGTTTTTAAGAAACATCTATTTCAAAACAGCTATTTTAAAAATAGAAAAATGGGAAAGCTGTCCAATTCATTTCATTAGGTTAATATAATCTGAGTACCCAAACTCAGTAACAATACAGGAGAACAAAACTGTTCATCAATTTCATTCATGAGCATAAAAGCAAAGATCCTATTAGCTAATTATACCTAACTCTAACAAGTAGAGTTAATCTAAGATATGTAGGGATTATTCAGCTTGAAAAGTTATTAATGCAATTAATAACCACCACACCAAATGATCAAAAAATTAGTCTTTCCATTTGGGCTGAAAAAGCACTCAGTATGATTTTCTACACAGTTAAGATAAAATTTCTTAGCAAAGGAGGAGAGAAAGACACTTTCTTAAAAAAGACAACAAAAACAGGTATTTACAGTATATCTACAGAAACCATCACATTTATTTTATTTTATTTTTAAGATTTTATTTATGTATTTAACAGAGAGAGAGAGATCACAAGTAGGCAGAGAGGCAGGCAGAGAGAGAGGGGGAAGCAGGCTCCCCGCTGAGCAGAGAGCCCCGTGTGGGGCTCGATCCCAGGACCCCGGGATCATGACCTGAGTCAAAGGCAGACGCTTTAACCTGCTGAGCCACCCAGGCGCCCCCAGAAATTATCACATTTAATGGAGACATTTTGCTTTTGTTACCTTTCAGGTGGGTGTCAAGACAAGGATTCCTACTATCTCCACTATAGTTTGCACATACCTGAGATCCTGCAGAAGACATTAAAACTAGAAAAATAATAAGAGATTAAAGAGAATAGGAAGAAAATGTAAACATATCATGATATGAATATCTTCATGCAATGCCCAAGAGAATTTATAAATAAGATTAATATGAAAATTAAAAAAGAGATTAATATGAAAATTAAGTTAATTTAAGGGCTGACCACTATCCCAGAAATGAAAAATGCTACCATTTTTTAAAATTTTTTCCAATTTTTTAAATAAAGTTAAATCCTTTCAAATCTCCTTTTCTAAATAAAAAGGATATATATACAAGAAAAATTCATTGCAGCATTGTGTGCTAGAACAAACAATTTTAAACAATCTCTTTTACATTAAAAAATTAAAGGTTGAGCAATAATTACCTAATCTCTCTGTCGGCCATACAAAAATTTTCAATTAACTCAATCTAGATGTTTTCCCCAAAATTCTTCTAGCTTAACATCTACTATTTCTTTCTCACAATCACCATGTGTTCAGGGATACATATGCATTTCTAATATTAGGAGTTTATAAGGAAGGGGCGCCTGGGTAGCTCAGTTGGTTGAGAGGCTGACTCTTGATTTCGGCTCAGGTCATAATCTCAGGGTTCTGATCAAGCTCTGTGCTGGGCATGGAGCCTGCTTAGGATTCTCTCTCTCCTTCCCTCTCTTCCCCTCTTCTACTCCCCATCCTCCCCCCCCACCCCTGCTTGCACTCTCTCTCTCAAAAAAAAAAGTTTTTAAGAAGAATTTTTATCTTAAAATCAAAAGGAATTGATTTCTTAAAAAAGACCTCTTAGTTGTATTTGAGATTCTGCTTTCCCTCTCCCACAATACATTGTGCTCCTCCTTTCCAACCTTGGCCTGGCAGAATAGCACCCACAAAGAAGGGTGGTGAGAAGAAGAGCTGTTTTGCCATTAAGGAGGTAGTGACCAGAGAATACACCATCGACATTCACAAAGGCATCCATGGAGTGGGGTTCAAGAAGCTTACCCCTCCAGCACTCAAAGAGATCTGGAAATTTGCCATGAAGGAGATGGGAACTCCAAATGTGTACCACCAGCCTCAACAAAGCTGTCTGGGCCAAAGGAATAAGGAATGTTCCATATGGTATCTGTGTGCAGTTGTCCAGAAAATGTAAGGAGGATGAAGATTTGCCAAACAAGCTCTATATGTTTGTTACCTATGTACCTGTCACCACTTTAAAAAATCTGCAGTTCATGCAGATGAGAACTAAGTACTGATTGTCAAATAAAGGTATAAAACTAAAAAAAAAAAAAAAAAACTACTTAAAGGGGACAGTGAATGGATATTAATGAACACTATAAATATCTTATTTGAAAAAATCTTTCCTTGAAGCTGATTTATAGTTTTAAAAGATCAAAATTGCTTAATATAAAAATTGCATACCCACACCTCTGGCCAGGATTTTTTAGATCTTCTTCTCTAATAAATATAAAATATTTTGAATATATTTCTAAAAAAAACTCAAATCACTTAAAGCCTTTCAAGATTGTAACTGGCCATTCTAGAATAAATACAAATAAGAGACAATGGGCAAAGTCTAGATCGGCACTGTCCAATGGAAATATAATGCTCACCATAATTGTGAACCACATATGTAATTTAAAATTTTTCAGTAGCTGTTTAAATATGTTAGAATAAGTCAATAAAATTAATTTTAATAACATTTAACCCAATTTATAAAAATATTAGCATTTAACCCATAATCAATATAAAAATTATTATTGACATATTTGACATTTTTAATATCAAAATTTTAAAAATCCATTGTGTGTTTTACACGTCAGAGACCATCTCAGTCTGTGCTATCCACATTTCAAGTGCTCAATAGCCTCACATGGCTAGTGGCTTTCATATTGGATAGGCAGATGTAAAGAATGTATTGATTAATATAATGTATTTATTAACATGATGGATATAGTATGCTAATCCGGTGAAACCAAACACCGACATTCAGGAACTTCTAGTATGTGCTTAAAATTGTGTTAAACATATTATATAAATTATCTCATTTAATGTACTGTAAACCTATGGGATAAAAAAATACTACTATCACTCATATTAGTTCCATTATAAGATTGAGAAACTTGGAATTAAAAACATAACCCAATGGACGACAGCTAAGACCAGGCAGAGAGAGAATTGAACCAGGCTTACGTGCTTTCTAAGCTTATACTTTTAATTATTTCATACTACATTGGTTGTAGTTTGGAGGATTGCTGGCACTAGGGTGATGGCTATGGAGGGGGAAATAAATGGAGTAGTTTGAGAAATATTCAAATAATAAAAGCAGCTGGGCTTGGTCATGGGTTATATATGTAGGTTGAGGGACAGGGAAATATCTAGGATGATGGTTGTTTGCTTGAGCAGATGGTCAGATTGTGTGACTATTGCTAAGATAAAGAACATTAGAGAAAGGCAGGTTTTTGAGAAAAGATTCTAAGTACTCCATACTTCAGATTCTGAACATTCCTATCATCTTTTTAGTTACATTAAGCCTTTACTTGGAAATGTGATTTTAAAATGTCCCCTTACTTCTACTGGTTATTATACTGATCAGCCTAGAAAAAGAGAAAAATAAGGTGTCAGAATAAAATAAAAGAAAGCCCCCACAATGACTTTCTTTCACAAATAGGAAGAAAAATTATACAAACAAGAGAACAATTTATAATGTATTTGGACTAAACCAACTTTTTCTAGATTAATAATATAGATTGTTTATGAAAAAATTAGAAAAATTATAATTGTTAACTGGTTTAAAATTTAGGGGATAAAAATAGATGAATGCCCCAAAGAATGGATTCAAAATAATACCACTTAGATACTGATTTACTCTGTCATATCTTTCTAGCAGATTTCCATTGTGAAACCTTTCTAGTAATGGGTGAAATCTGTTAAAAGCCCAATAAGATGAGGCTCAGCAAGAGCTTTTGTGGCATTTATGTTTAATTTGGGTGACAACTCTTATAGACACTATGGATTAGGGGAAGGGACACCACTTTATTCCATTGTTTAAAAAGCAATTATTTATGCCTCTCCTCAGTTTCTTTAGTCTGGCTACTTCATTTTAATTGAAGGTTGTTCTCATTCTTTGATCCTATAAACTCTAATCCTTTAATAATGGGGCCGAATTACAATCTTCACATTTGGTTTGTCAAAGTAGGAAAAACCACCTCTGTGTATGAGTATAGGGAAGGGAAAAAATTGCAGGGAAAGAGCTCAAGTCATGGAATAGTAGCTGAGGAGACCAGCACTGGTAGGTAACAAAATTTTGTTAAAAAGATTGTCAAGGTCTGCTAAGTGCTGAAATGTCTATGTCTGTGTCAGAAGAAACAGAAGAAGGAAATCATCAACTGAATCTGAGTCTCAAAATTTAAAGAGTAAGATGAAGAAAGTCCCCAGACAGTGTGAAACAGAAAGTGATATGACCTCATAGATCTTATAGTTTCCTTTGTGTTTGCTAAGGGTATAACATTAATTGATTTCAGAGAAATTAAATAAAAAGCTCTTCTTAATAAAAGTTTCTCAGGGAAGAGTTCACCTCAAGAGTAATATTTAGCTGGCTGGGTTATGGACATTGGGGAGGGTATGTGCTATGGTGAGTGCTGTGAAATGTATAAGCCTGATGATTCACAGACCTGTACCCCTGGGGAAAATAATACATTATATGTTACTATTTTAAAAAAGAGTAATATTAGCCAAAATCATTCATAAATAATGGATTCTACTTTCTTTCTTTATCTCTGTTGTCATGTCTATTGCTTGCTTCTTTTTTTTAAAGATTTATTTATTTATTTGAGAGAGAGAGTGAAAGAGAAAGTCAGAGAGTGAGCAGGAGGGCTGGGGGGGGGCTGGGTAGAGGAAGAGGGAGAGAGAGAGAATCTCAAGCAGACTCCCTGCTGAGCACAGAGTCCAAAACAGAGCTTGATCTCATGATCCTGAAATCATGACCTGAGCCAAAATCAAGAGTTGGACACTCAACCAAATGAGCCACCCAGGCACTCCTCTGTTGTTTGTTTCTTAGGGTAGTGATCTTTAGTACTGAAATTTAGTCTAAAACAAGACAGTCATTTTCATTCAGTAACCACATAAATAGTGACACAATGAGGACAGTGAGGCATCCTGGACCCACACTTCAAAGTGTGGAAGTAAGGAAGTAAGGAAGATGTGAAACATGATATAGGTAGAACCTAATATGTGATAATGATATCTCATTGGTAGGAGGAGAACCTGGATTGCATAGAAAGGTGTTAGACTAATGTAAAGGAGATTAGACAGTGCTGTTGACTGTATTCTACTCCCTCTAGGTTTTCCTTTTGTGTTTCAATGGCAACAGACAGGACAATGGATGTAACATGGATAGCTTGAGATTATGTATATCTGTCACCATAGCAGTCAGAGAAATGACAGATATGAGTAGTACTCAAGATGCACTAAGTTTCCAGGTTGTATGTACTCTTTTTTATCCATTAGCTTAAACTTTCCTAATATTTTCTCACTCTCTGACCTCCTACACACCTTTAAACTCTGTAAGGATAACAAAACAAAACTCTATTATCATCCTTATGATACATCTCATACATATTTGAAATCTCCAATGTCTTACTAAGACATATTCTTCTTATAAACTGAGAAAATTATTTATATGGATCCAATATAATAAATTTTTACCAAAGAACATAATGGCAAAACATTCTTGAGTATACATAACTTTTTCCAAGGAACTCATTAATTCCTGCCCAGTTTCATACGTTTTTCTAAATGTCTTATCTCCCTATATATAGAAGGCTACATCTACATCTTTTCACTTCCTACTCTCCTGATCACTATATCCTAACACCTGTAGTAATATTTAGCTGGCATTTGTAATGTTAGGATTAAATTATAGGAGAGAAGTCAGAAGTATAGTTCTGAGATTCATTTGCATAGTGATCTGAGTCACTTGGAAAGATAATGAAGAGAGAAGAGAGGAGACTAGTGCACAAAGAAAAGAAGAAAGTCAAGGATGGAACCTTGATGAACCAGCCACATTTTGTGGCATTGAAGAGGGGGAAAGACCCCATGAAGGGGAGAGAGGCAAAAGAAAGAGATAAAGGAATTACCAAGGTATTCTAATGTCATAGCTAAGACAGGTATTTCAAAGGGTGGTGTTGGAATGTACAGTTTTCTCTTTCTGAGCATACAAGAGAGATAGACTCTGAAAAAGATCTTTGATAACTTCTGAAAAGGTGTTTTAGTGGAGTGTTGTGGAGAAAATCAAATTGAAAGGGTTAGGGATGAATGGTTGATAAACGATTAGAGGCATCAGCTTGATAGTTTGTAAAAACCCATAGATCAGCTGTTGAAACCTCACAGACCACATTAATTTGCTCTTTTATCACAGAGAATAATTTGCAACTCTTCATACCACATTAGTCAGGAAACTGGATTTTACTTTATTACTATCAATCTATTGTACAAGTTAAAGCAAGCTATTTCAACTACTTTCACTTTCTTACATAAATTTAGCCTCAATACCCAATTGAAGTGATATTAAGATGATGTTTATGCACAGGTGAAAAAAGGGGCATTTGATTACCATTTAATGGCTATTTAATATTTCCATTAAATTTATAAGAAAATATAATTTTTACATATTTGAAAGACTTTTATATGGATATTAACTAACCAAAATATCTTTGGTCAGATGGTGAGAACAGATTTTTTACTTTAGAAAATATGCTCATTTTCAGGTTACTATGAAAAATACTCTCAAGATACTCAGAGAAGACATATTCCCTGCTTACAAGGATCTCATAATCAACTAAGAATATAAAGTTGGACTGCTAAATATGTACTATTACAGGCAGAATGAGTTTGTCCCCATTTCCTAGTCTGTGGGGTTTCTATGAATATCCCCATACAGGCTCTATTTTACCTTTAGTAAATGGTGGGAATTTCTTACCTAAGAATTGTATTAGCCCTATTGTAAAAGATAAAGCAATTCTTAAGCTTTTGCTATCACTCAATATTGCTACAAATAGCCATTAGAGGCTGATGGTTCTACTACTTAAAAGGATAGCTGTGGTGAGTCTCACATTTCTTAAACACAAAAAAGAATCTTGGCATGGTCTAGAAGCAGGAAGATGTACTAAATGGGTACTGATACCATTCACATTACAATGTAAGCAATTTGTCCACTGTGAATGGAGTATTCAGAGTAGGTAATGTTGTTTGAGAAAATATTCCTCTTTTTTTAATTGGAGTCTGAGTGTATTATTACTGAAGATTGATATATGTCCTCAGATGGGAAACACGTATAGGTGTGCAAGTGTGTGTGTGCATGTGTGTGGTGTGCACTTGTACAATAGTTGGTGACCAAGAAGAATGAGAAGGCATATACCACTGACTTGGAGACACTGGCCTCTCAATGCCCATTCTGGAATGTTCTTTTGTAGTCCACCTGCTCCTAATCATGGTATTATTACACTTACTAATTTAGATTTTGAGAATTATATTACTACAAATTATTATGCTCAGTTTGCATTGCTGAGGGGGCAAGAAGACATATTTAGCTTCTGAACCTAAAGGCTGTTACTCTTTCCCTACAATCTCTCTTGACAATGAGTTAGCAGAAGGGTAATTTTAAAAAGGCTTCACTGTTTTTGAACTACTATTCTCCTTTTTTTTTTTTTTTTAAGATTTTATTTATTTATTTGACAGAGAGAGATCACAAGTAGGCAGAGACGCAGGCAGAGATGGAGGAGGAAGCAGGCTCCCTGCTGAGCAGAGAGCCCGATGCAATGCGATGCGATGTGGGCTGGATCCCAGAACTCTGAGATCATGACCTGAGCCGAAGGCAGAGGCTTTAACCCACTGAACCACCCAGGCACCCCTGTACTACCATTCTCTTAATTCCCCACAAAAATCACCAAAGAGTATAGGAAGTAACTAACTTCGGTTAACTTCTTGGCGGCTAATTAAAAGAAGCCACAATGTAGGAAGTTTAAAATCATTAACAAAATATGACATTATCCAGTTTCCAAAAAACTTATGTTTCACATGATGACTCCTCACGGGTTTAAGAAGACGGTTTTCCTGTCTCAAAATCATTTGTTTTATCTCTCTTCTTTCCAAATAAAGAGATAAGAATACATATAGATGTATCAAGAAACAATAGTGTCTACCAATAAAGAAGGAAATACTTTGCATGCCACGGAAGCTAAACATTCTTTTTTCTATCATTTGTTCTATATATGAATGACATGTATCTGTACATGTTCTCTGTATCTGCTTGCACATCAACAAAATCAGAATAATAATAGTATGTACCTCAGAAGTTGTTTGGAGGTTGAAATTAATTAATGTATGAAAAACATTTAGAATGTAAATTCTTTATTAATATTTGCTCTTACCATTTTCTTAAATATAGGCATAGAAGAGGAATTGTCCTTTGATCTATGGATCCTTAACATTACCTACATTCCTAAGTAAATGCCTTAGTGGAGTCATATATTTATATACTTTGGAAGAGTTTATATGTGATGAGAATTGTGGTTCTGTGGAAATTTGGACATTTGAGGAAATCTATCCCTAAAATTATAGTCTTTTGGGGAGGAAATCCTCTCTCCCCCACCAATTTTATCCATAGTTTTTTAGCTATCTGGCTCTTCTCTTCTTTTTTAAATTGATTTTGGCCATTTAATTTTTTTCTGGAAATCGTGCATTTCATCACTGTATTAGTTTGCAAAGGCTGCCATAACAAAGTAGCACGAACTGGGTGGCTTAAACCACAGAATTTATTTGTCTCACAGTTCTGGTAGGTTAGAAATTTGAATCAGCAGGGCTGGTTCTTTCTGAGGGCCGTGAGGGAAGCATCTGTCCCAGGTCTCTCTCCTTGACTTGAAGATGGCTGTCTTCTTCCTGAGTCTCTTCATCTCATCTTTCCTCTATGCTTATCTCCTCTTCTTGTGTCATTCTATTTGTAAGGACACTAGTCATATTGAATAGGGTGCCCATCCTACCCAGCTGTGGTTTCATCTAATTTCATCTGCAATGACTTATATCCAAATAAGTTCACATTATGAAATACTGGGGGTTTCCTAACATATGATTTTTATGGGGATACAATTTAACCACAGCAATTAGTAATGTCAAATATTTTCTTATTGTGTGTTAAATAGTATTTTAGTATTAAAAAGTCTTCCTTATTTTTATTTGATTACTCCTCTAATTTATTTAATACATTTGTAATTAATCATTCTCTCATAGAGTATTTCAAAAGTATGCATAAATAGGGAGAATAGTATAAGGAACTGCCATGTAACTATCACTCACTATCAACAATTACCAACTCATGACCAATCTTCTTTTAAAGATTCTTTTTATTTGAAAAATAAAAGCAAAATGTTAAGCAAATATAAAAGCAAAATAGTTAAGCAAAATGTTACTTTAGTATCTGGTGTACAGCATAGTGATTCCACAAGTTTGTACATTATGCTGTGCTTAACACAAGTATAGCTGTCATCTGTCACCATAGAACCCTGTTAAAATATCATTGGCTATA